>OX596291.1:14075966-14544316 GCA_951394225.1 Harpalus rufipes
ATGTGTTGATAATCGCATTAAATTTCGATTCGTTCAAAAGGATTTTTTTTTAAAATGTCGACATTATGGCATATACATGAAGGGTTTTTTTATATTCCTGGTACGTTTTCAATTTTTATGTCATGTGTATTTGCGTTCGATTACAACTTTTCATTTCGAGACTCAAGTCTCAAATCTCAAATCGGATAAGGGTAGCCAATTTCATGCCCTCAACTCCGATGCAGATGTAGAAGAGTATAGGTAGTGGTTTAAAAGAATACGGAATTACAGTTTGTAATAATAGATTCTATTTATACTATTTGAGTAATTTGTGCTATGTTACCAATCAAATTGTAAAATCATTTTCGAGATTAATTTTGTTGAATGAAATTGAACTTCAGCCTGAAATATATGCATTTGATGAAATATTAATTATTGTGATGAACAATTTAACATTTAATGTTTCAATCATTTTGGACAGATATGCTTTCCAAATTTAATATAAAATATGAGATATAAAGACCATTTCGATTAAATATAATATTCATATAGTGTGCATAAGTACATGCCAGAATTATTATCATTATTATTTTACAATATGTTCTAAACGTAATTTAAAAAAACTGATGTGGCCAGCACAATACCTTCCGTTAATCCTGTGTATTATGTATAAATTCCATACATAAATTTTCTTGCAAAAGATTCTAAATTTCCAGTAAAATTATTTCATGAACAAACTATCCAAATTAAATACTGTTACATATTCAGATAATTCAAATTGTCAGATGTCAATATCAATGAAACGAAAATGAATATGGCAGAGATGAAGATGTTGCGATAGATCTTATGAAAGACACAGAAAGATAGGGTAAAGAATGAAAGGACAAGGGAAATGGCATGAATGATAGAAATTCCTAGAAAGATACAAGAGAAACTATTACATTGGTTTGAACATTTCATGAAGAGAGATGAAGAATATATTGTTAGTAGAAGGTAGAAGAAACAGGGGAAGACCAAAGATAAGATGTAAGGATTGTATTGAGAAAATAGGGACTGAATGAGAGCGATCCGCAAAACAGAAATGAGTTGAAGAAGAAAATAAAAAATAGCGACTTCTAACGAATGGGATAAGCTAAAGAACAAGAAGAAGACGTGTCAGTGTTAAGTGAAATTTGCATAGTTTGTTTATGAAGTAATTTTACTAGAAATATAGGATATTTTTGAAGAAAATTTATGTATAAAATTTGTGCTGGCCACATCAGATTTTTTAAAATTTAGCAATAACTATTATTAAAAGAGCGTATATTTATTTATTCTTGTTAAAGATGATGCTTCCACTGTATTGTACATTTCTTGTAGTTATTTTCTTTGTAAATTGCTTTCATTTCCTGTGTCATTATTCCAGTTTTAATTTGCGTACCGATATATCTTTGAGGTAATTTATTTCCCTTCGTACGTATTTATAAATGAAAAACAGGACCTTGGTACACGTCTATGAAATTAATCATACTCTGAACGAATTTTCATTTCTACAAATAAAATACGAGAAATACGAGAGGCACTTGCTAAGACTAACGAAGTTTTATTCTTGTTTCTCTCGTTGGATTGTTAAATAGGAATGAAGCAAAATATATATTCCCTTCTGACATTGTCCTGTCTTACGTCTGTTTTATGAATTTTAAATTCACTAGTCAATATGCAAAGTGCAGTCCGTAAATCTTCCAACTTCGAACCACATGTTTCAGTCATCAATAATTTTTGTAAACAAGAACCAGGATAAAAAATTCACCCTTCGACTCTTGTGGAATTTAAATTCTAAACTTTTATCATAGTTTGTGCATGTCAAGCATTTAAACAGAAACACTGCCAACCTCATGATGATAAATTTACTATACACTTCTTTGATAAATTTTCAACCGAGCAAAAGTGACGATTCGAATATTAAAAACCTCATTTTAATATCAGAAACTTTGGGGAGCAATCACTAAGTCTATAGACACAATATTCAGTTACAGGCTTCTAAACTTTCTCTGAAGCTTAATAAATATTTTTTATCTCCTCTAATTATACAGCCCATTTTTTTTTTTTAATTGTATGAGTTAGTTAATACTTTTATATAGTATAAGTAGATACGAGAGCGAGACTCTGTCTCACTATTCTGTGTGACGTCATTCAAGGTCAGCTCATAATGTACTGTGTCATTCTACTACTTCCACTGTCCGATAAAAATTTCTGCTTAACTGAAAAAAAATCTGATGTGGCCATCACATAACTTCCCGCCAATTATATGTTTAAAATAGTGACAAACACAATACCTCCCGCCATTTACCTATGGGGTCTCGTTCCGCGTGCCTGATGTCTGGTCGCGAATCTGGGGAATCCGATTCGATCCCGATCAACGCCAAATAATTCGAATTTTACGTGGCATAAAATTAACCCTTGTGGTAAACGCCCGCACAATACAAATATGTCATCATTACCGAAATGTGTGTACAAATCAGATTAGCACACCCAGCAATGGATAATATGCCATGATTATATATTTATTTATTTCCTTATTTTAATACATACCTGCATATTTACTAATGCTAGAAATTATGTATATTAAGTTCCTTTCCATAAAACTATTGTTCTATTTACAAATTTCCTTTTAAAACGTTACTATTATTAATTTGAAATGATTATTTTTTTGACAGTGACATTTATCTGTTAGTTACATACATTTGAACTGAACTATGTAACCATGGAGATGTGTTTAAAGCATAAGCTCCGAGATATAATTTTTATATTGCTTTATAAATTTATCCATAAAATATATAGAAAAAGTATTAAAGCAAACCTGTAGAAAATGGAATAACCTTTAATTTTTATAATAACAAATTGCGAAAAAATTACATTTTAAGGTATTTTTTGAAGAAAAACTATCTTTAGCTTCAAGTAAACTGCCATTTCCAGTTATCCGATTGAGGAACCACACACACACACACACACACACACAATCTAATTTGTCATTACAATAAATAGACAGTCTTTACTATAAAATTTTGGATTATATTATGTTTTTCCTCGAAAATTTGTTAAGAACTCCGAGTTAAGTCATTCGGTTTATCATACATACTGGGTGAGTACTTCAAAGCCAAACATAGCCCGTTGTTACAGGAACATCGTTTATCGCATTGATGCTCCCCATTTCAACTGACGACAATGGTTGTGATTTCAATAGAAATATTTCTTTTTAGAATTTTGTAATGAAATTGCTTGAAAAAATGAAATTAATAAAATATTACGAGTAAATAATAAAAAAATGTACAAGTTACAGGTTATAGCGAATTCTGACAGATAAAGTGTCAAACATTTGTCTGTCATTTGGTTCAAATGTCATGGCTATCGGTGTTAATAAGAAATTCAATAAATTTCATAATTATTTTTTGGGACTAAAATATTATGTAGCTTATATGGATTTGGTGTCATTTGATACAGTTTTTTTTATCTTTCTATTAATACCACAACCATTGTTGTCTGTTGAATCGGGGAGCAACAGTCCGTGAAAAACGATTTTCCTGTGTTAACGGGCTATGTTTGGCTTTCAAATATTCACCTGATATATAGTCGAAATCTAATATGTTGTTTCCGATCACATATGAGTTTTAAATACCAAATTTGAAAAGTTTTGGATCATATTTTAATATATTTTTACAAGGAACTCTGTTCAGAGCAGCTTCAAGTAAAGTTCTACTTCCGGTTTATCAATTGTAGCAAATATCTAACATATCGTTGTCATTGAAATGAAAGTCTTAAATATCAAATTTAAAAGTTTTGGATTATATGATAATATAGTTTTTTAATTAAAAATTGTTATAGGTTTCAAATAAAGTAACACGGTTGTTCTCAATCATATACGGGTTTTAAATACTGTAACACGAGGGGGATGTTACAAAGGCTCTGATGATGGTTGCTGTCTTCTTTTTCCAACGATGACACTTTTCTCTAACTGGTGGGCGCTGATGTTCGACCACCGCTTGATTATACAGGACGGAACACAGACACTATTGCACTTATACACTTAACTTTGATGGCTGATGAACACACTTCACATTATGGACCCAGACATTAATAATTTTACTACTAATTTTATTTACATGATTCATGTTTGAGCGCGTAGTAGACGCTACTACGCAGAGTTACTATGTAAAAATGTAACTATTTATTTTATGTGTCTAATTAGGTTTAGTGTAATCAGTAATAATATGTTTAGTATAATCAATAATAAGTTTAGTGTAAATACTAAACTTATTATTGATTATACTAAACATATTATTACTGATTACACTAAACCTAATTAGACACATAAAATAAATAGTTACATTTTTACATAGTAACTCTGCGTAGTAGCGTCTACTACGCGCTCAAACTAAAACTCAAACTACATGTCTAGTCGACATGAGTATCTAAGACCGACTCCATGTCTTGTCAACATGAATATCTAATCTAAAACCGACTATCTAAAACAAAGAGTTACTTTCGTGAGATGCCTTATCTCTGAGGGATGAAGAGGGTATCATATGGCATCCATATCAAAATATCAGTCCTGCACGTAGGCTTGCAATAACTTCTATACTTAATTGTCAACAAATAACTCTGACAGCTAGACTAAACAGTCAGTTAATAAAAGATGATAACTATTTCTAAACAGAATTTTGACTAACAAAGATAAGTTGAAATATTATTTCTGAAAGTATAATTTAGAAAAGATTATAAAAAGTTATTTATTTGTTACTGCTCACCTTGTTACAATACCAAGTGTGAGAAGTTTTGGGTTGTATCATAATACATGTTTTATGGGGTCTCGTGGCCGCGTGCCTGAGTGTCTGGTCGCGAATCTGGGGAACCGGGTTCGATCCCGACCGACGCCAAGTATTTTGAATTTTAAATGACACAAAAATGCTCCTATGATGCGCTCTCCATGCCAGCAATGAATGTCCTTTCGGTGACGCCTGGTAAACGACCACACGATACAAATATGTCATCATCAATATCGAAATTTGTATACAAAGCAGATTGGCACCCCCCAGCAATGGGTAATATGCCGTAATGATATATTTATTTTATTTATTTATATGTTTTTACGAAAATTCTGTTCAGAGCTTCGAGTAAAGTATCACTTCCGGTTTATCAATTTTTAGCGAAAATCTAATATGTTGTTCTCATTGTCATAAAAGTGTTAATACTAAAATTGAAAAGTATTGGGTTATATTTTAATATAGTTTTTCATTAAGTTCGATAAAAGATTTATCATGAAAGAAAAAATCGTCACACACAGACGCACAGACATCATTGTAAACATAGTACAAACGTATTGTGGTGACCCTAGTTCGTGCTTACTCACTGAAAACTATCGAATTTTACGATCGAAAACATTACCTCCCTTACCTATGTACGTAGGTTGGCGGGAGGTAATGAATAATATATTTTTTTGACAAATATTACAGCAAATATGACATTAATTAAAACTAGTTAATCATTACAAAATAATCACAAGTTTTGTTTCATGTTTTCCGTCATATTTACGAAAATATTACACACACATTTCATTTTGCAAAAATTGTGTACACGTCCAACGTAAATATTTATTTTGTAGGTAGTTACACGTCATTTAATAACTGTCAATAAATATATTAGTAGGTACTATGTATATTTTTATAATAAAATATAGATTATAAATCAGAATACGGAATGTGCGAAGGCGTTTGATATAATCAGGCTGATTGTATTTACAGCCGAAGCCGTGAATTGTAAGGCTGGATAATATTTTATGTGGTCCTCCCTATTTGTCTTGTGTCTATCCTGACCACACTTTATATCACCCTTGGCCTATATACAGCAAAAGAATTCGCCATCGGCAATAAAACACCTGGATACGATCTTTTAAATACTTTCATTGTTGTTATTTTTTAAAATATTAATGTGTGTAAATGAAAGACATTCAAAATGATTGATACAAATAAAAATCTGATGTGGCCAGCACAAGACCTTCCGTCAATTCCATACATCAATTTTCTTGCAAAATATTCTAAATTTCCAGTAAAATTATTCCATAAACAAACTATGCAAATTGCACTTGACGCTGACATCTTCTTGTTCTTTTTCTTCTTTAGCTATTCCCATTCGTTATGGGTTGCTATTTTTTATTTTCTTCTTCCACTCATTTCTGTTTTGCGTGTAGTTCTCATTCAGTTCCTTTTCTGTCTTTCAAGTCTTCCGCAATTCAGTCCCTCCATCTTATTTTTGGTCTTCCTCTGTTTCTTCAACCTTCTATTACTAAGCTATTCATTATTCCAATATATTCTTCATCTCTCCTCATGACATTTTTAAACCAATGTAATCGTCTCTCATATCTTTCTAGAAACTTTGTAACACAAGAGTTATTTTCTTACCGCATCTTTTCGTGTCTTCGCCAACATCCAATTCAACATCATCATCTCTGCCACATTCATTTACCTTTTATTGATACAGACATCTGTCAATTTGAATTATCTGAATATATTACCAATTTTCATGATTAGCATAGCTGGCTGATTTATGAAAATTAATATCTTTATAATTCTTTAGCTCTATATCTATTGAATATGAAGTATAAAATGCAATCAAATCGTATAGAGAATAATATATTCTTTAAGTTATAAGTATTGAAGTTATGCGATCCGAAACTTTCAACACACACACACACACACACACACAGACACACACACACACACACATATATATATATATATATATATATATATATATATATATATATATATATATATATACATACAGACATCATCGTAGAAATAGTAAAATCGTATTATACGGACCCTAAAACATGCTTATTCCCTAAAAATTCATCATTGAATTTTTTGACCAAAGGCAATACCTTCCTTACCTAAAGGTGACTGAAGGTAAAAAAAAGAACGTTTCAATTTTGTAAACCCTTGTTGCCTGTAAGTTATGCGAAGTAAAATATGTAATAATGTCTGTTACACCCGTCTTTAAATCTTCTTTATAGCCCGCCCATTCAAAGATTACAAACACGATTATATTTCACGTACCAATAATCTTGAATGGTAACAGCAGTACCTACATTTATCTTTAGCCTACTGGCACAATAAAGTATAAAAGGATTGGATTGAAATGCACTTCGATTCTACTCCAAGTATACAACTTTGTAAGGATTATCTCTTTAGAGTATACATGTTGTGTATCGGCCAAAGAAGTGATAAAAGTATTGTTGAAAATGGAAAAGAAAAAGAGAGTGATGGAGAAAAGCCTATAGGGATAATTGGCAATATTTACGTTTCTTTCATAATAGTGACATAAAAGTTGTTTAATAGAATACTATTCATAAATAAGGTAAAAACACCAGTAGTTGACATAAGATGAGTAATTGATATGAGTTTAAATTACAACAAAATAAACAAATTTGACAGTTTTTAATATTGTTTTTTGCTACTAGTATAACCATCTGTGTTGACAATGTATAACATTGGTTAAGAAGATAAGTTTATAAATATATTGTAATAAATCGGTAATAGTACATTTTTCAAATTTTACTGTTGATAATGGATTTAATAGTAAGGCCCGATCCTAACACCTCTAGTTAAAGTGACAGTTTATTAACCATTTATTAAGAATTAATCTGTAGATTAGAAGCGATACGAACGATAGTTTTAATTTCCATTTAACTCTAGCCAAAAGTGGTAAGAATAATTTTGCAACATAACTGTTCACTAACTAATAAAATGTAAAATGCAAAAGCAAATTATGAATTTCTTCGTGAAACAAACATTATAATAAATAATACAAAGTTTCGTGATGTTTCACCAGTTTACAACTTCTTGGTCAGCTTCAATGAAGTCATCGTTAAAAGCCGGCCAGCACAAGTAACCACAGACGGGTTTTGCACTATTTGGTGCTCATCAGTGTGGTGTAACCTATGGCCCCTGTCCGATTCACATTTCCAAGTTCACGTGGTTAATTTGTCACCAGGAGTGTGGAATTTACTTGCCCAGAATAATAAACCATATGGAATTGAAAAATCACGAAATTTAGAAAAAAAAAATATTTGACATCTATGTACATAATTACTAACTATCATTCTGACACTGGCCCCCATATCTGCTTGTCACGTCCAATAAAGTTACATGACTGCTTGCGTCCTATTGTATTTAACATTTCTTTTATACCTACACTCTACACCAAAAATTCTACTTATACCTATTCTTTATATTTAGATTTTTCAATTTTAAATTCATTCTATTGAAGAAATTTTGTTCTACTCTTCTAATTTTTCGAGATGTTTCAAATTCATTGCCGGTATTGACAGTATTTCTGAAGGGTATATGTAATATATCTATAATTTTAGATATTTAACTATTAATACAATAAGAAATAATATATGTGTGTATTTCCCAAAAAAAAAGTCTTCAGTAATGTCTCCGGATTTTTAACACTGACATTTATCTCTCAGGAACAAACATTTTAATTTTTTAATTGATTACCATGGCATTATTTGGACTGTGACATTTATTACAAAAGGTTATAATATATATCATATTCTTTTATCTCTAAATGAATAAAAGACATAATAAAATATTTAAATCTTCATTAATATTTGCAAGAAAAAAATTCATATAATATTTTTTAGAAGAATTCTTTATGAATCTGCTATTTCCGGTTGTCCAATTGCTACTAAAACCTTTTCAACTCTTCCCATTAATGTCCGATTGAAGAAATACGTAGTTAAACAGATATTAAGTCTTACACACACACACACACCACACACACACACACACACACACACACATACACACACACACACACACACACACACACAGACATCATTGTAAAAATGTTAAAGTCGGATTGTAGGGACCTTAAAACTTGCTTATTCATTAAAATCTGGATATGCGATTTTAGCATGAACCCAAAACACAGTTAAGTGTTATATTTTGACATTTAATGTTATTATACATATTAAAGAATATTTTATTCTCTATACAATTTGATTGCATTATTTTCTTCATATTCAATCTATTTAGAGATAAAAATGTATAAAGAAATTAATTTTCATCAATCTTGTAATCTTTGCTGCGTCACCATGGAAAGAGTTTCAATAATTCAATATTACTAATTGACAGATGTCACTGTCAAGTACAATTTACACAATATGTATGTGAAATAATTTTACTGAAAATATAAGAAATTTTCTGTAGGGAATTTATATAAAATACATAGAAACGACGATATTGTGCCGGCCACAACAGATTTTTTTTTTCTTAAGATAATTAACTTTAATTGTTATTTTTATAAACATAATACTTCCTAGAACGTCATTGAATACGTATAATTGTTTGTATTTTTGCTAAAAATTAAACCAAATCACCAGTGCTTTTTCCTTATATATTATTTAAAAATGTTGATGATAATAATACTGATGTTTTTCCTCCAAATTGAAAACATATTTGCTGATATTCTTAAAAAATCGATAGCTTTCTGATGAGTTCATTAATAAGAATGACATTTAATAAATGTGATCCGACGAATAATAATCAGTCAAATGAGTAAATAATCCTTGGTACACGCAAGCGTCTTTTTAAGTAACAAATAATAACAAGAAATCACATCGGGTTCCGGGACGTGGCACAATTAATCATCTTGTAGCTGTCAATAACATTCAGTCAACATCTTAATTGTTGATAATTAAACATCCCACCCGACGTACAACACGCGTTGATCAATAACACAAATGTAGAGCAAAAAATTGAACATTTGTCGGGGAAGTTAAATTTCTTTTCTTCCAGCATTTTTCTCAGATGGATTCGGAAACTTTCCAATGGAGTTGGATTGCATATGAAGGAATTGTTTTTTAACATAACTTTTTTGAGACATTAACTACGGAGTTACATATATCATCTACAAGATTCGCACAGAAACAGAACACTTTTTATCTTCCGTCACCTTTAGGTAAGGAAGGTATTGTCTTTGGTCAAAAAATTCGGTGGTGTGTTTTCAATGAATAAGCACGTTTTAGGGTCTTTACAATACGATTTTACTATTTTTACGATGATGTCTGTATGTGTGTGTGGACGTGGTGTGTGCGTGTGTGTGTGTGTGTGTGTGTGTGTGTGTGTGTGTTCGTGTGTGTGTGACCGTGGTTTCGGCCGCGATATCTCCAATACTAGAATTCCAAAAATTACAATTCTTGCGTATTCCTCTTCCTTACAACCATATGCAGACTTGATTAGATTTTGGTTATAATTGGTCAACCGGAAGTATCCTCATTTGAAGATTTTTAACAGTTTTTCTTGAAAAACTCAGTTAAATTTTATTATAACTTAAAGAATATATTATTCTCTATACGTTTTGATTGCATTTTATATTTCATATTCAACAGATATAGAGTTAAAGAATTATAAAGATAATAAATTTCATAAATCAGCCAGCTATGCTAACTTAACCATGGAAACTGCTAATATATTCAGGTAAGTCAAATTGACAGATGTCAGTATCAATAAAAAGTAAATGAATGAAAAAATAAGGGAATTAACTCTAATGTTGGACGTTTCTAGAAAGATATAAGAGAGACGATTACATTGGTTTGAACATATCATGTGGAGAGATGAGTATATTGGAAGAATGAATAGCTTATAACAGAAGGTGGAAGAAACATAGGAGGACCAAATATAAGATGAAAGTTGAGAAAAGGAACTGAACGAGGACGACATACATAACAAAAATGAGTGGAAGAAGAAAATAAAAAATAGCGACCCCTAACAAATGGGAAAAGCTAAAGAAGACGAAGAAGATGCCAGTGTCAAGTGCCATTTGCATGAAATAATTTTACTGGAAATTCAGAATCTTTTGCAAGAAAATTTATGTATGGAATTTATACATAATACACAGGATTGACGGAAGGTATTGTGCTGGCCACAACAGATTTTTTAAAAATACCAGGGTGATTTGAAGTGTACACAGTTATTTTAGAGATAATCTGGATGGTGTAAAAGCAGTATAACATCAGCGCAGCAAGTATATTAGCGCGCTTTAAGGATGTATCTAGTGACGATGTTAAAAGTGATAATGATGATTCTATTGCTAAATAAGAGCAACTATCTCATTATTGTTTCACGCTGAAGAAGAAAAATTCTGGTGTAAAAAACTTAATCTATTAGCGTTAATCAAGGGAAAAACTGGCAAAACAGACGTTGAGCATTATTATTTTACAAGCTAATCCCTTGAAGCCTGTAATCCAAGATACTCCGATAAAGATGTGTTGAAGCGATTATTCGCGGATGATTTTACACACTTCTCCTTTTATGAAGTTTCGGGGCGTGATGAAATATTTAAAGACGAGTGAAGCACTTTATTTTTATAGGTATTACATCGTCAAACTCACGGAGCAATTTTGATTATCACACTTTTGGAGATGTGTAGTATATACGGCCGAGTAATGATAAAATACAAAGTAGTTGATAATAAAAAAATATGTTGTGGACAGCACAATACCTTTCGTCAATCCTATGTATTATGTACAAATTCCATACATTTTTTGCAAAAGATTCTATATATCCAGTAAAACAAACTATGCAAATTGCACCTGACACTAACATATACTTCTTCTTTAGCTTTTCCCATTCGTAGATTATAATTAGTTGGATCCTTCCTAAATGTTTAAATCGTAGAAATGGATTTTTTTTACATTAATGAAGAAAGAAATTGTGAAAAATTCATGGCCCTCGCTAGGGGCGCTATATTTTATTTTCTTTTTCCACTCATTTCTGTTTTGCGTGTCGTTCTCATTCAGTTCATTCCTCTCAAGTCTTCCGCAATACAGTCCTTCCATTTTATATTTGGTCTTCCTCAGTTTCTTCAACCTTCTATTACTAAGCTATTCTTTCTTCTTCCAATATATTCTTCATGTTTCCTTATGACATGTTCAAACCAATGTAATCGTCTCTCTTGTATCATTCTAGAAACTTCTATCACTCGAGCCATTTCCCTTACCTTTCATTCCTTACCTTATCTTTCCGTGTCTTTCCCAACATATAACTCAATATACTACTCTTTGTTAAATTCATTTTCTTTTTATTGATACTGACGTCTGTCAATCTGAATATATTAGTTGTTTCCATGGTTATAGCATAGCTGGCTGATTTATAAAATTAAACTTTTTTATAATTCTTTAACTGTATCCACTGAATATGAAATATAAAATCTAATAAATTCGTATATATAAGAATATTCTTTAATATTTATAACATTAAATGTCAAAAACTAATATTTAACAGCGCTTATTCAAGAGAAGTTGTTAAAATCTTCAAATGAGGGTACTTCCGGTTGACCAATTATAACCAAAAACTAATCAAGGCTGCATATGGATGTAAGGAAGAGGAATACGTAAAAATTATAATTTTTGGAATGTTAGTATGTATTGGAAATATCGCGACCGAAATTATAGTCATACATATACGCACACACACGCACACACGTACGCACACACATACACACGCATAGAGACATCATCGTAAAAATAATAAAATAGTATTGTCGGGACCCTAAAACGTGCTTATTCATTGAAAACGCACCACCGAATTTTTTGACCAAACACAGGGTGGTAGTATGGTCACGGTTTTATCCCCGGTTGTAAATCGGTTGTAGCTAAAACCATGACAATGTCTTAAAACCAACTTACAACCAAGCCTAGTAAAGTCACGGTTTTAGACCGGTTTTAAGATATAACCGAGAAACAATAAATTTGACTTGTCAACATTGCAAACACGTGACGTAATTTTCGTCAAACTGTCAGCTGATTGGTCAAGTATTGAGTTTTGACGTTCAGGTTAGATTGACAGTTCTTGAATCTTATTAATAAACTAACATAACATTTTTTTGGGAAAAAAGTAGAAATGAGTGTGAAAAGAAGTGGAAATTGGACGGCAGAGGAGAAGGAGTTTTTGTTGGAATGTGTAGAGAAACATAAAAATATAATTGAAAACAAAAAAAAATGATATAAATATAATGAACAAGAAGAAGGATGCTTGGAAACAAGTTGAGGAATCATTTAGGGCAAATGGTTTTAGTAGAGACCTAAATAAATTGAAGCAGCAGTGGAAAGGTCTGAAATGTGCTGCGAAGAAAAAAATATCAAAATTTCAGTATGAAAGAAAGAAAAATGGTGGCGGATCTCCACCAACGCCACCAAATTTATTTGTCGAAAAAATTACTGAAATATGCCCTGATGATTTTGTACTTGACATTTCTAGTTATGATACAGAAAATCGAAATGAGGTTAATTAATTCTAAATTCGAAAATTTGTTAAAGTATTGAATTATCATCACACCTACTTTTATTTTAGGTAAGAGTAGAAGACTGTTTTTTGGCTTATACCATGTAAATCACCTAAAAATTAAAAAATAATGTTCTTTAATTTACATATTTTGTTATTTTAGTGCTTAAATTGATAATTATATTATGTATTTGAATATCGCTTGCTTATATGTCGGTATGAACTTGTATTTGTGAGCAGAATATATATGTTATTATATTATTTACCATTATCTTCTTGATATAGTCTTTAGCAAAGAATCTCAAATAAATAAATAAATATTTCATCACGGCATATTACCCATTGCTGGGTGTGCCAATCTGCTTTGTACAGATATCGGTAATGATGGAATATTTGTACCGTGCGGGCGCTTACCAGGCGTCACCTCACGGGCACCCATAGCTGGCGTGGAGAGTGCACCACATGGGTCAATTTTGTGCCATTAAAATTCGATGTAATATTTGGCGTCGGTCGGAATCGAACCCGGGTCCCCAGATTCGCGACCAGAAGAATTACTGTTTTGGTTTCTCTCATGGGTTCCAATTGTCCGCGAACAAGATCAATAATATATCTTGCTGTTTCTTTTGATACTCGGTATCTTCTTTTAAATACATTCTCCGACAATACTTCGAGTGGATTTATTCTTTCACGTAATCTTCTCCTTCTTCTTCTGTGTTCTGCTATTTCTTGTATTTCATTTACCTCCTCAATTTCATCAAAAAATCCTTCTACACCTGCCATTTTTATTCTTAAAACAAGTCTTATACTTCCCATATACCAGTTGTAAGTTTGGTTTTAAGTTTGACAGCGTTGCTATAGTAAATAAAACCAAACATACTTACAACACATCTATAACCGCACCTTACTACGCTTTTTAGTTTGAAACTTACAACCGAGGATAAAACCGTGACAATACTACCAGCCAATATCTTCCTTACTTTAGAGGTGACGGAAGGTAAAAATGTCCTTCAGAGTATTTTAGTTTTAGTTGGAATAGTTTTTTTTGAGTTTTAAAAACAACACCGGATATAATTTCACAAATGAATCTGCTTTAGGAAATACTGTCACCTTTATCAGCATCATCAGCATCATCTTCATTATCGTTTTATATGAGAATAAAAGTATGTGAAATCTATCAGTTCAGTTCAGAAATATCTTTTGAAAATTATCATCGTAACAATCCATTTATATATTTGTTTCCATTCTTGCTGTATGAAAAATAACAACAGTGTGTCGCCATTTGTCTCCCTCTCTCTACAATGTCTTGCAATTGTTCTCCATTGTTCCTTTGTTTGGGGAGTCTTGGTTAGTTAATGCAAATGGGGTGAAAGAGGCATGACACCGCTACCCTATGTATGAGCATCGCTGCGTCGCGAATCCGACCACACAAGATTTTATACTTAACCTAGATGCAAGTGCATAGGTTAGAATACAGTCAAATTCATATAATACTAGAAAGTGGGGAGGGGTAGATTGCGGCAATGTGACCAATCAGGGTGCACAATGGTGTTGTGACAAGATTTGTTTTAAAATGTAAAACACTGTATTCGACGTGGGTCAGCTTTCATTCAAATGAGGTGGTAGTCCTCAAAATGTTCAAGCTGACGAGCGGGGTGAGGGGGTGAAACAAGATGGTTGCTAGATTAACGGATGAAAGTGTTATAGCTATCTTCGAAATTTAGATCAGAAAATGAGGCCGTAAAGTACGGCGCATGCGAACTGTAGTTATTTTTATGTTCACTTTAGTTTTAATGATCGTTTTAAATAGTTAAAACTATATAAAAAAGGTCATCTGTATCATGAACGAATTAACAAATTGGCAATCATTTATCTTTCTTAGAAATACTTACAAATATTACAAGCGTATGCGATAAGGATGGATTTAATACGTTTGTCTTTCAAAAATTCATATTGTTTCGACTAAGTTAGAACATTCCATTTTAAAACGATGTTGACAATACTTTTGCTGTACCGTAAGTTTATTTATTGGTTCAGATATATTACCTTGATTCTTAGCAGTACGAATAACATTATTTTTTGTCAGTGTTACTGACAATGACATTAGGTGTGTTCAATGAAGTAAGCTAATCAAGCAAATGCTAGGTAAGTAAACGAGACTTATTGCTTAGTACACTGAACGATTTGCTAGCTACGAGTATATGACGAACTGTCATCGAGAAAGTTATACAGTTGTCAAATATAACATGTGTATCTCTCGTATATCTTTTATTGGTCTAAAAAGTTGGATGGATACGTACAGCTATTTGCAGATAGTAAGATAAATTTTGAAGATATTTTTTAAGTCTAAAAAAGTATTTCAAATTCAATAATGTTATAAACATTCATCACAAAACTTTGAAAGCCTTTTTGACATGTGGTTGACATAAATACACTATAAAATGATATAGAAACAGTACAAGGCAACTTTATTTTTGCCTAATTTGTATTTCCCGCCATTATGTTTGATAGGTTAGCAAGATTAGCGAGACATTTGGCGTTTGGATTGCTTGCGAGCAAATCAAGCAAATGCTAGGCTAGCAAAGTCGTTCAACAAATTTTACTTCCGGTTGCTTGTTTTGCTGGGCTTATTGAATGTACCTATTGTGTCAGTATCGTATTTTTCACATATTTGGTTTTACATTTGCTAATAAACTTACCAGTTGACTTATTTTTCAATTTTGATTGCTTTTACTGTAACGTATATTTATAATAAGAAAATAACAGTAGTATCTTATGTACTCTCATAAAAACTAAGTGAACGATATTATTGATAGAATGGGCGGAGAAAAAATCTTAATTCATACAATTTATAGATGACCTTGATCGGACATCTTTAATTTTTTTTACTGTACATATATTATATTATTCTCTTTTTACGTAAATTTTAAAAATTGATTGAGTTTTATATCCCTTATTTAAAATTCAGTATTATTATAGATTTTAAAATGGACAAGAGACAGGTGTAAATTTACAGGTTTTCAGATAACGAAATCATTAAATACAAAAGAGTATATTATAATCAACCAGTTGAATGTTGCTATTTTCCCACTTTTAATTACTAATAATTTGGATTAAACATTTTGGCAAAACTAATAGAGATGTTATTTGAGAAATAAAAAACATTGTTGCGTAGTAGATTACAATAATGAATAAAATTGTTGTGTTCTGAAAACGCTCATTACTACAATAATAATTGAACTTGAAAATACGAATGAAGCACACTAATTACAATATTTGTTGGTGACAATAAATTATATTGATTACAAAATGAAATACGTAATTAGTCACAATGATTGTATCAATCCGTCATAGTTATAATAATAAAATAGAAGTGTAATACTGAAAGATGTTAAATATGCAAATAATTTCTATTAAATGTTGTACCTTTTGCCTTTTTAGTTGTCTATATAGATTACATCTTTTAATAAAGTTACCTGTTAAAATTTAACATTGCTGTAGTTTGCTATAAAATTTGTACAATAATATCCAAAATTGTGTTACAAGATCTGTATTTTTTATCTGTCAAAACAGTTTTAGTTGCTAATATACAGTTAATTATAACTTTATAAATTGGTAGATAGACTATTTATAAACTGTCACGCAATTTATCTAATAGTTACCATTACTTAACTTTTAACCAGGGCAAAAAACTGATTTTCTAAACCGGTTAACTGATATTTTACTCCAAACAAGTGATTATTAGTCAAAACCAAAACCAATTTTTTTTATTTAAGTTAAATCCGGTAACACAAGAAAGATAAAAGTGCATTGTTATACACTCCTTCTAACTTTTTAAAATTGTAATAAAAGTATCTACTTTCTACACTAAATAAATGGAAAAATCATTTATAACGAGCGTAGAAAAAATAACTTAAATAAGAGTTTACGTTAACAGCGGAAGCATCGCTTTAAAATAGTATTGAGAAGAAAGAAAATACTGTAGGCATTTTCTCCGACTTATGCAAGGCATTTGATTGCCTTGACCTTGAAATATTACTTCAGAAACTGGAATTGATCGGCGTCAGGGGAGTGCCCCTAAAATGGCTTAAATCATTCTTGTTCTTTAGAGAACAGTATGTAAGTCTCACGAGCCCTTCAGGTTCAAAATTTAACTCCGATACACTATTTACAAATTTAGGTGCACCTCAAGGTACAGTACTAGCCCCAGTACTTTTTTGCATTTATATAAATGATTTATTTAACTCATTGAGGGCATCAGCTACCATGTTTGCAGATGATATCTCAGTATCAGAAAAAAGCAAAGACAATGTGGTACATCAAATTAATGGTATTATTCTTACTACAACCAATTGGTGTATAAAAATCATCTAGTACTAGATCATTCCAAAACAAATCTTGTTCAATTTGAAAATAAAAATTTACAACATAATGAAATACAAATTGAAAACAACTTAATACAAAAAAGTAATACTGTTACAATCTCAAGTATGAAACTTGATAAAAATTTAAATGGCAAAAGTCATTGTGAATACACTATTTCTAAATTGAACACAATTTGTTTTCAAATAAGACATCTCAAAACTATGTTAAATAATAACCAAATTTTAATCTTTTATCATGCTGTTGTTGAGTCAAGATTGCGTTATGGTATACGATTCTGGGGTTCTTCCCCTCATGCAAAATATGTTTTTGGTTCCCAGAAACGGATTTTAAGATGTATTGCAGGAATCTCCAGTCATACATCCTGCAAACAGTACTTTAAAAAATTTAAAATCTTAACTCTTATATGTTTGTATATATTAGATATAAGTATTTTTGTTCACACTAATAAAAGCAAATTTACTACTCAAAAAGAGATACACAATATTAACACTAGAAATAAAAATAACTTAAGGAAACCTCGAATACAATATGTATGTAGCCAGAATTCTCCAGATGTCATGGGCGTGGATGTTTATAATAGAATTCCACAGAACATTAAGGATTCAAAAAATGTAAACTTATTTAAAGTGAATCTAAAAAACTATTTGATTGAAAAATGTTTTTATACTCTAATCGAGTTTATAGTATGACTTGTATATTACTTTTATAAATGTAACCTTTTCTATGACGTTATTTCATATGTATTCTTGTACATCGCAAAAATAAATAAATTATTATTATTAAAATGGAATGTCCGAACTTAGTCGAAACAATATGAATTTTTGAAAGACATGCGTGTTATATCCATCCTTATCGCACACGCTTGTAGTTTTTGCAAGTGAGAGAGATAAATGTGTGCCAAATTGTTCATGATACGGATGATCTTGATCAAACATCTTTAAAAAAACTTACTGTATACCTGTGTTCATTACAATATTTAAAGCTATTGAATATTGTGAAGAATTTCCTCAATGTGTTAAGAAAGCTTTAAAAGTTTGAAACGAATTCCTGCATGAAATGTAGCCCCAACATATGATGTTGCTTAAATCTTGGACTTAGTTAAAAGATTTAAAACCCATGACAAATCCTCGGAATAGTTTGAAACTCGTATGTGGAAAGTAGAATGTTGTGTAAGAGGCACGAAAATTTATTTCAGTTTTGATGTGTAATATATAATTCTCCTTAAACTTTGCCATAAAATTTTTACGTTTCCCGTAAGTCTTAGAAGCGAATAAAATGTTTCCGACGTCGTTCTGACCCCAATTTGGTGGGTTGGGGTTCGGCCACGGTCCACCGGGGAGACCGACACTTCGCCCGAGTTTAAATAATTCTAGACCGTTAAATAATGCACAAGGATGAGGTAAATGGGCAAGCAAGCGCTGAAATTCCAGAAACAAATGCTGAGGATGATTAGATAATGAAAAGAAAGCTTACCCGGCACAAGGAAAGAAATTATTGTATAACGCAGATGATAAAGCTTACTGATTTTTTTCAACCACTTGGATTCAAAGATAATTATGTTGGTTTTTAATCCTTACACTTGCGAAGGATTCATCTGAGACTCCTTGTTTATGGTGTACCTCAACTTACCTGTAAAGAGAAAATAAAATTAATAACAGTTTCAATTAAATATCAATGAGTTAACAATCTATACTATAGACGAAATATTTTTATAGACTCTTAGTATTGTAATGTAACGTTTTATTTATATAGGTGAAGTGTAAAAATCAATGAAATATTATTAATTAAAATAATATGTTTATTAAACGATAAATAATTAGGATAAATAGATGGTTTAAAGCACATTTGTTGTATGTCCAGTTTTCTATATTTTGAATAAATTGAAATTTAAAATTTACTTAAGAATGATAATTCAGCAATGAAAGATAATAATTTATTCACAACAATGTCCGGACATACAATATCTGTATACTATATAATACGAAACCTTTAAATGCACATATAAGTGACATGCTACATATGTGAAGTAAAAATAAATAACTATGGGACATACAATAATTGTAAATTATAATAAATTTCGTTTTGCGGACATATAAGGATATAATATGTTTATGCGAAACAAAGATATAGTCATATACAAAAATTATATAGTAAAAACTGGAAATAGGAAAAAAGTGGACATACAATAATTGTGCTTTAAACCATCGACATATTAAAAAGATAATAAAAGTAACTAACACTATAAACACTAATTTAAGACTAAGAATATTATTGAAATCTTAAACACTAAGATTATTTATTTAAACAATATTTATATCACTACATTTATTTATATAACTACATTTGTTTATGTTAACAACATTATTTGTTGCTTTATTCGCTGTCGTTCCGACGGTATTTATAGAGCCCAGTGTCCTTCTGGAACCTTTCGACGCCACAATGATACCGAATACAATAGATTTAGGTCTACGGTGTAATTAACACGTCTAGGCGTTCCACCGCCGGGGATTGCGGCATCTGGGTAATTCCGGCGAGGGGATAACGTCATCGCTCGGGAACATTCTTTCAGTAGCGGCGCTCGTATACTCTTAACTCAGGGGCGCACGTCACAGTAATCAGGATTCAATACTTGTGATGTAACTTAAATAATAAGTATTAGCAATTTGTATCTTTATCTCTGTCACTCGTTATAGATTATTTTGAAGAAAATTATTCAAATGAAATGTCCGTACAATTGAGCGGCTCTTGGCAAAAAAGCAACCATATTCCAAATATTCTAAATGTGAGTCACATACTGCGATATATACTCTCAAGAATACCAAATATTTTTGTAAAAAAGTATCTTAGTTACAAGTTATTACATTTTAAGATTAGCGTGTTTTTATAAAAAAAAAATGTAATGTGGCCAGCACCATCCGTCAGTTCATGTAACATCTACAAATTGCATACAGAAAGTTTTTTGCAAAAGATTATATATATTTCCAGTGAAATTATAATACAACAATACTAAGTAAATTGCACTTGACACTGACATCTGTCAATTAGAATTTTCTTAATATACATAAGTAGTAGTTGTTTCTATGGTTTTAGTGAAGCTGGCTGATTTAGGAAATTTAGTTTCTTTATATTTTTTTAACTATATATTCATTGAATATAAAGTAAAAACCGCAATCAAATCGGGTAGATAATAGAGTATTCTTTAATGTATGTAATATTAAATGTCAAAAAATAATATTCAACAGTGTTTTTTCAAGAAAAACTTCAAATGAGGGTACTTCCGATTGACCAATTATAACCAAAATCTAATCAGCTGCTCATACATAAAGAAAAGAAACACGAAAGAATTATAATTTTTAGTGTTATCGTCTATGAAAGAATCGTCACGTAGACATCATTCTAAAAATAGTAAAATCTTATTCTTGGGACACAAAATGTGCTTATTTGCTAAAAATTCACCACAATTTTTTTTGACCAACGACAATGCGGAAGGCAAAAAGTATCACGACACATTATCCACTGCTGAGGGTGCCAATCTTCTTTGGACATATATCGGTAATGACGATGACATATTTGTACCGTGCGGGCGTTTACTAGGCGTCACCATGCGGGCAATCATTACAGGCGTGGAGAGTGCACTTTTCTGCCAATTAAAATTTGATGTAGTTGGCGTCGATCGGGATCGAACCCATATCCGCGGATTCGGGACCAAACACTCAGGCACACGGCTATGAGACACTCAAAATGGGACCACACACCAAATATTCACTGATATTGAGACGCATACCATTTTCATGCAGTCGTGTTTTCCACCGCTGTACCTGTATTTTCAAATCTTGCCGTGTTACGTCGCATAGAAAAACATCGTCCGCATAGAGGAGTGTCCACGGGAGGGGTCTCTGTAGATCATCAATTTTCCATAACTGTTATTTAAACTGTACATTTTCTAAAATAATCCATAAACGATTAATATTGAAAAAATAATGTTAGTCAACTGCTCGCTCATTATCCTTAATCAGTTGTTCATACTAATTGTCATTAAAGCAATATTTTTCTACCCAGTTTTGGGCAGCATACATCTACCCACAAATAATGATGATGTGGAATACTACTGTAATATTATCACCAATAGTATTTTTATTACAATATTCAATGGTATCTGCAAGAACATTTTTCAATATTTGTAAAATACGACGATAACATCCTCTTGCAAATTAATTAGTTCCATGTGACTGCGTTTAATATTCTTGGTTTATTACTCTCTGGCACAATTGTATGTTTTATTTTTTCTGGTTTTAAAATCTAGATATGTGACATTCGCTGTTTATCGATCAGTGTAAAATAAAAGCGAACATTTGAACAAAACTACGACATTTCTCATAGTGTTATGCGGACGTAGACGCTGAATAAAAATAGATTTATGGGTCCAAATGTCATTTGCGAGTTCGCATAAGATATGATATCTATTAGTTTGTGTTTTCAACCTGGTAAAATATGACCCGTCCAACTTCCGAAAACAAAAATCTATGATACGTGATTCTAATATCACTGCGAATAGGGATGGATAGTTTCAATGTGTGGTTCAATTGTAACGCAATGTTTACAAAGCGGTGGACACTGGTTTCAAATTTAAAATAGGTAAACATTAGGATAATACTGTTAACTTGATTCATAACAGTGCATTACCTCTTGCTAAGAGAGGTATTGGATTCATGCTAAAAATCGCATATCCTGATTTTAATGAATAAGCACGTTTTAAGGACCCTACAATCCGATTTTAACATTTTTACGATGATGTCTGTGTATGTGTGGATGTATGTGTGTGTGTATGTGTGTGGGACGTTGGAAGGACGATTACTCAAAAACTATAAGACTTAATATTTGTTTAACTACGTATTTACCAATCGGACATTAATGGAAAGAGCTGAAATTTTGGTAATAATTGGACAACCGGAAGTAACATATTCTTGAAAAAAAAAATTCTAAATATTATTTTTGAAAATTTTTCTTAGTAATATTACAGAAAATTAAATTCTCTATCTGATACATTTAAATATTTTATTATATCTTGTATAGGTTTAAAATATAGTATATAATAATATAGAATAATCTGTTGTAATAAATCTCGTTGCCAAAAAAACAGTTGAGCTATTTAAATGTTTGTAATTGACAGATAAATGTAAAATGTCAGTGCCAAAAATCAGATTTTTTTGAGAGGTACGAATATATTTAATATATATATTATTGTATTATTAATTAGGTATGATAATATTACATACATATATCCTTAAGAAATACCGCTAATACTGTCAATGAATTTGAAGAATTTTGAACATAATAGAATAGTAGGACAAAATTTCTCATAGAACGAAAGAAGAGATACAATTTCAATTATTTGTGTGTATAAGAAATGTTAAATTCGTTACTTATAGCGCGCGAGCAGTCACGTGACTTTGTTTGGCCTTGGCAAGCAGATGAGGATCCGTGTCAGAATGGCTGCTAGTAGTTATTTACATAGATGTCACAATTATTATATGTCACAATATTTCATTCAAAAATATTTTGATGTTTATTTGTCATCAATAGTATAGAATATATTTGTCGCGGAAAATAATCCACATGGATTTGGAAAATCATAATGTTTTGAATGAAAACGTATGATTCTTGACACCTATGTACATTATTAATAGCTGTTATTTTGACACGGGCACCCTTAGCTGCTTGCCAACAAAGTGACATAACTGCTCGCGCCCTATGCAACATAAAATGAAAATGGCAAGATGTATTGTTCTGGCCACAACAGATTTTTTGTCACTGTGTTGACCTTGATCAGACATGATTAAAATTTCAAACTATAAACTTGGTTTCATTAATGTTGAACTATTTTTAAATATCCGATGCTGATATAGAGCTCAATTTACATACTGCAAGCTCGTCAACTTAACTAAATTACTTATCAATCTTGCAGCTCTCCATACGTGCCAGCGACAGATTAGATTTACTGCTAATTAAAAATTCACAGAGTAATCACAAGTTGTATTCCTTGCTAATCGTTAGCGTCAACTCTATTAAGCAGCGAAACTTATAGAAGCATGAGGGCAAGCGAATTCCTCAGGTATTTCTTAAGTCAAAACTTATAATTGAAGCGGAGTAGGTTACATGGCAAACTTTGCTGTTTTCAAACTTGAAGGAAATGTTCTTGTTTTTAGAGAAACTGTCGCACGATCATTGTTTTGAAATTGTGGATGATGAACAGTGTATGCTTTCGAAAACAAATATTGTTGATTCATTAAATGGGGAAAAAGATTTTGTCGTTCATGATAATCAACAAATATTTTAAATTTAGTATTAGTAGTAATGTGTGTTTTTAAATAGGACCTTCGAGCCGGATCAATATTTAAGGTCCCTAGAATCCAATTTTAACATTCTTATGATGATGACTGTGTGTGCGTGTGTGCGTGTATGTGTGGTGTGAACTCGTGGATGTTGGATGGACGATTCCTCGAAAAGACCTGTTTAACTTTATATTCCTCAATCTGACATTAATGGGAAGAGCTGAAAATGTTTTGGTTACAACTGGACAACAGGAAATGGGAGTTTTAAAAAAAGTCTAAATATTATTTTTTAAAAAATTGTTATTATAAATTATAAAGTTAATGAAATTGTCAATTGGACACAATTACATTTTATATTATATTTATTATAGATTTAGAGATATAATGTATAATAACAGAATAAATCTCGCTGCGCAAACAACTCCATGGAAACCAGTTGAAATATTTAAATATTTGTAATTGATATAAATGCAAAATGTCAGTGTCAAAAATCAGCAGTTTTACTAACATTACTGAAAGGTTTTTTTGAGAGGTACGAGTACATTTAATATATCTTATTGTATTATTAATTAAATATGTATTTAATACCGTCAAGAATCTTGAACATATTAGACAAGTAGGTCAAAAGAATGGTTACAATTTGAATTATCAAATTACCAAAATCTTGTCCGATTGAGGAATACGTAGTTAAACAGGGCTTAAGTCTTACAGTTTTTGAGGAATCGTCCTTCCAACATCCACACACTCACACACACACGCACACAAATACACATACACATACAGACATCATTGTATTTTTAGCATGAATCCAATACCTCTCTTAGAGAGAGGTAAAAATATGTTACCGTTACAGTTTTGCATTGTAATAATAATTAAAAGATAATGTTTTTCATGAATACAATGAATAAATACGAGTACATACACGCGAAAACTTTATTTAAATTAAATCTGAAGCGCAAATAGTTTTTGTGCTGTGTAAATGTTACTAAATAAACTAAACCCATACACTCCTTCTATTAAATTAAACAAAACGTTGAATATTTGTTTTATAACAATAGGACATTAAATTGTACTATGTGTTAAAAATATCTTAATAAATATTTATCATGAATCTTTTCTACAAATGTGTATTTTCCGTTTTTATTAAAAAAAAAAAACATGAAATGCATTAATAAATATTCTAAATTAATGTGATAAAAACATTGCAAATTGCTTAATAATAATACTAAAAGCTTTTGTCAATTCAACAATAACTGAGGAACATTGTATAATGAAGCAAAATCCTAATTCACATTACAAAGAAACATACATTTTGCTTTAAATTAAATCATATATGTCATATTAACTGTATTCACAAATTGTTATACAAATGATAACTTCCAACAAAGCTGTCGTTATGAACTGAAAGTAATGGTGAAGATGAAGATGAAAATGTATCATTCTTGTTCTTATTTAACCGTTTAACCCTTCTCAAAATAGGGACAAAACGATCCCGATTTTCGGTTTTTTGTTTATAACTCTCATGATTGAAATATTACAAACAATTCCTCTTAAGAATTCTCCTAAAATAAGTTAATAATTTGTTACAAATAATGTTAAATAATAGAAGTTTCAGAGATTAAAATCTTGTGGATTGTGCCAAGTGTTTTAAATATTATAATATTTAGAGCAGTTTCACCAAGTGTCGCATAATTGTACTTTGTACAGTTTTTTATTATTATTCTGCTAGCCAAGCTCGCGGTTTTCTCAATAGATGGCTCTGCATGTGATTAGTTACCTCTGCAGGCTTAATATCTTTGTGGCATGTTTATCATCCATCCGCTCAACCGGTCTCAGTGTCTCGCAAGAGACGTCAGTACACCACACTGAAGAGCTCCAATAAGAGCGAAACGCGTCTGTGGTTCTGGTTGAGTGGGCCAGTCTCTAATACATGACCGAGAGGTTGATTCAGAGACTAAAATCTTGTGAAATGTGCCAATTGCCAATTGTTTTAAATATTATAATATCTACTACTTTCGGTTCTCCAATTGTTACTAAAACAAATTCGCTCTTCCCATTAACGCCAGATTGAAGGGATCCGAATTTGTAACATCCACGCACACACATAGACATCGTACAAGTGTTAAAATCGGATTCTTGGGATCTTAAAACGTACTAATTCACTAAAATCTGAATATACGATTTTTAGCATGAATCCAATAACTTTCTCAGCGAGAGGTAAAAATTATAAAGAGTATAATATATTTTCAATAAAAAGGTCAACGATTCTTTAAATTGTTAACTTCTGTAAAGCATTAAATAGATGGGGTATATTCGAGTTTCGGATTGCGTAGGCGATATTAAAAATCTTCGTAAAGTGGTGCGCAATTATTTCTAATTTCTTTCCTCGTTGGTTTAATCATGAACTTCTACAGATAGAAACTCATTCTACGTTCATAAATTTCCAAGGTGTATCAAGAATCAATTTGGGGGAAGAAATACATTTATTCAGTAATCACCATTAGCGCTGGAAGCAAGTAAATGAACGGTGTAAATCAAGCCAAGTCTGGCCATAAATCAACGGCTGATTAAAAAGTAACAGACAGTAATCAAAGCGTGCCGTACTCTATAAATGACTGATGAGTGACAAAACTCATTTCGAATTCAAACGCCTTCGAATATGCAGCAATAGAACTTACGAAATTGAATTCCGCGGTAGATGAATTGCAGAAAGAATTGTTGTGGATATTCATAATTTTTCAAGCCAACATATTTTCCTCCTTCACTATTAAACCGTTAAATTTATGGTAAAGATAAACACAGATAAATGTAATATAGCTGTATTTGACCCAAATTAGTTCATGTTAATTAATTTATCCGGTTTTGGAAAGCGAAATATGCTATTCATTGTATTAAAAATTTAATGCGAATCTCTTGCAAATTTGTATCAATATATTTCATCCCTCCTAATCTAATAATCTTCGCAAACGTTTAAGTAATTCTCCCCTCGATTTCATCCACCCTAAGGTTCAGAGAAAAAATTAATTCCGTTGTTGAAAGCAACACAAGCAAACTAAATATAATCTAGATTAATAACTCAATCTGTGCGAAGAAAAGCGGAATCCCAGAGCAAAATTCATTTCCAGATGCGTTGGGATGCAGCTTTTTTACCCTGTAAAATACATTTCTTCGTTTATCCGTAATCGGCGCGATTCATCTACTGAGACCGTACTCCTCGGGCAAATAGGTACATATAAGTTATAGAAGAAAACACGCAATTCTAGAAAAGATAGGAAATAGTGGAATCATCAACAATGTTCTGTAATTTACTATAACTTATTTTAAAAGTTTTTTTTTAATGTATAATGAATTCAGTACACAATTTGATACCTATTCATTTTAAAATAACATTATCATTATCATCACAGTTTATTACCTATTTGTATCATTTCTGTATAGTTTTATTAAAATTTATAATCCAATACGTTCCGTAGTTCTTGGTCTCTTGGTCATAAGTACGACCCACTCCCTTCTCCATTGTTTAAAAGCTAGCGGCCGGATATATCAGAACTATATCTTATTTCAAAAGTTATGTTCTCTAATCTGCAGTGAATTCAGCGTACAATTGACAGTTATAAGTTTTAAAACATTATCATTAAAATTTATTACCTATTTCTGGATGTGCCAATCTATTCTTCTTAGCAGATTTCGTTAAGAACGTTTACCAGGCTTGAATTTATATGTTTATATTATCATTACCATTATATACGAGGGCGGTTTGACGGACGAGTGACTTTTCAAAGGTTGGCAACACGCTACGGTGTTTATGTTGCTGGCTTCCACCATGTTTTTGTCAAAATTTCACACAAATCTGACAGGTAGTTTATTTTTACCTCTCGCTAAGAGAGGTATTGATTCATCCTAAAATTCGCATATCCAGATTTTAATGGTTAAACCGAGGATTAAGCACGTTTTAAGGTACCTACAATCCGATTTTAATATTTTTACTATGATGTCTGTGTATGTGTGTATGTGTGTAAATAAGTTGGAAGGACGATTTCTCAAAAACTATAATACTTAATATCGATTAATTACGTATTTCTCAGTCGGACATTACTGAGAAGAGCTGAAAAGACTGCTTATAATTGGACAACCGGAAGTAGCAGATTCTTAAAAAAATTCGTCTAAATATTATTTTTTGTTCTTGTTAGTATTAAAGAAGAGTAAATTCTCTATCTGATACATATAAATATTTTATTATATCTTTAATAGATTTAGAGATAAAGAAATATAAGGTAAATAATAATCTGTTGTAATACATTTCACAGCTTAAATAATGTCATGAAAACCAATTGAATAATTAAAATGTTTGTAACTGAATTTTTTTTCTTTGGGAAATACATACATAATGTATGTATTATTATATCTTATTGTATTAATAGTTAAATATTTAAAATTACAGGTATATTACATATACCCTTCAAAAATGTTATCAATCCCGACAATGAATTCAAAACATTTCGAAAAATTGGAAGAGTAGGACAAAATATCTTCATAGAATGAATTTAAAATTAAAAAATCTAAATATAAAGAACATAAGTAGAATTTTTGGTAGAGTGTAGGTATAAAAGAAATGTTAAACACAGCAGTCATGTGACTTTGTTGGCCTTGACATGGCGGCCCGTGTCATAATGATAGCTAGTAATAGATGTCAAATATCATAATTTTTCATTCTAAATTTAGTGACTTTCCAATTCCATATGGTTTATTTTCCTCGACAAGTAAATTCCTCACTCCTGGTGACAAATTAACTACGTAAATTTAGAAAATCTTAAAAAAATTAATGAAAAATTCTCACATTTGGCATCTATGTACAAAATTACTAGCTATCATTCAGACACGGGCCTTCATATCTACTTGTGAAGACCAACAATATCATATGACTGCTCGCGCCCTATACCTATGTAACCAAAAACGGAAGAGCAAGAGGTATTGTGTTGGCCACAACAGATTTTTTTTTTACTCATCTAAAGAAAACTGTTTTTGTTGTTGTATAAATGTGGAGAAAAAAGAATTTCGAGTGTTAATTAAACACTATTTTTACGTGGAAAAACAATTAAAGTAACCGAGGAAAGTTACATAAATATTATCGTGAATGTGCTCCGTCCCATGGAATGATGTCTAAGTGGTTTTCTGCTTTTAAAAGTGGCCATATGAGCAGAGATGATGTAGAACGTCTGGAACCGTCATTTACTGTAACTACTACAGAAATGGTTAATAAAATCCATGACCTTGTATTTAGTGATTTTCGATTGAAAGTACGTGAGATAGCTAATGAAGTAAACATTTCAACTGAATGGCTATGCAATATTTTCCATGAACGTTTATTTATGAAAAAGCTATCCGCCAGATGGGTGCGGCGGCTATTTAATTCTGATCAAATGCGCGCTCGCATTAAAAATTCAGAAAAATGTTTGGCTGTCTTCAAACATAATCCAAGAGAATTTTTCCGTCAATACGTCACAGTAGATGAAACATGGATAGATAATTATACCCTAGTAACAAAAATGCAGTCGAAACAATGGACTTCTCTTGAGGAACGTGACCCAAGAAGACAAAAACTGTTTTTTAGGCCAATAGGAAAAACGATAACTAATCAATATTATGCTGATTTGTTGATACGTTTTGATGTCAGACTTTAAGAAAAAACGATTTTTTGAAGAAAAGAGCATTGTTCCATGACGATAATGCGCCTTATCATTCGTTCGCAGTTGCTACAACAAAATTAGTCGAATTGCGTTACGAGGAGCTGCCTAATCCGCTATATTCACCAGATCTGGCTCCCAGGGATTCTTTCTTATTTCCAAATTTAAAAAAATGGCTCGGTGGAGAGAGATTTTAGACCAATGAAGACGTGATAACCGATATTTTGAAGAGTTGCCGAAAGATTACTTTTTCGATGGTTTGAAAAAATTGGAAATTCGCTGGGCTAAGTGTGTACAATTAGAAGGGGATTATGTTGAAAAATAAAATACTCGTAAGAGTAAAATAACTTTTTTATTGAAGTCACTGTTCAGTCAAACCACCCTCGTATTTGTGAATACAGAATAGTATATTAAAACATAAATTACAAAAGGTCACCTATTGAAGCATGAGTTTGAATTTTGGATACGAGTGCTAGAATGGCCTCTAACGGGTGTTTTATATATTTTTTCTGTTTCGGCTCTCATATACATTATTTCTTTATAACAACAGTTGACAATTTCCATTAAGGGAAATTTTTGAGATAGTTCGGTTGGTGTAACACGAGGGGGTAAAGAACAACGGATGATGGTTGTGATGTTATGTTACTGCCCTTACCAAACTATATGTGTAACTGGTGGTGGGTGATGATTGACGACCACTGTTTTATTGAGGTGGAACACAAACACACACACATTCGCACAGTTGGATATTTATGATGAACATATATGGACACGGACATTTTTGAGATTTAATACTATTTTATTTAGACATATTATTTGCATTTACACTAACTTCATATTTAAGATTACACGTTAAATATAATTAAACAAATAAACTAAACTGCTTGTGACGATGGTCACTAGATTTGAATTTAATTTTTGTGTTTAGCGTTGTAATCTTGTGGTTAGCAAGACAGTTTTTTTTTTTGCTAAAGTTTAGCTATTCAAATCAAAATTTGACAAGTGAAAATGTTATTTTTGCATATTTATTACTTTGTATTTTGAAGATTACGCATACAAGGTAATTGTTTGATTATATTGTATGTCGTTTGTTGTAAAATGTATTGTTATATTATGTTTAAAGCTGCTAATATTCATAAATTTGTTATTTATATGCCAGATTCCATGTGGTCGAGTGGTTAGCACGCTAGGTATTTTCAGTTCGATCTCACATGAGTTTGTTTTTATATAAAACAGCGAGTATTTGGAGGATGCCTAGAATCGTGTTTAATCATTTTTCGCAGTTTTTAACGGTTTTTGGGGCTATAAATACGGGTCCGTTCAACAGTTTTAAAGAGAGAGTATGTACTTCAAGGCAGCGTTAGCTCTCCATGGAGCCTAGACGGTGTGTGTCGCCTACTGCTAACCTAGTGAGTGCTGGGAGGTTATGACCTTGGCTGCCTCTGACTCAGCGCTGTTGGTGTGTGCCGACAGCTCGTGAGAGAGTGTACCGTATCGCTGTCCGTAACCGGTTGTTTCCATACAGTGGGGTTTGCCGTTGGTGTGTGCCAACACGATCCCGTTTCCGTTCCGAAATCGCGATTGTTGATGAGTGTTGTCGAACGACAACACTATTACCGTTTCTGTTCCGTTTCCCATAACTTTGGTGTATGCCATTGTTAACCTTCCGTTGTCAACTTTGGTATGTGCTATTGTTGACCATCCGTACCATGGTCCCGTAACTCTGGTGTGTGCTATTGTTACCCGTTTTTACTTTTGAGGGGATACCAACCCTGCACGTAGGCTTGCAATAACTTTGACATCAAATAAATGTCAAGACCACTGACAGCTACACTAAACAGGTAGTTAATAGAAGAATGATAATTATTTCTAAACAGAATTTTGCCTAACAAAGATAATAAAGTTGAAATATTGTTCTTGAAACTATAATTTAGAATACGTTATAAAAACATTATTTATTTGTTATTACTCTTTCCCTCGCCTTGTCACATTAGTAATAGTGATTTGTGTTTTTATTGTCAGTTATTAAGATATTTTGTGTATTTAGTGCATACCAATCCCAAATAAAATATCACCATAAATCGTATAAGAATGCCGCTCCTTCTGGCATCAATATATGCTAGAATATGCTTTCCTAATTCCGAAACAGAGAAAATATAAAACAATAAAATAAGTGAAAAAAATAATGAAGTAATTCACAGTGTGATCCATGCTGCATCTGAAGTTGTTATTGATGCAAACAATTCTTCTTTTGTTGTTTCTAATTTGCTGTCTTGTCTGTTTTTAATTAGCATTTATAATTGTCACGTATATTTTTCGTACTTTGTTCCATGGCGTAATTATTTGTTTGCGTTATGAAAGGATTCCTTAGATCTGAACTTTAGCATTTTCTGTAATTTTGATATTAAATTCTCGCGATATCAAATTTTAATTAATTCGTTTGCCTATGAAATGAAACACAATCACACTTCGTAATTGAGAGGAAGGAAGTTTACAAAGGATAATTTTAATAAATGTTTTCAATTTCAAAATAATAAGACGACAGTAATTCAATTTCTTCTGTTAATTGTTTCCGTAGTTATTTACACAAAATTTAAGCTTATATAATAAACAAATAATTGTACCATCACAATGTTCCATTCATAATTTTATTTATAATTAAAATAAACATATTGATGATAATGTGAAAAATGGTAGAGGCGCTGAATAATTTCAAAATATTTCCAAAACTAGAACAGTTATTGACCTGCGGTTTAAAAATTTAGAACGTATACCTTTAAATTTACTTAGTTTCGTATTTTTTGAAAAATAAGGATATATAGCGTGAAAGACATTTTTAAATAAATATTAACTAATAACGTTTTATTTATCAATAAATCCAATACAATTTCAGTATGGCCATCTATTGCATAAAATTATTTACTGACATTTGTTAATATTTATATATGTATTTTCAAAAATTAATATGACGAAACTAAGGCATTAAATCGAAAAAAGTTTCAAATAAAATTTACTCAAAATAATATATTTTAGTTATTAATATATTAATTCTATTTGTATAGTTTTTATCTGTAGAGATTTAAATGCGTAGATAAATAAATAATTTTCTCAAAAACAAAATATAAATAAAATAAACTTCTACCTAAAACATATTTAAAATTAAAGAATAATAGAAGTTTATTTAGAAAATTTTGTTGTATAAAATTTTCCCCACATATAATAAACAAATTTTAGTTCTACTCATTATCTCTGAAACAAAAGCGTAAATAAAGAAAAGCTTCAACAAAACTCGCCTTCATTTTTAATTATAAATAATTTTATATAACAATATTTGTCGAAAAGTCGTTAGTTTAGACAGAAAATGGATTTTCTCAAATTTGTTTATCCAAAACGAAACTACTACTGCAATCTATGATGATAATTATGAACTATTTTTTAATGTTGTGTTGTAACAAAGTACGTTGTTGTATCGTGTAAATAGGAGAAAATCAATAATATCGACAAATCGATTGACCAATCAGATTCAAAAAAGCTTGCAAATGGAAGACGCGGGATAAAAAATTGTTTAAACATATGTCACTTGATTTGTTAATCAGCTGTTCAGTTAAAAAAGAGTTAATTTTGTGTATTTTAAGCCAACTAATACATAATTTTACCCGTAGATTCTGAAAATATTATTGTGAAGTTTGTATTTTAACTTTTTTACCTACTTGAGGGTGTGATATTTCGTATTGAAAAATAAATAAATATATAAATTTGATATCTCGAGTTCAGAATTTATGAATCGAAATGTTTAATGCTAGGCCTACGTTTATAATGCATTTGTCACAAAATTATGAGTAGATATGTAATATTATACATAGATTTCAACAATTAGGAAGCCGGGTATGTATCTATATCCATTTTTGTATAATTATCGTGTATTTTTATTAAATAATTATTAATTTTTAGTTTTTTATGAAAAAAAAATTGTACAAAATATAATATGGACATGTATTTCTATTTCTATATTTATAATTTCATCATTCAATACTGATAACTTTGAATAAACTTATTTTCACTTTCAATTTAGACTTAAGTTTACTTTTAAGTGTCATGTATACGTTTATAATTTCATAAGTATTTTCTTATGTTTAGAGAATCAGGTTTTATAGAAATTAACACACATGTAGGATTTTTTCAGGAAGGAAAAGTTTGGTTGTACTTTCACGATATAATTTTGACGGTGAAATTAAATAATTGTAATAAACTTTATTCTAAACACGAAGAACTTTGTTAAAATTTCAAACAATATTGTCGTTATTTAAGGGCGAATTTTATAATTTCCAGTTAAATAAATAAAACAGAAATGAATTAAACAAAATAAACTGTCAAATGATAAATCTTTCATTGCTGTCAATAATCCGATTTGTTATTGTTTATGTATCTGGAAGTTCAAATTGTAAAATTGACCTGAAAATATTAAAACAAATTTGGTTTAAACAAAAAATATTTATTTCAAATTCACAATATAAAATTAAATGCCAAATTATCTGTTTTTCTCTATAGTAACACCAATACAAACACAACACTCAGCAACCGTGGTAACCAACAACGTTAACAGCGTTTCTTTCAAATATAGAAGTTGTGAGTCTTCAGTGCTTCTGCGAATCTTTTTCTTCACCTACCAATACCGAATTCTTCCATCTTTCTTGTCCTTCCCCTCTAAGTCACGAGTTTGTTAAGTAATGCTTAGTAATACACAAAATAATAAATAATTTACTTAAGTCACCCAAATACCACTTGACAATAAAGGTGATGATATTGATGATGATGATAACAGATGATAATAGTAGAACTCCTGATCATTCCCAAACCAGAAAATCAGCCGCAACACGTTTTGGATTTATCTAAACTTACAAAGAATGATATTTATTTGTTATTTTTTAAACCAAATTGTAACATAACCTAAAAAATACTAGTATTGTTTTATTGTTTAATTTTGATAAGTACTATCTGTAGAACTGAAGATGAATTCGGGTTTGGTAATTAATACTAGTTCTGAGCAAAGTTTTCGCTTCCCCTTTTAGCTGTAATCTGTAATGAAATATAATTCCACCCCGGATCTAACATATTATTAGTACATAACATTGTTTTCATTATTGTTGTAACAAATATAGTATGATAAATAAATAATAATTACAAACAAATACTTCTATTTTAATTCAATTGATACATAAAATCATATAACAATCAATATTTCAACAATTTATTAACTCAAAATAAATAAATTTAACACTTGTTACACTTAACAGCTGATTAACAATCAAATGACGTTTGTTTAAACAAGTTTATCTCGCGGCTTCCATTTGCACATTTCTTTGAATCTGATTGGTCAATCGATTGATCGATGCTATTGATTTTCTCCCATTTACACGATATAACAACGTACTTTGTTACAACAAAACATTAAAAAATAGTTCGTAATTATCATAATAGATTACAGTAGTAGTCTCGTTTTGGATTAACAAATTTGAGAAAATCCATTTTCTGCCTAAACTAACAACTTTTCGACATAATTTGTTAAATAGAAATTATTTATAATTAAAAATGAAGGGGAGTTTTGTTGAAGCTTTTTTTATTTTTCGCTTTTGTTTCAGAGATAAGTAGAACTAAAATTTGTTTATTATATGTAGGAAAAATTTTATACAATAAAATTTTCCAAATAAACTTCTATTATTTTTTAATTTTAAATATGTTTTAGGAAATAATTTATTTTATTTATATTTTGTTTTTGAAAAAATGATTTATTTATGTGTGCATTTAAATCTCTACAAATAAAAACTAAATAAGTAAAATTAATATATTATTATCTAAAATATATTATTTTGAGTAAATTTTACTCGAAACTTTTTTCAATTTAATACCTTAGTTTTGTGATATTAGTTTCTGAAAATACCTATATAAATATTAACAAATGTCAGTGATTGTTTATAATTTTATGCTATAGATGGCCATACTGATATTGTATTGGATTTATTGATAAATAAAACATTAATTCTTGGCTTTATTATTAAACTTTATAGAAAGTTTATTTGAAGAAAATTATTCAGAATTAAATGTTCCATTATACTACGTCAATATTTATTAATTATACCAAAATTTCATAACATAAAATTTTAAAATTTGGAAATTAAGGTGCTGGCTAAACAATAAAAATATTGCTATTAGCAGCGATGACTCATAAACATTACTTTTATGAGTCTTATAAAGGAAAATGATCAAAGAATATATTTTGAAAACTTCACCTTTGCTACAAAAATACATAACGGCAACAACAAAGACAATGGTTTTTTTAAACTCGGTTTGTTATAAAGTCTGACATTTGACATCTATGTATGTACATAATTACTAATTGTCATTCTGACACGGGCCCCATATATAAAGTGTGTTCATAAAAAACTTAAGTCGGGGTAGGCTATGAACAGAGATAGATATGTCTTATTTAATTAAATGTCAATTTGACGAGATATTGTCAAAAATGTTATCTAAATAAGACAAAGCTTTTCTTAATGAATTTTATTTTAGTAATGTAAATAAATTAGAAAACAGCGAATGGCAATATTCTTTGCTGCCTGCTACTACAGTGAATTTTAGGAAAATTACATATCATAAACAATTTTGACTTGACTTTTGAATTGAATAATGATCAGACATACGTTTCTCTGTTTATAGCCTACTTCGAGTTAGGTTTTTTATTTGAACATACTGTATTTATGTAACCAAAAACGGAAATGGCGAGAGGTATTGTGCTGGACACAACAGATTTTTTTAAATTTGTTATTACAAATAAAAAACCAAAATTCTCTATCAGACACATTTTAAAAAAATATTATACCTTCTCTAGATAGATATAGATACGTAATATACGTAATATAACAAGTGATATGATTATCATCGATGATATTCTCGAGTTCGATTTCACGAGCAATATCTTCGATTATTAATCATATCACGAGCTTATATTTAATGAGAGAATATAATGAATTTTTGCAATCTAACCTAACTTTTGATATACATATTCATATTGTATTAAAACATGGTACTTACGAGTTTTATTTAATATTTCAGAGTTTGAATTATTGTTATTATTTATTTTTATACTCAAAATTAACTGTCAATGCCATAAATAAAGAAATCAAATCCCTTAGTAACGACTATAAATACGGTGTTTATTTCCTTGTTTTTTATCATCGCTGTGATAAACGCGTAGTTAGGGAGATTCTGAATGTTGATTGGCGGAAAACATGTCACGTGACTAAGGAATTATATTCTCTATGAAATAATCTGTTGTAGTAAATCTCACAGCCTGCTCCCAGCCCAAACATTTCTATGGTAACTACTTCAGGAATTAAAATGTCTGTAATTGACAGATACATGTCACTAATGTCACTATCAAAAATTCAGATATAGTGCTGAAGGCTTTTTCTGGGAACGATATTTAATATTTCTTATTGTATTATTAATTATATATTTAAAATTATAGGTATATTAGATGAACGCTTCAGAAATATCGCCAATCCCATTAATGAATTGGAAAAACCTCGAACATTTAGAAGAAATAGATTAGGTGTAATTAATTTTTTTTGTGTGTACAAGAAATGTTAAATACAATACTTATATATACCACAATGGAAAGGGCGAGAGAGTTATTGTGATGGCCACAACAGCTTTTTTATATTTATTTTTGTATATACTTAACCAGTATATCAAATAATTTGAAACACGGTACACCTATGTAAATTTTTCCATAGACTCGAATGATGAAGTCCCCAAGGTTGTATCTGCAAACATTTTTAAAAAGTGGGCACATACATTTGAAGGTACACATCGAGAAGAATAATTTAAATATGGTAAAACTTACTTTTGGGTACTTGTCTCAATTTTGGCTAAATATGGGTCAAATATAACTATATTTTCGGATATTTCAGCGTTCCATAATATTTGTTTATGTATCAAGGCACTGAAGTGCTATTTTTTATCACGAATGTGGAATTTATTTGCCGAATCCCTTAGGGAACTTCAGTGTCGAGGTACATATTAAACTTTATTTGAAATTCAAAAATTGTAAAAATGAAAGAAATTTTTATTTATAGATTATGATTAAATATTTGTCAGTCTGACATTCAATATTACTAATCTCGGACGTTAAAGTTATCGTAAAGAACACTCAAGATTATCTCAAATTTATTCATCGGAATTATTTAGTTCGTTCTTCTTATACATATTTTTGTAAATTTACATATACATTTACTATTGTACATTGCAAATCTGCCCAAATGATCTTACATGTATAATAATTATAATACGGTTGGCAACACTGTATTTGTATAAAATCGTCGTATAATGGATTACTTTAATGACGATTTTTGTGCACTTTAGTGATGATTTCAAATAAAATTTCTTTACAAAACCAAATTTATATCTGTACAGAAAATAGCAATACTGTAACGTTGTAACTCCACTACATCATTCGTTTTTGTCAAAATACCGCTTACTATGTGCAGGGATTTTCGCCTTTGAAAGTTTGAAAGAATTTTTGTTGCTCTTGGAAAATCTTTGCCATGTTTGAGATTACATTTTACCTACAAAGAGTAAAAAAAACTGCATGTATGAAAAGTATGATTACATAAAGGGTGCTAGGATACATATTTGTTAATCTTTGTTGAAGGAAATATTTCTGTCTTGCTTTAATTATATGCAATCTGTATGGCTTTGTTAGCAAAATGAGATTTTGTAATTTCTAATTTGCTTTTGTAATTATAAAATGAAATAAGATGAACATTAGGGTATTATGTGCGCGCCTTTATGGGCACTGAAAACTGAAGTAGAGAATGGTAAAATCTTTGAAAATTAAAGTTAAATTTACTAGTGTGACTTCAGTTATAAAAAGGGATATATTTCTTAAAGGGTTATAAAAGTTTAAAAAAGTTTTGCAATGTAAGACTTTTAAATGTTTTTTGTTTGAAGTTTTTACGGTATTAACAAAATTTAAAGCTTTTCAATTCATAAAGTCTGCGAATAAAACAAATTTAGAATCGATAAGAAAAAGAACTTGGAATTTTTTATTTCATAATTCACTTTTAGGATATCTGGAATATTATCTAGATTTATTAATAAAAATTATCTGGCTAAATTATCTCTCAGGAAATTTAACAGCCTTTGAAGAAACTCATAGCCCTTAAAAATCCAGATAAGAATAACAACGGATTAGCCATTTTCCAGCCTCAATTTTTGTCAAGTTTTCCTTCCCCTATCTGTCCCGTTATGTTCTACGCCACTGAATTCAACGGATATCAAACACGTAATTTATGGCTCTCATGTATTAAGAAGAAAACATTATGATGAGTGGCATGAAATATTTCCTATTTTCTTTCCGCATTCTTGCTGTTTCAAATAAGAAATGAATCATAAAAAATATTAGCAATTGTTTGGTATTTACTAATAAATAAATAAAATATCATCACAGTATATAACTCATTTCTGGGTGTGCCAATTTGCTATGTACATAGCTGTTGATAATGATAATGATATATTTGTAGGCACCGTACGGGCGTTCACCAGACGTCATCTCACGGGCACTCATTGCTGAAGTGGAGAGCGTACTACAGGGGACACTTTTGTGCCATTTAAAATTATCTCTCTCTCTCTCTCTCTCTCTCTATATATATATATATATATATATATATATATATATATATATATATATATATATATATATTATAAGTTCCCCAAATTATTTTAGACAAAAATACTTTAAATAAATGTTGTAGAGAATTAAATTCTGCACCCAAATTAGTAATAAGATTTTATTTTTGACATTTCATAACCGAGAAAATCAATTTTAAATTGTTTTGGAGATAGCTGATTGATAGCTGTAGCCATGGAACTCAAACAAAATTACGAACAATTGTATGCCATCTTAACTGTCAAAAAAAGTTTGTGTTTTGTGATTTTCGTTCAATAACATATATCTTTGAAAGAATGAAACAGTTTTCTCATGAAGAAAAGCTTCAGATTATAAAATGGTTTTACTCTGGACAAATTTTATTTGAGTTGCATGGTTATCGCTATAAATCAGCAATCTTCAAAAAAAAAAAAGTTTTTCTCGGTGACTAAATGTCAAAATTGAAATCTTATTACTAATTCAGGTGCAGACTTTAATTCTCTACAATATTTATTTGAAGTATTTTTGTCTAAACTAATTTGCGCATGAAAAAACTGATTTCCCATGTTAAACGCCTACGGCCATGTTTTTAATTAACACACGTATATATATATATATATATATATATATATATATATATATATATATATATATATTGGGAAATTTATAATAGTGATTTATTTGGTTGTTAATATTGTTAAAAAAAAATGGGGTCTCGTGGCCGTGTGCCTGAGTGTCTGGTCGCGAATCTGGGGACCCGGGTTCGATCCCGACCGACGCCAAAAATGACTTCGCTTTTTAATGGCACTAAATTGACCCCTGTGGTGCACTCTCCACGCCAGCATTGAGTGCCCGTAAGGTGACGCCTGGTAAGCTCCCGCACGGTACAAATATTTCATCATTACCGATATCTGTGTACAAAGCAGATTGGCACACCCAGCAATGGGTAATATGCCGTGATGATATATTTATTTATTTTATTTAATATTGTTTTTATTATTTTAGGTATTGTCCAATTTTACAATTTCTCTGAAGTATACGGTGAGTCTGAATTTAATAACGCCTATCAATTTTTTTTGTAAGATCTTTTGAAGTAAAATAATGAATATCTTTTTATTGATTAACAAACATTTAATAAAGAAAAAGCAATTAATTTGTCGTCTAATAAGGTTTTTCTTTGATATTTCTACTTAAAAGGGTACATATTTTTTGTTAATAATATTGAAATGTACATAGCAAAATTATTTTAGTTACCTCGTCCTGTTTTTTACGGCTTTATTAAAAAAAATGTTCGTGTTTTTTGCTCATTTTCATATTTTGTCAAATATCAATGTAGGCAATTTTACCTGGTGTGTTATGCAATGAAAACATTTTTTAAAAAAACCAAACTTTTTTTCACCAACAAAATGCGAGTTTGCAAATTTTTCGGGCGGACCATAAGATGAGCTTAAGATTTGCAACAGTTTAATTGAAGCTGGTGAAGAACATGTTCTACTATTTGATGAATTGATTCAATGGTTCAGAACGAATCTCAAAGTTTATCTATATGCGAGTGAACTCAAAAGAAAATTACTTTAAAGAATAAATTACGGAACTAAACATCGCCTTCTGAACTCAGAACCGTGACACAGATTTAATAGCAAAGCTTCTTAACTTAATTTGTGTGAGTGTTACAACAACAAATGCTGAAGACCATCAATTCGAGATCAGCTAAAATTTCGCCTTAAACTCTATATGCGATTACGCTATTTCTATATTCGCATCATACATTCAGATATATGCGAAATCAATATAAAACATAGGATAATATTTTCCTCGGAGATCTGAGTGCACATTAGCGATTTTATTCGTGGGGAAGTGATACCGCGTTCGCTAGCATCGCTCACGTAGTCGGTGTGGTAAAATCAATGAAGCGAGCGATATACCGCGCACATTACACAGATAATCCCGAACAAAGGATGACACAGACTCCACCAACAATGGAAAAAACGGAAGAAACGCGAGAAACCAGGGAAACCACGGAGAACGCGTTCTGAGGTATGTTCTCCGCAAACCGATACAGCGCAAATAATTGTAACTTGGGAGCAGAGAGACGACAAATTAAACCAGTGTTATAGTGTATGGGATTTTTAAATATTATAAATCGCGCTGTTTTACAGTTCAATCCTACATGCTATCTCAATTTGTTTTCCCATAAAACTTATCCACGGCAAGTGATTCGAGCGATGAAATATCTGGCTGGTATCGGTGACATTTAGTGGGTGATTTTATGATGTGGATCATGTATGTTTAGTCGGGAGTGTGTGTAGGTGCCTAGGGAGCTCGAGGATTTATCGCCCCGTTATGTTGGGGTGCTCTCGACGCTCTGCAACGGACGGCCCGGAGCCCTATTGTCCTTGCTTAGCGGAAAGCCGGCAGAGATTTTTCAAAGGGGAGGCCTAAGCAGATTAATAAGGACGCGATAATGTCCTTACTATTATACTGACAATACAATATGTAGAATCGTTGTATTCTGGAGGTGTTTATAATTTAAAATTATGTGAAAGAAAATATGGTTATGTTCATATTCCGAATCGTTTATTGCAGATTTTTCTTTGAATAAAAGATGATGAGCTTCGTTCCTACAGTCGTTTCAGCGTTTTTGTTTATAGAGACAGGCGCGTGAAAAATATTACGATGAGGACTTTTACGCCTTAGCACCAACTTGGAGATTCCAAAGGGATGGAGGTGAAAAGGATGAAAATATTAATAAATACTGGTAAAAAACGATGCATACATAAAAAGATAGGGTAAGTTCAGAAGAGATGGCTTTCCGTGTGTGACTTTTCAGCAAAAATCCAAATACATTTCTACATGGATAGTATATTTAGCCAGTTGACAAACTTTACTTTTATTGTTCCATTCAAAAAATAAACAAGTAAGTTATTCCCTGCCCCCACCACCGCGTGATTAACGCTTCGGATATGATGAAGTTATTCCCAAAATTTTTTTTGATACTCCTTGAAAACGTTTTGTATGTTACATTTTTCACATTTGCTTCCCATAAAGTAACATATTTTTGCAATTAATATAACTTCTCAAGCAGAAAGAGGTTCAATGTAACAGTTTAACCTAGAGTTATTGTAGTTTTGCTGTACGTGTCGTTGTACATATGAAAAGAAGAAAATAATTAAAACAAGAAACAAAATTTTAAAAATGAGCAAGTATGATTTATCATCGTCAGATGAGATTTTAATGACCATTGTGATAACAATGATTCTGAAATAAATATCAACCACAATGAATATTTGAGTTGCGATGAAAATTATCAGTGCACTAAGAAAAAGAAATATTAGATTCAATGTGTTTTTTTTTATGAAAAATAGATCCATAGAAATTGCACGAAACTCTAACTTATGTGACTTGTATGGGAAAGTAGTTACTACGAAAAGAAAACCTATACGTAATTAGTCAATATGTGAAAATATATATTTTTTTTAAGTAAGTCATCTCATCCGCCGGGTAAAGCCATCTCAACCGAGAGATTTTCGTTGGCAGAAAAATATGACTTTTAAATAACATTTTTATTTATAATTATTTTTTAATTCTCTTTTCAAATTTGTAAACTAGGCTTAGGGGCTCATAAATTATGGTATTTGGCGTTTCCGGTTTAATCGGAAATGGCATTAACTTTCATATTTCAAATGGAATACCCTATATATTGTTTACATATTTGGAATCTACGTAAAATTACGAATACAACGATACGCTTGAAGTGAATTTTTATTCAAGAAATAAATAACAAAACCGTAAGAGAAAATTATGAATAATTAACCTGGTAAGCCATATTAGGTAAGCTATGACAAATTTAAATTTTTTTTTGTATCAAAATATGGAATCTTACAAAAATAACTTACTATTTAAACAATTGTCTTAAGTATTACTTAATTTTATCTTAACTATTTTCACAGTTTGTCTGATATCATGGCTTAGCAGGTTAATTATGCATCATTTTCCCTTACGGTTTTCTAATTTATTTCTTCAATAAAAAAACACTTCAAGCATATCGTTGAATTCGTAATTTTATGTAGATTCCAAATATATAAAAATATATAGGTGTCCCATTTGAAATATGAAATGTCACTTCCAGTCAAACCGGCAAATAACAAATACTATAATTTGTGAGCCCCCCTAAAATTTCTATAAATCTACAGCATAGATTTTTCTACAGAATATTTGATTTTTACACCTGTATATTTATTCAATTTAAAAAATACATGAATTTTGCTATCCATTGATATAAAAACAAGAATATGTTATATTATTAAAAAAATACAATGGCGAATGATTTAAATATTACATTTTTATTAAATACAGTAGGCTTTGCATACTTTATTTTAACATTACACCTTTCAAATTAAAAAAAGCTATTATCTATTTCAATCCGATATTTCATTATACACCTGTTATGTAATATTATCAGATGTTTAATTCAAAAAATAATATTGCAAAACATTCTGTATTTAATAAAAATTTAAATCATTCGTCATTGTACTTTTTTAATAATATAACATATATGATTGTTTTTATATTATTGGATAGCAAATTTCAAGCACTTTTCAACCTGTAGAAAAACCTATACAGTAGATTTTTAGATATTTTAATATAAAATATACCTCGTTTGAATTTTTTTCCATAATATTTAGAATAATCGAGTTATAAAAAAATACAGACCGATAGATTTGAAGCTATATGACAATGTTAACTATATATGTATTTAAAAAAAATTGTAAAACAAATATGTGCGAAGAATTTTTGACATGTGAGTCAACTCTCCCGGACTTACTTTACATCTCCAAGACTCATTAGAAATGTTGTGGCTATGAATATGAAGTGTTGCTGATGGTGTTCGGGTCCTATTTTCCGAAACGGAACAATAGGACAATATTATTATTCCACTTGTCGGAAAGAATCCAAACGATATGGAAAACACTTCACGTTTCTATCATTTGAAACTCTAGTGTCTTTTCTCATTGTGCAAGTTGCTCGCTGGATTCCAAAGCGATATTTCTATGGGTAATGGCGGCTCGAGCCCTGGAAACGATTAATCTCAATCGAGCGGGCGATCGAGGGCGGCGTTGACGCTGACTGATCGCCGTTTGTCATCCTGCGGTTACATGTGTACGTCAAGGATCACACGAGAGAGGTTTGTTTAGGTTATAGGGGCATAGGCTTCGTATATATGCGGTAAACAAAAAGAGGAACGGTGGAAATATGCTAAACGGTAGATTTTGTGTGCCAGACGACGAAAAATTGAGATAAGGGGGCGACAATGACTACGAAGAAGATTTATAAGTCTGGGAAGAAAATAATTCTCCTTAGACAGATTCCACCATCAGAAGCACTCTAGTAATGGAGATGTTTGATGCTCACCCATCTAGATTTTGATTGTAAGGACACCAGCTAGATTCTTGTATTCGTTTTTATAACTGAATCAGATTTATTTAATCACAACAGACAGTTCTTTTGAATTTGAAAAGCAAATGCTTCCATCCATCGGTTTCTTGACTGAAATTTGCAAGTGGTCAATTCACAGGCTACATGGGACCGGTGGCTTATACGAGCCGAGGCTCATAATAGTTCGACCGCGCGGTTTACATTTTCAACAAACAAATTATAAAATCTTCGCAAATAGTTAGAAATTTCTGTAAATTTCTCTCGACTAGTTTAAAATATAGATTTTAAACTAACAAAAACTGAATATCAGGGCCTTATTATTGCTTAGGGTCACAGGCCATGGTTTAGGGCTTGTTTTGACATGGGGCCCTCAGAGCCCGATTTCATACATACATACATAAAATCACGCGTGCCCCACTTAGTGGGTTCGCACAAACCCGAAAACAACGAGAAAATAGCAATGTTAGAAAAGAAAGAAAACGGGTTTGTTTTTGGTAATAGAAGTCAAAGCAACTTACCAGGCTCGTCCTTGACTTAAGAACAATAGAAAAAAGAACTTACGTAAGCCTTATAACTTTACTTTACATACGTACGTACACGTAATTATTTAAAACAATTTCTTTTCATAAAGGTTTTAAATATTTGTAAATAATAATCTGTCAATCTGTCACGAAATATTAAAATTATCCCAATCTAGTAACCACAAAACGATAAGGTAAACAAAATGCAATTTTTGTAAAATACTGAATATAATGTTTAAATCAAACCTCATTTTTAATGAAAATAAAAGATAATACTTATCTGAAAAACTCTGCAGAAACTGATTCCTAAATTACCAAAATATTCTCAGGAAAAGGTTTCGTAAATGAAGTAATTTTTAATTTACCAACTTTATTTTTCAATTTAGATTATCTATTATACCAAAAAGGATCTACATGACCAATACAATGTATAATTCATGCAAATATTATTTCCTAGATTTATTAGTGATAATGATTAATTTATTGTAAAGCTCGGCTTAGACACACATTTAAATATCTAAGAAATTTTGATAATAGAATCTTTTTTACAAATATTTTGGAGCGCCGTTAATAACTTTCCCGAGGTCCTGCAAAATCGCCAGTTGGCCCTAGGGAGGAGTAACATCAGGTATCAAAATATTTCACTCTAAACTAATATCGAGCATGCGGTATTATATAATTAATCAGCTATATCCTTCTGTAGATAAATTTAATTTTTCTTTAATAAATAAACTTATTATATATATATATATATATATATATATATATATATATATATATATATATATATATATATATATATATATATATATAGCCCGAACATCTAATAAAATGGACATACTGAATTCTGCCTTTTAATATTGGGTTACGTTGCCTTTATTATAGCAGTTTTAATCCTATTAGGCATTGTATCCACAAATCCTGTACAATATTCTGTCTCATATGTTTTATAAGTTAGGTTTTACTGTACGTACTGAATTTTTACTAATTCCTTGTCATATTTTGCCAAAAATTCAAGGCCTCGGTAGAAGATGACATTTTAAATACTGGTCGAACTATTATCATCTGTTATTTAGCCCACAGTTTTTGTAAGTTTTAAGTCTAAGTAGTCGAAAGAATTTGGTGGAAATTTCTTACCATGTGTGTAGGTTTTACAATTTGTTGAAGATATAAGCCGGTAGTACTATTATGAACCTGGGCTCATAGTTGGCCTCCAAACCACTCAGACCTAGCTGTATTGTTAGTTACTAGTTAGATCCGTACGTGAGGCGAACCTATGACCATAAGGGTATCCTAACCACAAGACCACACTGTCTAGCGGTTATAATCGGCGGAAATGCGTGTAAAAGAATGGTAATTTGTTTTGTGTTGTTTTAATTGTTCTGAAGAAAAATGCGCATTTATATGCGTGAAGAAACAGCCGTTAAGCTCAGATAGCTCTCTGAATATTCAACGCTTGCCGAGATTCGGAATACCAGCATATTCGATCGTGTCCATGTTATTCTTTAGCTCGTAGGTTTTGAGTAGTTCGTCCTGCCGCGCGAGTGAGATGGAGACAACGCGTCCTCTGTCTAATTGACGCCATTCACGAGTCCCGTCCTCGATCAACTTAATTGGATCGCGCACAAAGAGCTGAACCGAACTAGGAACACGCCGCCAATTGCGGATAACACGAGTTCGCTACCTGGCTCCTAATTACCTGATAATCGGAACGTCCAACACACGGGAAAAAACTTCACGCGTTTATAAGTCCCAAGATACAACTCGAATCACACGAAGAAGATTCGATACAGTTTTTAATCCACGACAATTACAACATTGTTTATTTGTAGGCAGACATAAAAACATAGACTGATATTCTGAGCTCCCGACTACGCAAGCGACTATAGTCAGAAAAATTCCGGTACAGCAATAGTATTGTGAATATTGTAATTACAACTGTTACTGCTTGCTTTTACTTTGAATGTCAATGTGTCATTATTTGTGCCGCTTTGTTGAAATGAAGACATTTATCGAATGGATTTCCTGCTTACTCTGTATAGCAGTGGTTCCCAACCTTTTCAATACAACGGAACACTTTAGTGAGAAGAACTTCAGGCGGAACACATAAAAGTAAATTCATCTATATACCATACACAGAATGGTTCATCGGTTTGTATTTTTTAATAACTCGATTATTTTAAGTATCATGGAAAACGAAGTATACGAGGTCTGGCCATGAAATAACGAGACTGCGCGCGCAGAAGGCGTCCTATAGGGTTAGGGGGGGGGGTAAACGAATGCAGCGTTGGATAGCTGAAAGTGTCTACTATTCCGGTACGAAAACACGTTTTTGTCGCTGTAGTAGTATTTTTTCTATAGAGGTTAGAAATGAACGTGTTTTTTTCTCGTGCCGATAACAATGTGTGACGAACACGAGCAACGGACCAATGTGAAATTTCTCGTTAAATTAAAAAAAAACTCCGACTGAGTGCTATAAGTTGTTGAAAGAGGCCTATGGTGAGAATTCTCTATCTCGTGTGCGTGTTTTCCAATGATATAAACGGTTTTCCGAAGGCCGAGAGAGCACCGAAGATGACCAACGTCCAGGTCGACCTGTCTCTGTTTCAACTACGCAAACAGTGATCAAAATCAATGAAATTGTGCGCGGAGATCGTCGTATGAGCATTCGGATGATTGCTAACACTCTAAACGCTGATAGAAAGAAGAAACGGCCGGAGTTGTGGAAAAACAAGTCGTGGATTTTGCACCAGGACAACGCACCTACCCATAACGTGCTGTCTGTGAAGCGTTATTTAGCCGCTAGAGGCAGTCCAGTTCTGTTTCCGAAGATCAAGTCTGCCTTAAAAGGAACCCGGTTCGAGTCGATGGAAGAGGTGAAGCGAAAATCGGCAGAGCTCCTAAACGCTCTTACAAAAGAAGACTTCCAACATTGCTTTGAGCAATGGAAAAGACGAATGGAACGGTGTGTGACGAGGGGAGGAGAGTACATTGAAGGGGAGCATTCGATTATAAAATAATTTTTAAAATAAAACTCATTTTCATAAGTAGTCTCGTTATTTAATAGCCAGATCTCGTATTTCATATTAAAATGTCTAAAAACCTGCAGTATAGGTGTTTCTACATGTTCACTTTTTACGCAGTTGTATGTAACTTTATATTTTCAAATGAAACACCATATATATTTATTCAAATTTGAAAAGTACATGAAAATTGCTATCCAATAGTGTAAAACCAATCATATGTTATAATAACTTAGCTCTAAATGAATTCAATTTAATATCACTTGAGGGTCGTAAGATATTTAATTCATGTGTATTTTTATATAAAATATTCAACAACTATGTATGTGATGTTAACCTTCTTGCAAATATTATCATAAGAGTACCTACAAATCCAAATTCAAGAAAAAAACTTTTGTTCAGTGTTCCTGCTGCTTAATCTAATTATGAACTTGGTAGTCCTTTCGGACGTGTTTGCAGTATTGACAATGACATATCTTCCAGCTTAAATGAAATTGATTTCTTTAATGATTCATTGAAAGTTTTCAAAACCAAACTATTGGTATTCTTACATTCGCAACTGTCTAGTTGATTCGATGTGAATTTAAAATGTACATATATTCAAATAATGAGATTCTTACTGTGTATTGTTGTTTTGCTATAGTCGCATCTGTAAATGTTTTTTTTTTTCTTTTTGTATTTACCATTCAGTAATTGGGATTTTGCCCTGTTGAGTGTGTGTAAATTAAATTATAAATAAATAAATATTAAACAATAATCTACTTTGTACACAGATTTCGGTAATGATAATGACATTATTACCGTGCGAGCGTTTACCAGGCGTCACCTTACGGGCTCTCATTGTTGGTGTGGAGAGTCATAGGGGTCAATTTTGTGCCATTTAAAATTCGAAATATTTGGCGTCGGTCGGTATCGAACCCGGTTCCTCAGATTCGTGACCAGACACTCAGGCACATGGCCACGAGACCCCATTGTTTTCTGCTACTCGATTTTTCTAAAGAATAATCTTTTATAGAACGCTGATAATGTATATGCCGTAGTTAAAATGTCTCCATTTTTACTCTCTACACTTGTATTGATTGACGTTTAAATAATTAAAAATATAGTTCCACTGAGCATTTCTTGTGCGAATGAAGTTGTGGCGGTCGGAATTCAGTCTGGCTACGTTCACTCGTCTTTCCCTACACAGGTCTTCAGCGGTCTTCTCATCATACGGCCCCGGGTTCGATTCCCGGCCGCCGCAAGTTCCAGCGTCGAGGCAGGGCAGGCTACAGCCTTAGGCAGTAGTCACACTGGACAAGTGAGATCAACTGATGTCGATTGATTGCGATCGATTAAAAATTAAACTAACACTACCTTATGCGAATGGTTACACTGCATGCATCCACTATGATCGAACGATGTCGAACATCGACGAGCGGTTTCATACATCAAACATGTTTGATTTTCTAGTCGATCGACAGCGATTGATGTGTTTACGCATGCTCAGTTTTCTCATATTTTTCGTACCAACTTAACTGTTTTGACATTTGCGTACAGGTTATTATTTTTTTGTTAGAATATTACAGCCATATTACTTGTACCATGACGGAAATGTCGAGAGTTAATGAAATAGACCATAGTTGAAAAACTGTGTAAGAAATAATGTACAATTTTATGATCAAAGCACACCAGGATACAGTAATAATAATTGTATGACAATGATAAATTACAGATTCAAATTTCTCTATTTTTAAAAACAAAACTCATAAGGTTTGTCATTTACTTAAAAAACATATATTTGTGGCGTTTCAATGCAAGAAAAAAATAATTTTCTTTCAATTTAAGTTGGTATCATTTTTGTGGAAATATTTACGTCGATTCATGCAGTGTGACATATCTCCTAAAATTTCGGTCGGTCGCTATTGATCTGCGACAGTCGATCTTGGTTCAACGATTGCATTCTACTCAGTGTGACCACTGCCTTAATGACGAGTCCACGTAGCATGCCCGGGACGAAATGCAATTCGCTTCTCTTTACAGCGAACTTGGCACGCCCACGCTGTGACAATTTGGGACTGGCGTCTCGCCGCTTACTGCTACTTGCTGTTGGTTGATGATGCTGGTGGGAGGATGGATGACACACTTATACTTTTGCACACGGAATTCACTTAACTTTTATTTACATTTGTAAACATTTTTATACTAATCTCTTATTAAAACTAAACGAAACTAAACATGACTAATAACTTTAATCTTTTCGCGGGACATACTTTACGGCATTTTCTCTTTAGCTACATGTTGACACGGTAGCTTCAAACTTAAAAACCCGAGGATCCAGCAAAACCTATATTTCCACCCCCTGCACCGCTCCTTGCTCCAGCAACCCTGGGTCCACCGTCTTGATTTGGCCAGCCAGGGAAAACAAGCTCTGCCAATTCTTTGAACGAAAGTTGACACCATGGTGGAACACGTGGTCTCTCATGCACTTAGAATCTGCGAGCATTTTAGGCCCCTTCTCACACTTTAAACTGTCAATATATGACTGCTCTAGGAATACTCACAAATCTCCAATGTCCAATATGGCATGTGGTTCCCACATGTTGTCGATCTACTCGAGTTACAACGCCAAGGATACGCCACGCAAGCGCTAAAAAGTGTTTTCATTTTGAAAGAAACGAAACAATTCTTTTCTTATTTCTAGTACGCGTGAAAGTATCTTTACTCAAGAGAGTCATTTGACTTCTATGTGAAGAAATAAACTTTCGTAGATTGATGACAATTCTAGTCAAAATATTCTGCAATTATCCGGGAAATATTTTTGCAATAAGTGCTTGTCTATGCAAGAAGGAATGGTTGAAATAAATGTCAATTTGTTTTTGTGCAAAAGCCACAAATCCCGCCTCCTACCAATAATGGGGGTCCATAAGTACAAATTTCAACCCATTTTCATATGAAAAACTATCTGTTGTGGCCAGCACAATACCTCTCGCCACTTCCGTTTTTGGTTACCTACATAAGTATAGGGCGCGAGCAGTCATGAGACTTTGTTGGCTTTAATAAGCAGATATAGGGGCCCGCATCAGAATGACAACTAGTAATTATGTACATAGATGTCAAATGTCAGAATTTTTCATTCATAATTTAAAAATTTTCTAAATTCACGTGATTAATTTGTCACCAGGAGTGTGGAATTTACTTGTCTAGGAAAATAAACTACATGGAATTGAAAAATCACGAATTTTGAATGAAAAATTATGATAATTGCTACCTATCATTCTGATACGGCCCCCCCCCCATATCTGCTTGTTAAGTCTAACAATGTCACATGATTGCTCGCGCCCTATTGTATTTAACATTTCTTGTATCTTACATTCTACACCAAAACTTCTGTAGATTTTTTGAATTTAAATTCATTCTATGAAGAATTTTTTTCCTACTCTTCTAATTTTTCGAAATGTTTCCAATTCATTGTCGGGATTAACAATAGTTTAGAAAGGTATGTGTAATATATCTATAATTTATAATATAATATATAATATTTAACTATTAATACAATAAGAAATAATATATGTTATGTACTTCCCAGAAAAAAGTTTCCAGTAATGTCTTCGGATTTCTGATACTGACATTTATCTGTCAGTTACAAACATTTCAATTTTTCAATTGGTTTTATTTTGGCTATAAAATTTAGTACAAGAGATTATTTTATAAATTACATTTCTTTTATCGCTAAATCTATAGAAGTTATAATATAATATTAAATTGTATCGGATAGAGGATTTTTTTTTCTTTAATATTAGCAAAAATAAAAATTTTAAAATTTTTTTTTCAAGAATCTGCTACTCCTGGTTGGCCAGTTGTTACCAAAATCTTTTCAATACTTAATGTCCGATTGAGAAATATGTAGTTAAACAGATATTAGGTCTTATAGTTTTTGAGAAATCGTCCTTCCAATATCCACACACGAACACATACACACACATATACATCGACACACATACACATACGCACAGACATCATCGTAAAAATGTTAAAATTGGATTGTAAGGACCTTAAAACGATTTTTAGCATGAATCGAATACCTCTCTTAACGAGAGGTAAAAAAGGATTCTGTTCTCACTCGGTTCATGCAAATTATTTTTTTATTCACAAAGCGTAGTTAAATTAAAATTGCCAAAAAAATTCGCCAAACTCTTCCGAAGTAAATTACGAAACAACAGTGTTCCGCGGAACATCGGTTGAAAACCACTGTAAAATAATATTTCTGTTCATTAACAGAAATGTTTTTGTTTGAAATATTTTTTTATGGGAATGAAAATTGAAGACACATGGCCCTGAGACCCTATAAAATGAAGTGTAAGTGGTTAGCTTGTACATCATAGTATTCGGTTACAATTTTTTCGTCCTATATAGAGCAACCTTTGCTTGTTGAGGAAATTGAATATGAAAAATTTTTTTGGTGCCTATTTCTGTATATTCCAAGCGCGTGTGTATACATGGATGTGATAGCTTACCCCATCTTAATCGATTCAAAACACAGCAAGGATGGCGAATTACAAAGGAAAACAGAAGGGGTTTGTTTTGCAAGTCTTAAGGGAGCTTGCGCCACGGATATTATATCAATATTTCCCTTTCCACAAAAGTGAAGATTCCTCTGGTCGAGAATGGAAATCAATCGAGTTCTCCTCCGGCTTCGTCTTCGACATTAGCGAGTGTAAAACACTCTGCAGAGGCCTCGCTCTCGATCTTAATATTTGCACCAGTCAAATTGGACGTAAATGCGAAATTGAATTGGTGAAGTGCGGGAGACAGTCCTCGCTTTGAACTTTTAATTTCTTTAAAATGAGCCGCGGTCTGGAATAACACTTGGCATGAAAATTAAAGTAGTAATTTCTTATTCTCTGTCTTCACGTTTTTGATTGAAGAGAAATTAAATTTGCTATTTTTCACCGCAGCCGTGGAATCGGATAAACCAGAGGCTAGCGCTTATGCAAATCATTATTCAAAACTCAAAACTTGCCGGCATTCTGGTCAGGAATTCGTAGGAGTTTGCTTTTTCCAATTATCCGTTGCATCTTCTTTATGGAAATGCAAATCATCAATATTTATACCGAGTGCGGTTCATTTAACCACGGCGTAGGTACGGCAGGTTTATAAATTACAAGCTGGAAAGTTTTCTTCCAACTGTCCAAGAAATAATTGCGGCTGTGTAGCGTGTAATTGCCGGCAAGTTTAGCTCACACCTTCCCAATGGCCATCGATCGAATATCACACATACCCACGCTTTCTGAACCGCGGGGAATCATACTTTTCATTGCCCGACTCGCTCTGGTATTTCAAATCGATTCGACGGTTCTAGAGGGTGCTGTTCACCAATCATTAATCGAAAGACTCATACACATCATATAGAACTGGAATCCCTTTTGATTTTTGGTGCTTCGCTCCTGATCAATTTATTATGGACTATGTTTTTAGCGGTACTCTCTTCATGGCAGGTTTAACAGGACTATTCTACTAAAAACACATATAACGATATCGTTACCATACGCCTGTCGTTAAGCATTTGGTTGAATGATGTTAATAACAACAAATGCCAAAAATCTATTCTACTAATCATATCGTTATAAATTATCGTTATCAAGATTATAACGAAACTATCTAGCCACATGTTTATTTTGACAGTTAAATTTTCATTTGTTTTTCAATATAAATTTGACATATAGACTCAGATTCATTATATTCAAATAATGAAGTGGATATACATGAAATATAATATAAATATTTCTGTAAACAAATCTCTACATGCATGATACATTTCTAGTAAATGAATTTGAAGTAATACGCAGACTACGATTATACATATTATAATTTGTCTTCCCTACATAAATATATAGTTTATCAAATAGATTCGGCGTACATATTTATAAAATAATAAATATTTCATATACATATATATATATATATATATATATACAGGGTGTTAATAAAAAAACTTTACACACTTTAGCAGGTGATAGTAGAGATGAAAACAAGAAAAAAATTCTAATACACTTAGGTCCAATACTCATTGGTTTTTAGAAAATTTATGTATGGAATTTGTACATAATACACAGGATTGACGGAAGGTATTGTGCTGGCCACATCAGATTTAACAACTAAGGACTCTAGGTGTTTACAATCAATTGTAAACAAAGTTGCAGCCGTCGTCGTACTTGATCGTAAACACCTTAGTTGTTAAATCTGATGTGGCCAGCACAATACCTTCCGTCAATCCTGTGTATTATGTACAAATTCCATACATAAATTTTCTAAAAACCAATGAGTATTGGACCTAAGTGTATTAGAATTTTTTTCTTGTTTTCATCTCTACTATCACCTGCTAAAGTGTGTAAAGTTTTTTTATTAACACCCTGTATATATATATATATATATATATATATATATATATATATATATATATATATATATATATATATATATATATATATTAAAAATTATAATTAATAAAAATGTAAAAAAGTGAATAAATACACACCTTCGCAGAATAAAATATTTCCTTCAGGCATGTTTACCTCTCGCGCGCGTTTGTGTGTGTGTGTGTTTGTGTGTGGATTTTGGAGATATAATTTCTCAAATTCTATTAGACTAAAGACCTAACTAACTACGGATTTTTCAATCTAACAGTAATGGGAAGAGTTGAATAGGTTCTGGTAGCAATAGGATAACCAGAAGTAGTAGTATTTTAACAAAAATCTTCCAAAAATTATTTTTTGAAAATTGATTTTATTACAAATATTAAAATTCTCTATCCGACACATTAATTTTTTTATTATATCTGCTATAAATAATAATATAAAGATATAGAAATATAATCTATAAAATAATCTGTTGTAGTAAATCTCACAATCCAAACATCCCCATGAGAAATTAAAATGTCTGTAATTGACAGATAAATGTCGCTAATGTCAGTGTCAAAAATTCAGAGATAGTACTGAATGCTTTTTCTGGAACAATATTTAATATTTCGTATTGTATTATTAATTATATATTTAAAGTTATAGGTATATTACATACACCCTTCAGAAATAACGCCAATTTTGTCAATGAATTGAAAGAACCTCGAACATTTAGACGAGTAGGAGAAAACTTGCTCATAGAATGAATTTGAAATTATAGAAAATATTTAATTATAAAGATTAGAATTTTTTGTGTGTACCAGAAATGTTAAATACACCACTACTATATCCCGCATTGGAAACGGCGAGAAGTATTGTGATGGCCACAACTGATTTTTAGTTTTGTTTTTGAAATATACTAAACTTTACTACTTTAACGATGAATTCGAATTTGTTCATAAACGATATAAAATAACAATTCGTAACGATAAATATATTAGCAGAATAGGGCTATGGCAAAAATCGTTATTATAAATACATATCGCCTGGTAACGAATGATAACGATACATAATTTTTTTGTAGAATAGGCCTGTTAGAGCCCGAATAAGAGCTATGTTGTTATTACCGAAATCAATGAACAGAAGCAGATTGATACACACAGAAATAGGTAATAAAACGAAATTAAGGTTTTAATACTTTTACTTAAAAAATAAGAATAACTATGAAAGCCTGGTTCTTTTTCGGGTTGCAAGGCCGTAGTCTAATAAGTGATTTACTACCTAACATTTCGCCTAACATTGTGTTAGGCATCTCACAGGATTATTGTCTTATTAATGGTAAAAAAATCCTTTAATGAGACAATAATCATGAAGATGCCTAACACAATGCCTAACCAAACTTTGATAGACTCCGGCCATGAAAGCTTAAGTATTTATATAAGAGGACTAACTGTTTATGATCGTCGGTGGCTTCTGGTACTCGTCTGAGTCGATTCCCGGTCAACAATTCTTAAGTTTTGGAACTAAATATTACGACTTGTGCGACAGTTGTATGGCGCTTTGTCATAATTACGATTTTTATAGTTTTATTGCTAGACCCGATAGAATGAATTTTTCTGACCATATCAAGATTTTGGTATGCATCTGGATTGTACGTCTATATAGGAAGGGGTCGCGTATGATGCTTGGCTCCCTCATGGGGCGTGTTATGATGTACCCTTGTGATGTACGTTAACTGGTCTGTTGGTATCCAGTCCAATACTCATCGGTGTGTTGAATGACAGTAACAAACGAGGCGTTAGCCGTATCCTTTACTACGGCTAATTTAACTCCAAAATGTTTTTCGAACATGAAGTTAATCACCGCGCTATGTCCAGGGATCCGAAGGTGCGCTAACTTCATTATATCGACGCCACGCGGACGAATTATGTGGATGACATCGTTTTCGTAGCCATTGTCGTATAACAAGCGAAATTAATTAGGAAGTTAGGAAGGTAAATCTTTCTATATTTAATCGGGGCATGAATACGGACATAATGATAATATGCTGGAGCAAATGAAGACACAAAGTGAAAATGAACAAAATGGGAATTTGTGCGGCAAGGCTTGTAATAAATGTGCCGCGATAAAGAAAAGCAGATAACGATAATGGCAGGCTGGCGGGCTGGCAGGCGTCTGTCTACGCCTGGGCTCCGCTACAATGCTTGTAACAATTCGTGAACGACGTAATTACGTCCCTAAGTCATACTAATTGGTGATCCTGCTAAGCGGAAGCTAATGCCAGCACTCGGATGTGCACCGATTAGCTTGCATCCGCTCACACGCAAAGGTAGCGGGCCTTTCTCAACTTCTATCAACACATAAACACCCTTCAATTTTAACTCCGGCGAACATCGCCTTCCTAGACAATTTTCAATAGTTGCTAAGGCTACTATAGCAACGCTACTCGAAATAAACTTACTGTAATAGTCGGTTTTTGTTTTTAAGTCCCAGAGTTGGATTAGTATAATGCACACTAGGCACTGTGCTTGGCGCTTACAAGGGCCTTACGACCTTATAATTTGAGGCTTCACGAAAAGGAACTTGCTGCAAAGTGCAAACCGAGTTCGTTATGTGGTCGGTTGTTGTTTTAAGTCCCAGACTTAGAATAGCATATCAAGATTCACTAGACACTGTGCCCAAGGTCTATGAAAGACGGTACGACTTCTTTTTATTTTTACACTAGCCTTGTTTTAACTAAAACGCTGTTTTAAGAAATGTCATATACATATTTCAATACTTAATTTCACCCTTATGTTTAAAGAACGATTTTTTTTAAACATTTGTTTGAATACAATTTATGTTCTACTTTAAAATCATATTTTGATAAGTTTTACATTATTTGTTATTATTATTACATAATGAAATTTTACATTTATTAAAACAGCGTTTTAGTTAAAACAAGGATTGTGCTACCAGCCATTGAGTTTTTTTTTTCAAATATGCTTAGGGCTTACCAGAGATCTAAAGAACCTAGAAAATATAGTAGGGATCAGTTTACACCAACGATTTATTTGTTCGAACTTTACTTGCACTTACTGTCTGCACATGAAACCAAACAGTTACAGTCAGGGCCATATTATCCAAAGGCTAACTAGGCTAAAGCCTAGGGCGCCGCAAAGGAAATAGGCGCCGAACCTGATATATATTTTTTATTAGATAATTGTGAAAAAAATCATGGACCTCGCTGGGATTTGAACCCAGCGTCTTCCTGTATCTAGTAGGATGCTCTAACCATCTAAGCTCCGAGTTCCCATCGAAATCTAATTCATTTAACTCGTATACCTTAACTGTTGTTAATGGGCATAATGAAACCATATCGCCTGCCGAATACAACCAATGAGCGCTGCTAACTTCACAAATATGTAGTCAAAATCTTAGCATTTCTCTGGCATTTTATGACAAATTCTAATATATTTATAAGCAATCAAAAGCAAAAATTTAATTTGTACTTTTCCAAATATGGATATTATTTTTAGAATATATTTTACCTTCCCGTTACACACTGCACGCGAGAAAGGTATTATTCTACATTAAGACGAGTAAAATCTTATTTACGAAGTTCTGTAACGAATGACAGAACAGCTGATCTCTCTTTGTAAACTATACGAGTAGAATCAAAAGTTATACAAAAATGCAATTTTCAAGACATTCAAAAAATTTCAAACGTTACATGTAGGAAAATCCTCTAATCATTATTATATTTCGTGTTTTCATAAATTCATATGCATTGTCCAGACATGTTTAATTTTAAGTTCATATTATAACATAGGCGTCAAATTGTTATCAGCCTAGGGCCTGGTTAGTCAGATTCACATTGCTCTTAAAGAGCTGTTTACAACGTTAAACTAAATCCTAGATGTACCAGAACCACCCTGTAAGAATAAAACGAACAAAACACCATCAACCGGCCTTGCATCTTGATACGGCTCAGACTAGAAATGCCGTTCAATGGGCACAATTAAATCGATGATTTTAAGTCAAATCCAAAAACAGATTAGACCTTTAGTAGGCCTCATGTTGAATTGATCAGAAGTTCAACTAAAGTTATCCAGGAAACAACTTTCATGAAGTGTGATATATTCTATAACTGTGCGGGACGTAGTTTACCACTCTATCAATGGTAAATATATATCGTCATTGTTAGCAACATTAGTAGAAGGGTATATACAAATTAAACTGTCACATACATAACGAACTAACTCCACTGAGTGTACTGGCTTAAATACTTTAACATCAATACTTAACTGATAACAGATTAATATTCTTTGTCATATTGCAATTCGAAAATAAAAATGTTGTTTATTGTGTTGAGCTGGGTAAAAATTAAACCACTCTAATTCGCGTAATCCCTTTCCAAACACTTAGTAACGCCCTCGTGTGAACAATGTTAATTTTCATATGAAGATAATTAAATCTCACTCCATCTTTCCTGACGTTTACGTCGACCCTGTAGGCTGGCGCCGTAGACTGCTGACTTATTTCCCTTTCTGACATAAAGCGACCCTCTAATCCTGCAGCAAATATCCTATATCACATGTACGATCACATATGGGGAGCTATTATCGTATGAACATCACCACACGTACCGATAGCAAAGAACGAAAGTTTGCTAATAATTAAAACGTTCATATTTTATCGAACTCTACTCCCAATAGGGTGATAACTTTTGCTCTGTGGCTTCTGGACATTTATCATTGTTATTTTTCAAATAAAACGTATGTTTTAGTTTGCCAAATTCGAGAGAATTAAAGCGGAACTTACCGACGGAATTGTTAGCCACCCTAGCGTTAAGATAAAAAATCTGATGTGACCAACACAATACCTCCCGCTATTTACCTATGGAGTCTCGTTGTCGCGAGCCTGATGCCCAGTCGCGAATCTGTGGAATCCGATTCGATTCCGATCAACGCCAAATAATTCGAATTTTAAATGGCATAAAATTAACCCTTGTGGTAAACGCCCTCACAATACAAATATGTCATCATCATTACCGAAATGTGTGTCGAAATCAGATTAGCAAACCCAGCAATGGATAATATGCCGTGATAATGTATTTATTTATTTATTTAAATACATACCTACATATTTATTAATGCTAGAAATCATGTATATTATGTTTCTTTCCATAAAACTATTGTTCTATTTACAATTTTCCTTTTAAAACGTTACTATTATTAATTTGAAATGACATTTTTTTTTGACAGTGACATTTATCTGTCAGTTACATACAATTGAGCTGAACTATGTAAACATGGAGATGTGCTTAAAGCATATACTCCAAGATATAATTTTTATATTACTTTATAAATTTATCCATAAAATATATATAAAAAGTATTAGAGCAAACCTGTAGAAAATGGAATAATCTTTAATTTTTATTATAACAAATTGCGAAAAAAATACATTTAAAGGTATTTTTTGAAGAAAAACTGTCTTGAGCTTCAAGTAAACTGCCATTTCCGGTTATCCGATTGCCACCAAAATCTAATGGCTTCTTTCCATATTAGAATACATGGTTTCAAAACATTCTGAATGATAGTATTTGAGTTAGAGCGTAAACAGGATCCACATACATACACATAGACATCATCATGAAAATGTTAAAAATGGATTATAGGGACCTTAAAACGTGGTCATTTACCAAAATCTCGATATGCGATTTTTAGCACGATCCCTATACCTCCCTTACCAAGGGTAGCGGGAGGTAATAAAAGCGGATTGGTACACCCAGAAATGGGTAACAAGCCCTTTTCAATACATTCAAGTATTCAAGTATTATCTTATTCGTGTGCTTAGATGCGCAGACCAAATTAAAGCTATTGTATTGATTGCTATTCTGGCGTTAAGAATCCACAGTGACAGCCCTTAGACTTTCAGATACATTGGTCATGCGTTATGTATTTCCAGCAAGACGTCCAGACGAGGATTAAACCAGATCTCCGAGAAATAGAAATGACTTTCTTGAAATTTTGGTCACGTCTGCTTGACACGAAATTCGTTAATGATAAATCATTCTTTTTCTCTGTTTGCTACAAGAATTACTAACAAATTTAAGTCGGTACAGGACGTGCGACATCCAATGAAATAACAAAGATTGTCTGGAGTTTCTTTACACAGAAATAACAGAAAATAACCGTTTAAAAAATTACTCTACCTTTCGCGCAACACCATCTGAATACAAAAAGAAACATGCGCACGACGTTTTGAAGATAGGAGGATACATCACCACAAATTTTATAGATAATACATTACACTGTTCGTATGTGTTTGTGTATATGCTTTGATGTGTTAATAATTGTAAACTTAACCGAGTCAGGATTATATTATCTAGTAGTCATCTCATTATTGGATCATGGTACAGACAACTAAAGTGCTTATATCAACCCCGCATACAATGGATTAATTAATTAAGGTAATAAGTTATGATTTAGCTAATTAAGGTTCGATACATGTTTATGATAAAGTATGCTAATTAACTCACAATAAACACTCTAATTTAAAAGTATGAGGGAAATTTGGTTGGTCAGGTTGCGAGAAGAGTTTAGTGTGTAGTTTGATTAGGAAATTTGGGTGGGTAGATTGATTAGGCAGTTTGAGTGGGTAGGTTGCGTGGGTAACATGTGTGGGCAGATTAAAAGCACGATTTGGGTGGGCAATTTGGGTTGGCAGGTTGCGCGGGTAGATTGATTAGGCAGTATGGGTGGGCAAATTGCGTGGGAAATATGGGTGGGAGGTTAAAACGGCAATTTGTGTGGGTTATAATTCCGTTTTGCTTGCATTTAGTGGTAAGTGGTCAAGCCACAACCTACAACGGACCTACGGGTTATAGTGACCTCTGAATCATTCAAACTCAGTTGTTAGTGGACTGGAAGGGCCCATTATTTCCAATTCTACCCGACCCGACCCGTTTAAGATTCGGCCTGACCCGAACCTGAAACTTTTAAAAAAATAATTATCTGTGCCCGGCCCGAACCCGAATAAATTTTAATTCGACCAAAAAAAAGCCCGATTTGAAATAAATAATATGAAAATGATAAACAAGTGAAATCACAATTATTATAAATTTAATAGTAAAATATGAAATTGTGTATATTTGATTCCTTAGAAATGGAGCGGGATGAAATAATTGAACTCGAACCCGGCGGGAGCCCGAATATATTTTACGAAATCTGGCCCGGCCCCGACCTATGGGCCGGGTCGAGTCTTTGCATGTGAACCTAGTCGGGACTTGTGGTGGCCTCTATCGGCTGTATTATCAAGCGATACACTAATCACCATGGAGGTAGGTATAATAGCAGAGAGCATAAATTTGAACTATGGGCAAGAGGAATGTAACTCGGTGGGAATGGACGTAGGTACTATAATAGTACACTTAGTAGTGGGGATTCGAAACATCTAAAGAAAAACCAATATAAAACACGAAATATATCAAAAAGTCGCAAACGGAAATATTTCTCCAACACACGTACAAAAACATGCAATGCAAATTGATATCAATAACCTTGTAATTTCAAAATCACATGGGACACATTATAGAAGGGGAACCGGCTTCATTAGCGACTGCAAACACTCCCTCCATATTATTCCTACCTCCATGCTAGTCACCACACCACAGCTGACTAAAATAGTACGGCAGTTATATTGTCATGGCACTACAAAACTGTAACTTTGTAAGGAACAAAGTAAAATTCCTTAACCAGTGCATAGTTATAGCGTCCTGCCGTTAAAGGAATTAAAGTTGCATAGTAAGTTGTCTTGCTTGATTTGTTGGTAAAGTTGCGGCGACTTACACAGCCCTGCAATATCGTGTGCTGGGCGTCTTAAGGCGCCGTTTGGCGTCTTCCGCGTCGGTCTCTGCATTCCACACAAGCAGCGTCACCTCCATCATGATCGGAATGTCAAACGTTGAATTATGGAGCGCCGAATTCCGCTCGGATCATGAAATATTTCAAATATCTTTTTCCGGTCGCCTCATTGAATATCATGGCACTAGACTCCTCATCATATGGAGGACTTTACATCTTCCATCTGTTTTACTGGCCGTTTCAAATTGTACTTCGCAGAGATTTCATATTTTGAATGTGACAGATAATTCGTTGAACCTTCTGCTAACTAGATTCTAAATTTATTCAACCAAGTGGGCGACTATCACCATCACGTCTAGTCGCAGGTGACGCCTGAATATGCCGTAATTGGCTAGTGCCGGCAGCTAATCAAACGATGCTTGTTACTCGAAGGCGGACACTCTAATGATCTCCATAGGAAACATGGATACAACTGGACCGCAAATAGAAATGATATGCTAGCAGATAGACAGAGCAAAACTCAATTTGAATGAACGCGTTAGGTTATTCAGTCTGATATGGCTGGAACTTTATCTTAAGTTTCAGTGTTTTTTTTTTTTGAAAAAACAGTAAAACTAGTAGTAGTATTTTTCCAAGTTCTTTCTGAAAATTTGAAAGAAAACTAAAACTTTTGATTCGAAAACAGCCATACCTAAATTAATTGATCGTTCTACAAATGTTAAAGGTTTAGAGATACCAGCACAATAGAAAAAAATCTGTTGGGGCAGCATAATACCTTTCGCCTCTTACATAATTATTGTATTTAATATTTCTTGTATACCTACACTCTACACCAAAAAATCTACATATACCTATTACTGGTGGGATCCAGATCCGGATAGTTTCGGTTTCGGATCCAAAAATATCCGGATAATTGAATGTTGAACTATCCGGATCTCGGATCCAAATCTCAGTATCGGATTTTGGATCCGGATCTGAGTATCGGATTTTGGATCCGATTTTGAGTATCAGATTTTGGATCCGGATCTGAGCATGGGATTTTGGATCCGAACCTGAGTATTGAAAATTGGATCCGAATCTGAGTATCGGATCTTGAATCCGGATCCTAATATCGAATCTTGGAAACGGATTAGAGTATCGGATGTTAGATTCGAATATGAGTATGAGTATATGTGTAATAAATATAATAAAAATTTGAATTTTTTATTTATAATTTACTAAATAGGACTCTGTGAAAGTATAAATTCTTTGTTGCTTTACATTTGCACAAACTACCTGGCTATTTCAGAGGGGTATTATAAAATGTATTACTGTTTGTTTACTAGTATTTTCAGACCGCTGTAAAGATAAAAAAGCCCAATTTAACGGTTTAAAGTTTGAATTTGAACTCAATTCCAGATGCTAGCCTTCCCATTCAAAATGAAGAATCGGATCTAGAATTAAAATTTAGATCCGGATCCGTAAAATAAACATCGAATCCGGATCCGGATCCAAGCCCAGATCAGGATCTGGATCAGTAAACAAAATATGGAATCCGAATTCAAGTTCAGATCCGGATTCAAGCTCAGATCCAAATACAAGTCCAGATCCGGATCTAAATTCCAGATGCTAGCCTTCCCATTCAAAATGAAGAATCGGATCTAGAATTAAAATTTGGATTCGGATCCGTAAACTAAACATCGAATCCGGATCCGGATCCAAGTCCAGATCAGGATCTGGATCATTAAACAAAATATGGAATCCGGATTCAAGTTCAGATCCGGATTCAAGTTCAGATCCGAAAACAAGTCCAGATCCGGATCTAAATTCGAATTAAATTTAGGATATCCGCTTCAATATCCGAACGTCGGATATCCGAGGATCCGGATATTTTGAAATCAAATATATATATATATATATATATATATATATATATATATATATATATATATATATATATACAATTTTACAATTATTAGCACTTTTAACCGCACGACCACAGACGACCGTTGTAGTGAAAATGTAGTTATTCATTAAAATCTGGATATGTGATTTTTACCATGAATTCAATACCTCGCTTTGTGAGAGGTAAAAATAGGACCCCTTTATTTATGGTGATATATTAACTGAAAAACCCTTGGCAGTGGGCGGCTTTACATTGCCAATTTCTATTTAAACCTATTTCAAGGACAGCCGTCTTCCCAGCATCTTGTAGTGGCTCTACATCCGTAGCAAATATCGAATTGACGGCCGGTGCTGAATAAAAACCTCCCGGCTTCATGTGTATGTGTCAGGCCGGAAATTAGAAACTCTGCGATAACGCCGCTGCGCGCCAGGCATGGTCAATACAGGGCCAGTTTTTAAATCGCTATCTAGCACCCGACTCTTGGCTCGTGGCTTTACGAGCGGACGATAAAGGTGCCACTTCATCGGTTTATCTCTAAATTAGCGAGCATAAAATATGAACCCTCTAGATAGTATTATGATTCAGGGCTCGAGATCCGCAGAGTAAATGAATTCGAGATAGAAAGGGTACAAATTCACTGTGACATCCATATGTAACCTCTAGAAGGCGCCTCATCGCTTATGAAAGCAATCACGACGCACCAGGACCGCATTCTAAGCAGAGCGGAGATATGGATTTTCTGGAATTTGCCGCAAATTAAATACATATAGATGAGCGCTTCTTTGCATTACAGCACGTTCGAAAATTACCAGAAAAGCTCATAATTGGAGATCGAATCAGCAAGCGAAAGAGACTGTTTAAACGTTGATTCGTGTAACAAATACTTAACCCATTAGCGTCCAAATGATTTTTTCTTGGAATTTTCAATCTTTCTCAATATATACGAGTATATTATTTATTACAGTACGAAATTGATAAAATCGAGTGAAATTTTGAAGTTGATCCATAGGGTTTGTTAATAGCATGTATGAATGCGATTATGAGTGTGGCCGAGGCGAAAGAAGTGTGCTTAGATAGGAATGTGTAGCGAAGGATGATTGTTTTCTAATTATTATTGTGATTCGGATGCGGTATTTCGCTATCGAAAATTGGTCACTTTAATATGTTTAAGAGTAAGGATTTGTTGTGTGATGTTGATGTTCTTATTGTTATCGGGTTTGTGCGAATTCACTAAGTGGGACACGCGTGATTTTATGTATGTATGTTAATGTTTAAGGGTTAAACCTAAAACATTTTTTTAAAAATTTATGTTCTTACTTGAGTTGTTATAAAAAGAAGTAACACGCATATTCACCACAAAAATTTGCAGTTTTCGGTCGTAAAGAACAGTCTTAGTTAGTAGGTACAGCGAAAAATATTGTAGTATATCTCTGAGCCGACTAAAACAAGCCCGTCCTCAAATGAGGATGCTGGGCGCTAATGGGTTAAACTGAATTTGGTGATGATATATTTGATCCGTAAATTATTCATGAATATATCTTACTCGTGCAATAACTCTGTTTTGTTGGATCCTTTATCATTTCATCTCGATGTAAAGAATTATCCCGGTTAGTTTGTGATAAATGGTGCTTGTAATATAATTCATAGAGCTTGTAGCATATAAGTGATGCACCAAACAGTTTGCATAATAGTTGGTATTCCATCACCACATACGACAAATTACCCGACGGCGGTGTCACACAACTGTCACGTTATTATGCCTTGCTCGCTGACCGAGCAACCGTTTTCCGACATAGGAAAGAATTAAATCGATAGAAGATATCTATAAGATATAACATCTTTCAAAATTTAACTCTGTAATATTTTATGATCATTATAAATTCTGATCGTGTTTGGTGAAGTAGAAAATGTCTTCAAACTTTTATACTTCGTGTTTTTTAATAAATAAATAATATGTATCATCGCTCGTTTTGCTCATATTCTTGTTTAAATTGATTATGAATATATTGATGATAATATCAAAAATATTTTACAATTTTATCTCAACATATCTCGAAAACTAAAAGAGATATCGATGTGCCGCTTGAAAAATTGAAATGTACGCATTGAAATCTACTTAGTTTTATATTTTTTGAAATACAATTTTTGACCAACTTCTGAGGCCACAAAATTTGCCTACCTTCTATACCAAAAAAAAAAAACAAATCTGTTGTGGCCAGTACAATACCTCTCGCCACTTTAATTTTTGGTTACATAACTATTGTATTTAACATTTCATGTTCGTATGTCTGCACTCTGCACCACAAATTGTACTTAAACCTATTCTTTATATTTAGATTTTTAAATTTTAAATTCATTTTATAGAATGCGAGCATTCATGTGACTTTGTACGGTTTGACAAGCAGATATGGGGGACCGTGTCAGAATGATTGCTAGTAATTATGTATATAGATGCCAAATGTCATAATTTTTCATTCAAAATTTCAAGATTTTCTGAGCTCAAGTGTTTAATTTGTCACCAGGAGAATTTGTCGATGAAAAGAAACCATATAGAATTTGAAAATTATGAAATTTGCAATAGAAAATTATGACATTTTACATCTTTGTAGCTGTCTATCTGACACGGGCCCTCATATCTGCTTGTCAAAGGTAACAAAGTCACATGACTGCTCGTGCCCTATGAAGAAATGTTGTCCTACTCCTCTAATTTTTCGACATGTTTCCAATTCATTATCGGGATTGACAGTATTTTTGAAGGGTAATATACCTATAATTTTAAATATTGAACTATTAATACAATAACAAATAATATAATGTATCCCAGAAAAAGTCTTTTGTAATGTCTTTGGATTTTTGACACTGGCATTTATTTCATTTACAAACATTTTAATTTTTCAATTGGTTTTCATGACATTATTTGCGTTGTGAGATTTATTACAACAGATTATTTTATATATATTTCTTTATCTCTAAATCTATATAAGGTACAATTGAATATTTATATGTATCAGATAGAGAATTTCATGTACTTGCAAGAACAAAAATTATCAAAAAATAATATTTAGAAGAACTCTTTTAAGAATCTGCTACTTCTGGTTGTTCAATTATTACCAAAACCTTTTTAACTCTTCCCAGTAACAGTAATGTCAGATTGAGAAATACGTAGTTAAACAGATATTAAGTCTTACAGTTTTTGACACACACGCACATACGCACACACACACACACATACACACACATACACACACACACACACACACACAGACATCATCGTAAAAATATTAAAATCCGATTGTAGGGACCTTAAAACGTGATTATTCATTAATATCTGGATATACGGTTTTTTGTATGAATCCAATACCTCTCTTAGCGAGAGGTAAAAAGGTAGGAGATACGGCTTTGTTGACTTCACCAGCGGAATCCGCGTCTCAACAAACATAAACATATCGGTTTGTGTAGTAATATACCAACGAATACATTTTTTTATTATATATTAATCAAAGATTGTACCCTTTGAGAAAATTTCAACAGTTTTCTAGTATTTTTACATATCTTTTACTAAGTAAAAGTGAAATTTCCTGAATTTCGAATGAATAATTTTGTATCTCCACCCATTTTTGGGTTATGGTTACGTTTGTATAAAATAGGCAAATATCTATGGAACAAAAAGAAGTATCCAAATGCGATTTTAAAATTTGAAATGTACACAACGAACCTAATCTAAATGGATAAAAAACTATTTTTTTTGGTCTGACCTATTTTGGATATATTAACGGTGTTAAAACGTCGTAGGTTAAAACAAATTTTATAAAACTGATTTATAGGATAATTTTTCCGTTCTATTTTGTTAGAACTGCATTTTAGTCGAGTAAATGCATCCACATATATGACACGAGAAGAATGGAAGAAGCATATTCCATCAGATATGAAATGAAATGGAACATAAACCCCATTGTACGAATATTTCCATTAGCGATAAATTTAACGTGAGTTTGTAATTTTAATGAACAATTAAACTCTGTGAGTGAGGAAATATCAGATTTTTACGACTCTCCGAGCAAATATGCATCAGAGTCAGGCGGCTGTGAAATTTGTTTTGTTTTATATCTACTCCATTATGGACTTCATAATTATTTCACTAGTGTCAAAGTTTGGACCATGCGTTTCGGTCATTAAGTTCATTCAATCCCATACCAAAGATCGAAAGATACTACGGAAACACGGAACTACAGCAAAACTTAAGAAGAAAATTTTTTTCTCGTCTCTTCTTCACGGAAAAACCAAGGGAGAGTAGTGTACAATTACAATCTACTGAGTGTAAATCTTCAAAACTTGACATCTACACATCTTCCTAAGATAAGTGACGAGTTGGGGGGGGGGGGCTAGCAGAGGGTGTAAAATTGCGATTGGACTAACGCGAGTAGTAATATTAATAATAAACATATACATTTTGCATAAAATATTTTCTTATTATCAACTAGAAACTATGTAAATAAACTTTTGTAGTAACAAAATAATAATCTATCGTGTTGTGCAAAAATGTTGCGCCAAAGATATACGTATTTTAAACTTACTAAAAATCGGTTTAATTTTTTCACCTCTCTATTAGATAAGTATTGGATTCATGCTAAAAATCGTATAACGAGATTTTAGTAAATATGCACGTTTTATAGTTGCTAGAATCCGACTAAAACATTCTTATGATGATGTCCGTGCGTGTGTATGTGTGTGTGTGTGTGTGTGTGTGTGTGTGTGTGTGTGTGTGTGTGTGTGTATGTGTGGGTGTGTGTACGGATGTTGGATGTACAGTTTCTCAAATATTAATAAGACTTGAGGCATGTTTAACTACGGATACCTCAATCTAACAATAATGAGAAGAGCTGATAAGGTTTTGGTAACAATTGAATAACCGGAAGTGGTAGTTTCTAAAAAAATTCTTCTAAATATATATACTAAATAATATAATAATAAAGATCATTAAATTCTCAATTTGATACATTTAAAATATTTTTTATACCTTCTATATATTTAGAGATATAATATATAATAATCTCTTGTAATATTCTCGCTACCCAAACAACTCCATGTAAACCAATTGAGATATTTAAATGTTTGCGTCAAAAATCAACAGTTTTACTGACATTACTGAAAGCTTTTTCTAGGAAGTAGGTACATTTAATATTTCTTATCATATTATTAATTAAATATTTATTTAAAATTATAGGTATATTATTATTACATATATCCTTAAGAAATACTACAAATACCGTCAATGGATATAAATAATTTTGAACATAGAAGAGTACGATTTTTTTTTTCATTGAACGAAAGAATAGATACAATTTAAATTATATGTGTGTGTACAAGAAATATTAAATTTGTTAATTATGTAACAAAATAGAAATGGCGAGAGGTATTGTGCTGGCTATCACAGATTTTTTGACTTTTGTTTTTTTACTTCATATTTAATAATTTTATCATTCTTTTTGATACGAGCACTGTAGCACACCGTCGAAGCATTGATTTAATTTAATTTGTAATAATGTCTTGTGGTACATTTTGCCGTTCATTTTCCATTATTCAACCTTGTTTTTCTTGTCCGACACGTATTTTAACTTATGCCAAAAATGTTTTATTGGATAGATACATCCGGAGATTGGATGCTCAAGAATTTGGAGTTTTGTTGGCCTAAAAAATATTTTATTACCTTCAATGTATGTTTAGCCTCGGTGTCCCGTCAAAAACTCTATCCCAGCGGCATATTTTTTCTTGGTATAAGGAAGTATTTGCTTAAATATGTCTATACATTAAAGAACTCTTTATTTCGACTAATGGACCTACACCGTTATGAGAATATGCACAACATAAAATCACATTTCTTCTGCCATGCATAATTGTAGGGATTTGGTGTCTAGAATTATTGTATCGTGCACTTGTTGGTCGCCGAAAATATTTTGTACGAGCCCAACCCCAAATTTATTCTTACCCTCTGAAAAAATATATTAACAGCAAGAAGAAATAAATTTTTAGATTACAATAGTTAAGACTATATTTGGGCATTTTTTTATTTTATGTACATATTAATAAAGTGTACTGGATTTAAATATAATGTTATTACCTAAATTTATCATTTTAACAATAATCTACGGGCAAATATATGACAACAGATACATGCTATTTTTTACCTCTCGCTAAGAGAGGTATTGGATTCATGCTAAAAATCGCATATCCAGATTTTATTGAATATGCACGATTTAAAGTCACTACAATACGATTTTAACATTTTTACGATGATGTCTGTGTGTGTGTGTGTGTGTGTGTGGATGTGTGTGTGTGAGGTTGTTGGAGACACGATTTCTCAAATTCTACAAGACTAAAGACCTGTTTGACTACGGATTCCTCAATCTAACAGTAATGGGAAGAGTTGAATAGGTTCTGGTAACAATTGGACAACCGGAAGTGGTAGTTTCTAAAAAAAAAATTTCTAAATATTATTTTTTGAAAATTTGTTACTACAAATATTAAAGATAATTAAATTCTCAATCTGACACATTTAATTATTTTATTATACCTCGTATAGGTTTGGAGATATTGTATATAATGATATAGAATAATCTGTTGTAATAAATCTCGTTGCCCGAAAAACAGTTGCCATATTTAATTTTTTGTAATTGACAAATAAATGCAAAATGTCAGTGTCAGATTTTTCTGAGACGTATGAGTACATTTAATATATATTATTGTATTATTAATTAATTATATATTTAAATTACAGGTATATTAATATTACATATATCCTTAAGAAATACTGCTAATACCGTCAATTAATTTGAAGAATTTTGAACATATTAGAATAATAAGATAAAATTTCTCATAGAACGAAAGAAGAGAAACAATTCCAATTATTTGTGTGTACTTATAGGTTGCCAGCAGTCATGTTACTTTGTTGACCTTGGCAAGCAGATATGAGGATCCGTATCAGAATGACGGCTAGTAGTTATTTACATAAATGTCACAATTGTCATATGTCATAATTTTTTATTCAAAATTTCAAAATATTCTGATGTTTATTTGTCATCCATTAGTATGGAATATACTTGTCGAGGAAAATAATCCACATGGATTTGGAAAATAATATTTTGAATGAAAACTTATGATATTTGACACCTATGTATATTACTAGCTCTCATTCTGATACGGGCCCCCACATCTGCTTGCCAAGGACAACAAAGTCACATAACTGCTCGCGCCCTATGCAACATAAAATGGAAATGGCGAGAGGTATTGTGCTGGCCACAACAGATTTTTTTAGTTCCAACAGTAAATAAGATAGATAGATAGATAATCTTTATTTGCTTTAAGAATTACATCTTGTGCAAAGTGGTTGGTTAATTTATACAACAATAATAAAATGTAGAGTGTACGTTCATTTTTCACGTACGAATTTTACATATTTACATATATATATATATATATATATATATATATATATATATATATATATATATATATATATATATATATGTCAAGCGTACACTTTGAAGTCGTCATATTTATGTATTGTACACTTTGGAGTCAAGGATGTACACTTCACAGTCGACTGCAAAGTGTAGTTTTGATTTAAGTTTGTATAAGTTCATATAATGTACACTTTGAAGACAGTTCTTAAATCATGAGAAATAAGGACAAGTTGAATACATCTAAAAGAATTTATCTAAAATTTAAGAAATTTATACTGAGTGCATATTGAGAATTTTAAGACTTAAATGAGTACAGTAATTTTCAGCATAATCTAAGAAAATATAAATAACTAAAATATAATTATGTACAAACTGAAATTATAAAAACATGTCACATAATTGAAAGTTCGGATACAGTATGGTCAGGTTTGAAAATAAAAACAAAGTTATTGTTTGCATTAAATATGAACATGAGAAGAAAACAAGATGAAATTATGTTTTATTGGAGGTGAAAATGACCGAAATTATTATTATTAGTATCTACGAAACAAATGGGGATAGCTGCGGGTGTAAACAAAACCACTGGACTATTAGGTGCGTTCAATGAAGCTAGCAAATCGAGCAAATGCTTACTTAGCATTTGCTATCTGCTAGAGCGTGCATTGAACGATCTGCTTGTTTTGCTACGATCGAACTGTCAGATGACTGTCAGTCAGTGAGGTTACGAAAATTGAAAACTTTCAAATATTGAATTTTTGCATAGAATAGAACACTGATATATTGAATGCAGTATCAGATATATAATAAATAGAAAATAAACTCTCAATGGTATTAATTACATGCATAATTTAATTTTATTAGGATATTCCACGCAAGTAAACTCAAGTACAAATATTTTATGTTACTTTTACGTAATTCATTAATTTTCATTGAAAATATATTCAAATATTACAAATGATATTTGAATTTGTGCGCCATATTTTTACTTGCAGCAAAACAAGCGAGAAATAGTCGCTTGCTTTGCTTACTTAGCAAAACGAGCAAATGCTAAGTTAGCAAGCCGTTCAGTACATTTTACTTCCGCTTTGCTCGATTTGCTAGCTTCATTGAACGCACCTATTGTAAGCTGTTAGTCGCTTGGCTTGGAGCTAGTAAGGGGAAGGGGACTTGGTTTGTTCACAGTGTCAGATGCTATTTTGTTTTGGATGACTTTCATTTGTTTTATTTTTGTTATCCGTGGATTTTAGTTGTAACTATATTAAAGTATTATTAGTTAAGAATTGGTTGCTGTCATTCTTACAGCAACATATCAAAACTAGCAAGAAACACAAACAAAGATCAGCTGTGAAACGAGAAAGCATCAATGGTGAACGCACTGCTTCTTTTGTTTCCACAAGTAGACAAGTACGTCATTACATACGTCATAGAACCGCGCTAAAATAAAACACATGGAAAATCATATTAAATAAAACAATTTTGAGTTTATTTTTCAGAATTCGGTCGTTTTTCAACATAGTTAATAACATTATAATATTTTTTCTTTTAAATTTTACTACACTGAAATACCCCATTGTGACATCTATGTAAATAACTACTAGCCGTCATTCTGACACGGATCTTCATATCTGTTTGCCACGGCCAACAAAGTCACATGACTCCTCGCGCCGTATAAGCAACGAATTTAACATTTCTTGTACATACAAATAATTCAAATTGTATCTATTCTTTGATTCTATGAGGAATTTGGTTCTACTCTTCTAATATGTTCAAGATTCTTTAAATTCATTTACGGTATTAGCGGTATTTCTTAAGGATATGCAATATTAATATACCACCTATAATTTTAAATACATATTTAATAAATAATACAATATGATATTTTAAATGTACTCATACCTCCCAGAAAAATGTTTCAGTATTGTTAGTAAAACTGCTGATTTTTACACTGAAATTTTGCATTTATGTCAATTACAAACATTTAAATATCTCAACTGGTTTCCCTGGAGTTGTTTGAGCAGCGAGATTTACAGCGTTAAAAAAATCTAACTTGGAGTGGGCTATGAACAAAAAACGTATGTCTGATTATTATTCAATTCAAAAGTCAAATTGTTAAAATTGATATTGAAATGTAATTTTAAGGAGAAAAGATAATAAAGATGAATACAATATACATATTGTCATTCGCCGTTTTCTAATTTATTTCAATTTCTAAATTATGATTCAAGAAGAAAAGCTTTGATTTCTTTAGAATAGTATCTCATGCCAAATTGACATTTAATTAAATTAGTTTTTTTTTAACACACTGTATTACAGCAATTTATTATATATTATATCTCTAAATCTATAAGAGATATATTTTTTTTAATATGTTAGACTGAGAATTTAATGATCTTTATTATTTGTAATAGGTAACATAAATTTTCAAAAAATATTTATTTATTTTTTAAACTACCATTTCCGGTTGCCCAATTCATACCAAAACCGTATCAGCTCTTCCCATTAATGTTAGATTGAGATATCCATAGTTAAACATATCCAAAATCTTAAACATATCCAGTCTTATAGTATTTGAGAAACCATCCTTCCTGCATACACACACACACTTGATGCGTACTCTATCAAAATGACGACCCGGTCAAGGAGCCATCTTAAGGTTATTAATTTATATACGCGGTGTTATTGTGGTACATTAATGCAAGAATATCAATTTTTTTTCAATTATTTTGTACGGTATAGGATTTAGCAGAATCGTTTAATCCTATCTATATGGCGACTTTACATGTTATTTTTGATCAGGTTTTGGAACGGCAAAATGACGACCTGCATCGCGTATTGTACGTGCCAAGTGGCGACTTGATGTATAAACTATCAAACTGACGACAGGGCTCAGGCAAAACTTATCACAGATGGCAGCACACTCAAAAATAAATAATTAGTCTTTTATTCATGTTTAAAACAAAAGAATGTAGACTTGTTATATATAATTGAAAAGCTTATAGAATAAGTAAAAAAAGAGACTATTTCCAACATAGTTGTCATCTCAAAAATTATTCAATTTTCAAAAAATTTAATTACGCCTTATTATTCCATCTAAATATATTGTTAAATACATATGAGGCATTATTTATTTTATTAGAATTATTTAACAATATTGTGTAAATCAAAGCCATATGTTTATAAAATGTAATCTTACGCGAATGTCTCGATGATCTCTGTATTAAACAAGCCATAAATTCACGTGTCTGACTATTAGAATGATATTGTCAAATACATATAAATTCGCTTTGCCAAAATACATAATGTGTACCAATTTTTGGTAACATATTCCTATAGGTTCATTTATAATTTAAAAAATTCTAATATAGGAGATATCGCAATTCAATCCACTGCGCATGATCCATTTTACTGATTTTTCGATTGTGGAACGTGAATCGATTCCATTCTATACCTGTCGATACAGTTTTTTTGCTATGGGAATATTGTTTATATGAGCAATTAAATTCATATTAAAATCAAGCCCCTTAATGAAGGGGCCTGCACTGGAAAAAAATGAACAATTTCGTGCCTCCCGCCAATTAATAGGTGGTCATTTGTTACCTAAAAATGGGTAGAGGTACAAATTTGTCGATAGCACCAATGGATTCTAAGTACTTTCTTATATAAATATCCCAATTTTCAAAATATTTACTAGACTGATCTATTATTTATGAATAAATTAGTAAAACAATTAAGATGATACAAGCTTTTTAATTGAAATATGAGTTCTGAAAGATTTTTAAATATTTTAGTAAAACAATATTTATGAAATCAAATTTCCAAAATAAATATATATTTCAAAATGCTCATTTACAATAAATAATAACAGATATTCAAATACATACACAAAGTTTAATCTTTTTTTATTAAGGGTGTATTACCGCTCAAAAATTTTCCCATTTGGAGAGGGTGTTTCACTGTTTTCTAAATGTGAAACTATTACGATATAAGTTACGACTAACGTTTCATGAAGTTAGAAAAGGAGATTCCGCAAACAAGAAAGATATAAAAGCTGAAGTAGGTCGGGGGTCTAACGATACTGGTTAGGCCTGTGTATTATTGGTTGAATGTATTTCGCTATTGGGTATTTAAAATATGACATATTTTGTCAAGTCCACGTGGACACTTGAACAGTTTCAGTCAGTGAATCTTACAAACCTAGAAGATGGAACAATAAATTAAATATAGGTATCCGATAATTATTATGTACAGTGTGTTCAATAATGCGTTGTTCTTTATCGATAAAAAATAAATGTTAATGATATTTTATGTATATATTGGTGAGCCTTTTTTTATGAAAAATAATAAGTAAAAATAAAATATTCTCTACAAAAATTATAAATGTAATATAACTATAATATCATTATTATAAATGCAATTAGTTTATAAAAATAATCCATCTTAAGCGATTGTAATTATTTATTTTTTAATATAGGTACAGGTAAATAAACACAAGTATTTACATAATTTAAAAAAGTATGCATCATTTATTTTTATTTGGAAATAAGAATTTTTAACATATTTTCTTCGTAAAATTTTGTTAGCTTGGGAAGCATTTTAGTTCTCCAACAGTTTTCACGCTTTTCGATCTGAAAAAAAAGTATAAGTATATAACATATGAATTTTTATTGAAATAATATTCCCAAAGGTGTCCATACTATAAAATAACAAAAATCTTTCTTGATTATGGCTAATTGCCCCTGAATTTGAAAATTATTTGGGAATAGTTCTGTTTATTTTATTTAACGACGACGTTTCGACAGCGTAGTGCTGTCTTCATCAGGTAAAAAGTAAATAACAAATAACAAAATACATGTAGTCAAGACAACAAGTTTACAGAAAGAGGGTAACATATATCAAAAGTTACATAAAAAACATACATAGTTAAAAGACAGAAAAATTATGAATGAATAACAGAACTATTCCCAAATATTGTTTTTATTTCATTATTATGAGTTCTGAAAGCTTCTTTCAATATTTAATATTATTTGTCATTACTACATAACTATTTTTTTTTTTTGCTCAACTGCTTCTTCTGGAGCGAGTGTCTGTATGGAGTATGGACATTTTATTCCTACAATAGTATTTTGGTCAATTACTCCGTCTAAAGATGCTCCTAAATATGAATGTTCTTCATGAATAAAAAATCCACAGTCTTTTACCAAAAAGTTATGACTTACTTCAAATTCCTTTTTGGCTATTAGTTCGTGTTCTACTTCCCAACATATTGCTAAAAAAAAAAGTATGATCCATTTATCAATCTTTGGGCTAGTTTCATGGCATTTGTTGTTTCTCGCCGTTTGCACAAAATTCCAGTTAGATGCAGTCAGTCTATGCGATTTTTCCTCTTTCCAAAGTGGATTATTTGCCTAGCCTATAGTATTTTTTTCAACTATTGCTATTTCTTCCGGAGTTTTCTTTTAAAAAATTAAAAAGTCTTTAAAATGTCTTCTTACCTTGAATCATCGATATTTCCTTCAAAATTCTGAGGTGTTTCTTCATATGCACTAACACTAGGAAGATCTAATGGAAAATCCATGGAACAAGATTTAATTCTCTTTGCAGCTCGTACGCTAAATGAATAAAATAGGGAATATTTTTTTAATTAATATATTATTTGTATATACTACAGTACTTACTCTTTCATGCGATTTCTCCAGCTCCTAGGCTTTTTCTTAGCACTTTGTCTACTTTTATTTATCTCACTCATTCTGTTTTTCTGCTATCACCAATAGTCATTCAGCGAATGAAATGCAACTAACTATGAATAAGACACCGTTTACAATGCAAGAGCACTTTCTCCTAATTTGGAATTTAGTCAAACAATATCTCTAAGTACAATTTCTAGGAAAAAAGAGTCGGAAAAATGATATGGGCTGTCCCTCTACTCAACTAATCCACTTGTATGTCACCATTGCCACCTACCTCGCAACTTTAATACTAATATAGGAGATATCGCAATTTTTAATATAAACGTATCTATAGGAATATTTTGAAAAAAATTGGTACACATTATGTATTTTGACAAGGGGAATCGATTTTTGATAAAATTAATACCGTACCTCCCGCCAATTAATCGGTGATCATTTATTACCCAAAAATTGGTAGAGGTACAAATTTGTCAATAGCACCACTGGATTGTACATACTTTCTTATATAAAAATCCCAATTTTCAAAATATATACTTTCTTTACGACTGCCTTATAGTGTGGATCGGACTATTAGAATGCTGTAATATTGTCAAATTCATATTATGCAATACCTATTTATTTTATTAGAATTAGTTAACAATATTGTGTAAATCAAAGTCATATGTTTATAAAATGCAATTTATTCATATCTTCCGCACATGTGCCAATGAACTCTGTCTTAAAGAAAGAAATTATTATTATTATTGTTGTTGTTTTCGAGTTTGCGCTAACTCTATTAGTTGGACATGCGTGATTTTATGTATGTATGCATATTTTTGACAAATTCGTTATATTGAAATTAAAATTAAATAAAATAAAAATTACAAAGTTACGTCTAGTTTCACTAGTTTATTTTATATATTTGTTTCACAGAGAAATTCGCAATTTGCTCTTTAAAATTAAATACTTGAATTATTCGGGTTTTTCCAATTTGTAGCGTGTACAGTTGGTTCCTGCGCAAGCTGTACTGCGCAATTAGGCTCCGCCCATTAAATTTATTATTTCTGTTCTGCCTGTTCCACAAACTCAATGTCCGTGTTTTTTTATGTTTACAGGTTTACAGAGACTGTCGTACATACTCGTGTAGACCTTCGATTACATTCGAACTTGACAATTTGCGGCAATATTTGAAATGAATGAAGTGTAAAGTACTTATAGACAGGCATACATTTTGAAGGGCTTTTTTCGCAACAAAAAAAAAATGTCGATGAGCTCTGTAATAAAAATACCTAAAATACACGAATCTGCCTACTATAATGCCCTAATATTATCAAATACCTATTTTGCAATATTTAGTTTATTAGATTTAGTTAACAATTTTATTTAAATCAAAAGCATATCTTCATAAATTGCGATTTATTAAAATCATACGCCCATGTGTCAATGAACTCTGTATTAAAAAGCTTCAAATTCACGAATCTGTATATTAGAATGCACTAATGTTGTCAGATACCTAAGTAGCAATATTTATTCTAATTATGGGATCGCATAGCTGAGTGTACAACGAATCAGGATCACGAATTTATGGTCCCAAGTTCGAGCTCGACCACTGCCGAAAAAAATATTTATAATTTATAAATGGCACAAAATGACACCTGTGGTGCGCTCTTCACGCCAACTTTGGGTGTCCGTACGATGACCTCTGGTAACCGCCCTCCGGATGAAATATGTCGTCTCATTACCGATATCTGCTTATTTGCAGATATGGCACACCCGACAACGGGTAAAAGCCATGGTGACGTGATGATATTTTTTATTTATTTACTTATTTATATTAAATTCTAATCCTATATAAGTGTACGGGCAAGGTCGCACACAGGGACGTAGCTAGGGGTGGGCCAGGGTGGGCCAGGCCCACCCATTGGCCCACCCGTTTAAAAGTTAAATGAGAGAAAACAGTTCACGTACATTATTTGAACTACATTTCTCATTCCAAAACAATAATGGCATTTATGGTAAAGAAACAGTAATATTATTTTATTCACAATCATTATAGTTATATGTCGATTCCTAACCTTTTAGAGGTTAGGAAATACGTCATTCCTAACTGCAATGACAATCTCTTGGGTGGGAAATAATGTATTTCACTTCCACCCCGCGGGTTGGAAATGTTTATGTAGGGGTTGCCTAGCAAAATTGTCATAGATCCGTATAATAAAGGATGTTTTTACTTTAATTTATGAGTAAGTACATATTAAATTATATGTATAAGTATTATTTTAATTTTTTTAACACATTTTTACAGAAACGAGTTCATTTATTTATCGAATTTCAAAATGCTTTATAACGAAGACGAATATAAAAAAGAAATGGGAAAAACATGCAGCATCACATCCCTTGAAAAATTGTAATTTTCAATTATAAGGCATTTGACCTTGAATGAAAAAAAAATTTCGCCTGCGGCGCTTATTTTTTTAAATACCTCGCCTCACCAAAGTTTTGGTGCACAAGTCGCCACTGGTTTTACAATCCTTTAAAAAATGTCTCGGTTTTGCAATTTATAAATATGGTCACCCTAAGTACAAAACTTTTCTTAATGGCCCACCTAAAAAAATTTTGCAAATAATTTTTATTTCAAAATTGGAAAATTGCTTATTACATTACTAATAATAATTATTATTTTAGCTTTATAACAAATTCTTATTAAAACAATTCTAATAATTTATCGCTTAAGTCAGTGTCCGCTCCAGCATTTACGTCGCCCCGGAGAAAAAGACAAATTGCTGCCCCTTAAACATATACATTTAATATTATATATCTTTTATTTAAAATAATAATCAAATGGTTTTAAATTAAAATAAAAACGTATATTTAGAAATATAATTAACATTCAAGTAGGACAAAACAATAAAAACTAAAACATAGTTACAAATTGTTAACCAGGTGCATTTTTAATTATTTTACAAAAAATCGACAGGTATAAATTTCGATAATTAATAATTATCAATATTTTGTCACATTCCCAGCCAAAATGACGCCCTTTAGATTTGCCGACCTGGACAAATGTCCAGGTTGTCCGCCCCTAGAGCGGGCACTGCTTAAGTGTGTGGTGCAATGGTGCAGAGCATCACTATTTAATTATACGAATGGTGCCGGAGAACGTGAGCACCACTGTTGTTGCCGGCCGGCCCTGGCAAGTTATTAATATTCAATACCGATTGTCACATGTTTATTGAAACTAAATAAGTAATTGTTAAACAAATAATCTATTTCATGTAATTAAAAGAGTGAAAACATTTAACATACGTCTGAAATCGTGCATTTCGCTTTTTCCAAGTTAATTTCAAATTTGTCGAAAATTATAATAAGCAGCAAATTATTAATATTAAATACCGATTTTCACATGTTCATCGAAATTAAATTAGCTATTGTTAAACAATTTATCTATTTCATGTGATTAAAATAGTGAAAACATTTAACATACGTCTGAAATCGTGCATTTCGCTTTTTCCAAGTTATTTTCTAATTTGCCGAAAATTATAATAAGCAGCAAATTATTAATATTAAATACCGATTTTCACATGTTCATCCAAATTAAATTAGCTATTGTAAAACAATTTATCTATTTCATGTGATTAAAATAGTGAAAACATTTAACATACGTCTGAAATCGTGCATTTCGCTTTTTCCAAGTTAATTTCAAATTTGCCGAAAATTATAATAAGTAGCAAATTATTAATATTAAATACCGATTTTCACATGTTCATCGAAATTAAATTAGCTATTGTTAAACAATTTATCTATTTAATGTGATAAAATAGTGAAAACATTTAGCATACGTCTGAAATCGTGCATTTCGCTTTTTCCAAGTTATTTTCTAATTTGCCGAAAATTATAATAAGCAGCAAATTATTAATATTAAATACCGATTTTCACATGTTCATCCAAATTAAATTAGCTATTGTAAAACAATTTATCTATTTCATGTGATTAAAATAGTGAAAACATTTAACATACGTCTGAAATCGTGCATTTCGCTTTTTCCAAGTTATTTTCTAATTTGCCGAAAATTATAATAAGCAGCAAATTATTAATATTAAATACCGATTTTCACATGTTCATCGAAATTAAATTAGCTATTGTAAAACAATTTATCTATTTCATGTGATTAAAATAGTGAAAACATTTAACATACGTCTGAAATCGTGCATTTCGCTTTTTCCAAGTTAATTTCAAATTTGCCGAAAATTATAATAAGCAGCAAATTATTAATATTAAATACCGATTTTCACATGTTCATCGAAATTAAATTAGCTATTGTTAAACAATTTATCTATTTCATGTGATTAAAATAGTGAAAACATTTAACATACGTCTGAAATCGTGCATTTCGCTTTTTCCAAGTTAATTTCAAATTTGCCGAAAATTATAATAAGCAGCAAATTATTAATATTAATACAATGCAGAGCTGGACGGTGGTTTTCAAACAAGTGTGGCAATCTTCAAATTATACGCCCTATTTTTTTTAACAATTTGCAATTAATTAATTAATTGTTAACTAAATTAAAGAATATTAAAATGAACTAATAAAAAAATACAAATATTCAAAAAATTACATATAATTGTTCAAAAATAAATCTTTATTAATCGTAGAACAATAGGAAACGAGAAACAAGGTATAGTATACAAATGAAAATAAATATAAATTACACAGGGTATTTTTCAACTTCGGGTAAAAACTTTCGGGTATATAGTACTGACCAAAATGGGCAAAAAAAGCTTAAACAGTATAGGTCTGATCTTCACTTGTTTCCGAGAAAAGGGCCATTTTGTATTAGAAACGAAGAAAAACTGACAAAATTAGTGATTTTTTTTTGTCTATACTAGTAAATGAACTATTCAATTTTAACAGTTAAGAAGTTATTTGAAAATTCGCTGCAACATTTCACTTAGTACAATTATTTTTTAAAAAAGAAAAGCAAATCTAAGATGACCTCTGATGTAAACTAAAAAACTCATTTAATCGAAATCTTAAGAGGCAATGCATCTTGAAGTGCAAATCAAAGTTTATTATTATAGTACGATAGGTAATCTATGTTTCCTATGAAAAAAACAATATTTGAAATAAGCTGCGAGAAAAAAAAATTCAAATGAAAGATTTGAGCAATAATATTTGGAATGAAAAACTTTTGTCTTCCGTATTCAAAAATATGAAAAAGTATTAGAAATTTTAATATATTATGTGAAAACAACGCTTCATTCAGCATATAATTACAAAGATGAAATAATAAACAAATATATATTCGACAAAATTATTTAAAGTTGTGTATAGCAAATATTTATGAAGCAAAAATATATTATTTATTTATTCTATAAGATTGTATAATTAGATATATCGCAATACAGATAAATATACTATATATTTACATATTAAATTTCTAATCTTTTAAACCATGGTTTTCAAATTGTGCAACTCTACGATTCTAGTATAGTCTAGTCTGGGTCAATGCTTAAGATTAATTATTTCTGAATTTTTAATAACAATTTTATAAATATGAAAACTATATTTTTATAAAATGCGAATTATTAAACTCATACTTAATTGGGTCGCTCCCTCGCCACTAATATCATTAGGGGCCGTTAGTTGACAGCTGTTAACCGCACACATGGTTAAAAATACATCGAATTGATGTCATCAATTAGCGAGATCTGCTTCTATCTGTAATTTCAAATCTCCGAGTACGACAAACAGCACTATGTGCAACCTATACATCGCAAGCCGGTATCACAAGAAATGCTGGCCGTGCGGCACGCCAGGGATGGATTAAGGTTCCAATTTTAAAAATATCGTCAGAAAAGTCAATAAAATTGTTGATATGTATCACTTAAAGGAAACTATTGTGTATTTTGTTTTAAATTTAGCTACTACAATAACACCGCAGCGGGGGCACGTCGTAATTGTTAAATGAAATTAACACTCAAAATAATTTGAAATGTCTTCTATCTGATTAGCTAATAATAATATTAACAATTAAGATGATACTTTTGATATACATTTAAAAGTACTTTTTTTTGAGGTTGGATTATATTCAGGGTCTTTGCATTTTTTATTTTTTCTAATTCTCCCTAAAATAATTTCGACCAGAATGCATTCTTTATAAAATTGAATTAATCTCCGTTCCATTTTATGTTCCACATTTAAAAAACCTTACTTTATGTAAGTGATTTAAAAGTATCTTACATCTTACTAAAATTCATAAGTATTATTTATGAATTTTAATACGGATATGAGATAGAACGAATATCACTAAGTAGTTTTTATTGTTTATAACACCTAGCATTCCTCGTGGCATTCAATGAAATAAATTTTCGATGATTTATTATATAATTTCCATGCATCCGTTATATTTATAATTAATTGCGTAGAATTATGATTATTATTCCTTGCAATAATTTTGTCAACGTAGCGAATTGTAAACACATTTCAAATTGACATTACTTATTTTTTCAGCCTCTCTCAAATCAGATGGCTAAATTAGAATAACGCAGAAATTTAAAATAGGTATGAATTTTTTTTTCATATTATATATTACACGATTATGCCGATTAGTGATTCACTCGTATCAAAAACTTCCATTCATAAAATTTCTCTAATTTTTGGAACATCTTCAAATCGGTTCATTTCTGATTTTTGTATCAACCATTCCTACAGTAATTAAAGATATCCTACAATATTGCGATTTGAATTCGCCAGAAAATTATATTTTAAATCATATCTTACGAATGTTTCTGATGAGCAGTTTGCCTTTTTAAAATACATATTACATTCATGTGAATTAAAGTGTTAGTCGTGAACCAAATTAAAAAAAATAAATCGCGATATTTTTAAAGAGTGTGGTATAAAAAATAAGTAATCAGCCGAATTGAAAATATATTTAAAACTCGCAAACAGTCCCCGTATTTTAATTTAAATTGAAAATTGTGGGAAATCGTTGAAAATATTACTAGGATTAATATTCGTAACTTTAAACAATTATTTATAAATATAACGGATGCATATACTACATAATCATCAATGCAACGACGAATTCAAGTTGTTATAAATAATAACAACTATTGTATAGTATAAAGTATTAAATATGTAGCATTGTTTATTTTTATGTAAGTTAGTTTCTTTCATAAATTGTTATTGTTTTCTTTTAAGTAAATATGTTTCTTTATATATGTCGCACCTCACATTCGTATTGAATTTTACAAATATGTACTTGTATTTGAGTAAGTTCTTTTGATTTACTCATATACCTAACGCACATAAGGTTTTTTGAATATGTTGCCTTTGCATTATAGACATTTGAAAATATGTATGTTAAATATTTAATGTACCTATAGGGAAATAGGAACTTATTTTTTTATTAATTACTTGAGAGTCAGAGTCGCTTTATTTAATGTCTGATTTTATACGTATCCCATCGTAGATTATTACCCATTACTGGGTGTGTTTTTATTCGCGGCCTGAAAGTTATTTAAAAATTAGATTCGAAGTCAGATCGTCAGAATCACTACAGGTTATTTAACGCATCCAGCCACGCTATCTTTTAATAATAATAGTTTATACATACATTACAAAATTAAAGGAATATCATTAAATTTGGTATTTACTTTTTACTCTGCTACACAATAATAATACAAGAATAGTAAATAGAAATAATAACTATGAGTTCGAAACATATGCGAAACGTATATCAAATGTATGTTTGCATATTTTTAAGAAAAACGAAATATGTATTTGGCAGTTTTTTGAGAACTGATATTTCTAAATTATTACTTCAAGGGTAACGGCCTTATGACAAAGATTAAAGTGTATTGTTAAATGATTTTTCCATTCCACAGGTAATTTTACTCCACTCTTTAGTTTTAATATTAAAATTTTGTAGAATTATTTATTAGTTGTGTTGTAAGAAATGTTTGTTAGTATTTTAAAGATGCCCAAAGAACATATTAGTAGTTCTGTAAAATATATTGCAATGTTGTTTTTATGTTGACCTGGTTTTTGGTTTATAATGCATATTTTACTATAATTATAATTTATATAATTTTAATATATTTTTGGATTCATCAATTTTTTGATTTCTGTTTGAGATATTGCATTGATTCGTAATATATTTTTTTAAAAATATTTAAAAATTTAGTTAAAAAATAATTATACATTATTCGACACACGTATGACATAAAAAATACAAATTTAAAATGTTTTATTTTTATTCTCCAGAATATTGCAATAAAACTCAAAGTTGATAATAGATAAATATAGCGCACACAAAGAGACAGAGAGAGAGAGAGAGATAGCAAATAAGTTGAAATAAATATTGGTATCAGAATATGCGATCCACTGCGTTCGTCAAACACCTGCGGAATACAGGTGGCGCCTTCGGAGAGCATAGTGCGGATGTTACGAGTACTATCACTTTTGTACACCACCCGGGAAAGTTACTTTGAAAGTCTGCATGTTTGCAACTAAAATACCTGAAAATTCAATAATATTTGCGTGTAAAATATTTGCTGTAAATAAAATTAAATATTAAATAAAATAACGGTTAAAACCGGTAACCGATATTAATTATTTTGTTTTCAATCACGAACGAAAAAAATATATTGCGTTTTCGTTTTCGTTCTAATAAAAATTTCGGTTTATTTCGTTATTTCGTTTTCGTTCTCATTTCATTTTTAGTCCCTGGTCGAAACAATATGAATTTTTGAAAGACAAGCATGTTATATCCATCCTTATCGCACACGCTTATTGCCTTTCCAAAGGAGAGAGATAAATGTATGCCAATTTCTTAATTCGTTCATGATACAAAAGACCTTCATCGGACATCTTTTAAAAAAATGCTGTAAATAATTACGTTTTACTTATTAAAAATAATTAATTTTTCATTAAACATTCATATTTTCAAATTTTATGAATGTTTCGTAAATAACTATTATTCACAATCACTTTGTATGTCAATTTTTGACTTTTTAAAAGCTGGAAAGTCACTTTTCAACCGGTCGATTAGTTCAACACGTCGCGAAGTTGTTAGTTCTCAACCTGAGAAATCAGTGCACATTTAATTTTAAATTAGGTAATAGAACTGCCACTGTCATAAAAATAGTCAATTTTGTAAATTAATTTTAAATAATTTGAAAATGTTAAATGTAAGTTACCGCTGTCCAAACTGATGAGTTGCAGTTCCCAGGCGTCGAACCCGACACCTGAGTTTCCCGTTTCCAGTTTATAGACTTTGGAGTAGTTTTAGTTTAGTCAGAGTGAAGAATCCAAATAAGTAACATTAAAATATAATAAATGTAATAAGTCGTATTTTTATTAAATAAACATTAAATAATTTTTATGTGTAACAAATGATAGTTTTGATATATAATAAATTCACAATAAAAAACCCTTTTTAAAAACACTATTTCGGATCGTCGAAATATAACTTGTATATTCTCACGTACTAAAAACATTAATTTCGGGCACTTATAAGATTTTAGAACAAATTTTTAGATCACATAATTTGAACCCACAGACCTCAAAATGTACGCATTACAAAATAATATAAATCTTAAATTTTGACCTCAATATGTACCATATATAGTAATATATAAATTTAAACGCCCGACCTCAAAGAGTACTCTTGACATATATATATATATATATATATATATATATTTTTATCAAACAGCAATAGGGTATATTTGAAGGTATACATTGACCTATATAAACCAATACTAAAGCATAAAGTGTACATAAATTTCCCATATTATACAAGTATTAAACAACAATAATAAAAATAATAATAATGATAGAAACAAAAGTCTTCATTAGCTTATATGAAGCAATAATAACATTAAAAATACATGTTTCTCATAGCAGCAAAATATAATCAAATCAAAAACGAACATTAGTTTGTATAAAACATTAGTAAAGTATAAAGTGTGCATTGATTTCTCATGTTATACAGATATAGGTATTTATATATCTTATGTAAGACAATAATAGTAAAGTAGAGGGTACACATTTGTGTATATAAGGCAATAATAAATTTTGAAGTTTACAATGCTTTTCCAAGACAATAATAAAGTCCAAAGTGAACATTAGTTTATAAAGATCAATTATAAGGTATAAAATGTACATTAATTTCCTGCATTATACATTTATAAGTTTTACATTGCCAAACTGCATACATGAACAGTCACACAGCCTTTGCCAAACAACAGAATTTTTATTCTTCCAGAGAGTAAATAATACAATATTTATGTTAGTATTATTTATAAAACTGAAGGTAAAGGAAACTGACAACATATTCAATTAATTACTATATGAAATTTTAATTTTTAAGTAAAATTATTTGCAAAGTGATATTTATTTATTAAAGAACCACCTACAATTATATTAAAAACAAGAATAAATAATCTTCTGGATGCTATGATTATTATTCTAATCCAACAAATTTTGATATGGTGTATTAATAGAATGTATAGAACTTGAATACATTGCTTATAATAAAATTTCGTAGGTTAATAATAATTTATTTGCAAATAAACCATTGTCTGCATGTGACAAATGTTTTCGTCTTTAATAATTCGCAAATATTTTTTATGGCAATTAATTGAGTATACTGTCACTTATCTTTACCGTCAGTTTTATAGATAATACTAACATAAATATTGTATTATTTACTGTAGGAAAGAAAAATATTTGGACTTATATTATGTCATATATTTGCCCGCAGATTATTGTTTAAATGAGAAATTTAGTTAATAACATTGTATTTAAATCAAGTACACTTTATTAATACATAAAATAAAAATGCCCAAATATAGTCTTAACTATTGTAACCTAAAAATTTGTTTATTAATGCTGTTAATATATTTATTTCAGAGGGTACGAATACATTTGAGATTAGGGTCGAACCATCATTTCAAAAAAATTAAAATTTGACTCATCCGAAAATAATACATTTCACTAGTCGGCTTCACTGCATTGTTCATGTTTTGTAAAATTTCTTTATATATCCTGTACTAATTAAAGGTTATTTTAATACTGACACGTCCAACAGATCCTATTCTTTAAAACCAAGCGGTCGAGTACATAGTACTTTGGCTGACATTGGCAAGATTTTTTGTTCGAATTTCTTTCAAAATATCCAGAGCAGTTTTCTTGGATCTGCTATAGAGTTTAGTTTAATTATTTTATATGCTCGCTTTATTGTTTCCGCGTCCTATCGCATCTTGGCGTGTCAGCTAATGATTTTGTCAACTTATATTTGTTATGCTTTTATCGATCATTAGCAAGTCCACGAGAAACTTTTTTTTGTCAGTGGTGAATGAAACATTTTGTGGCCCGAGGCGCAACATTTTTTGAAGGTATTTTTTATTTTTAAATAAAAATCTGATATGTAGACGCAGTATCTGCCTAATTAACTTAAAATATTTATAATAATTATGAAAAAATAAATATATTTGCCCAAATTAAAACAAATCAAAAACAATTTCCATTCGCAAAGATCTGTATTTTTAAAATCTTTTTTGGATTAAATAAGATTTAATTCATCATAAATTTGGGAGTAAAAAATGCACGATTAGAAAAAAATCTATATCTAGATTGAAGAAGTTAATAGGATTACTTTTGAATAGAGAAAAAGCAATAGAAACAATATTGATTAAAATAACCAATATTCATAAATAATCTAAAACTATAAATAACTACGTTTCTTCCTTTTTTTTTCGCAATTATATCTATAATGTTCTCAGCATCCAAATTTTGTAGAATGGAGTTTTCAATAAATGTAATAGCTAAATTACTTGAATATTCTTGAGTTAAATTATTACGTAAATAATTTTTCACTCGCTTCCATACAGAATGCCTATGTTTCACTTTCCGTGATACACCCTGTATGTAAATTATGTAATAAAGTTTTAATAAATAAAATTATTTGTACAAAAATTACTAATTATTAGTTTTATATTTTTCGTACGAAAACTATTGTACAAACCGCGTGCGTGAAATTGGTTCAAGCACTTGGTATGTAAATAACTATTAAATATTATCAATACTTTTGTACGCACTGTATGTTTGCGATTTTAGCTCGGGCTATCGGGGATATGTGAGAATTAATTCAATAGAATTTACAAAAGTGAAGTGTCACACATGTTTAACTAATCTCTTGGAAAAATAAATTTTGAAAAGCTTGATATTCCAAGCCCAAGTCAAGCTTAGCATATCGAGAATTTTCATCATAATTTAAAAAAATGATTGGTAGATTTATTAATTCTTTAGTGAACGATCCAACGTAGAGAATTGTTCGCAGGCGCAATTCTATTTATCCTTCAGCATCTCTGTTGTAATTTCCGGCGGGCCCGAACACATTCAATTATTTTCGAATGAATAATTACGCACAGGTGTATGCCGAGGTAGCTGGCGGTTTTTTCCGGGCGGGGGCGTAATTAGAGGTCCACAAACGAGGGTTTTATTGTAATGCGGGCCCGTGATTAACAATTAGTGTCCAATGAGCTGCTCACGGCGACATTACATGCGCTGCGATTAATATTAATAATCGCACGCGGTGCGTACCACCATTACGCGTAATTGCTGACGTCGGACAATCACATAGGCGCAGATCTACAACTAGGAATGCGAAGGGATGCGATCGTTAATGCGCCAATCGCAAAGTGACTCAGCTTTGGAAGCTATTGTGGTTACGCCTGGTACTCGCCTTTAAAAGTACAGATACACTGGCAAATTAAGCTACATAAGCGCCCAAAACCCGTAAATTTTTGCGCCCTTTTAGATGTTTTTTTTTTGTTTTTATAAATATTATAGGTAAGTATATAAATATACCTATTTAAAATTAATTTCTATGATATTAAAATTGCCTCTAGAGACATAATGTGGGCATTATTCCCCTAGGGTAGTGTTTATTGTTTTGAAAAATAATGACATTTAATGCTTTATCATACAATTCTCCGGTTTTTCGGGTGTAAGACCAAATCTGCAGCACCGGCAGCATCAAATATTTCTTGCGTTTTTTTTTAACTGAACTAAATTATATTGACAACAATTTTCAACAACTTATCAACAGATTTCTGCTGTCTTATGTAATGATTCAAATGTCAACAAAGTTCTGCTGCATTGTGTAACGATTCAAAATTACATACTATACTATGTAACAATAAAATTTCAAAATTTTCCTCCCGGCCATAGAAAAAATACCTAGTATATACACCTCAAGAGAGAATAGGGACACAAATTACACCTCTGGAAAAATTATGCAATTCTCTCCCTCGCTGTAATATACTATTTCAGGCGCAAAGACGAGGAAAGTAAACTTTTAATATGTTGCGTTATATAACAACTAATACACTAATAGCACTACTGGCGAACCTCCGACTGAATAAGAATTCTTCAGCTTTTTACCTTCCGTCACCTTTAGCTAAGGAAGGTATTGTCTTTGGTCAAAAAAATTGATAGTGAGTTTTTAATGAATAAGCACGTTTGGGGTCGCTAGGATACGAATTTAATATTTTTACGAAGATGTCTATATATATATGCAGACATGATTAGATTTTGATTGTAATTGGTCCACCGAAAGTATCCTCATTTGCAACTTTTAACAGTTTTTGCTTGAAAAAAAGCAGTTAAATACCATTTATTGACATTTAATGTCATTATAAATTTTAAGGAATATGCTGTTCTCTATACAAATGCATTGCATGTTATACTTCATATTCAATAGATATAGAGTTAAAGAATTATAAAGATATTAAATTTCATAAATTAGCCAGCTATGCTAACCATGGAAACTGCTAATATATCCAGATAATTCAAACTGATAGATGCCAGTATCAATAAAAAGAAAATGAACGTGGCAGAGATGAGGTTGTTGAGACAGATGTTGGGGAAATCGCGGAAAGATAGAATAAGGAATTAAAGGATAAGGGAAATGGCTCGAGTAATAAAAGTTTCTAGAAAGATACAAGAGAGACGATTGCATTGGTTTCAACATGACATGTGGGGAGACGATGAATATATTGGAATAAAAATGTATGGCTTAGTAGTAGACGGTAGGAAACAGAGGAAAACCAAAGAGAAGATGGAAGGACAGTATTGCGGAAGACTTGTGAGAAAAAGAACTGAATGAGGACGACACGCAAAACATAAATGAAGAATGAAGAAGAAAATAATAAATAGCGCCCCTAACGATGTAGCTCTTGTAATGTGCCTGGAAACCGTCTTGAGGAGCATTCCCATAGTCACAGTTAGGATTATCAACTAGACCCCATTTATGTTTCCAATATTGACGACATCTACCATGATCAGTCCGAATCCGATTGAGCGTTGCCCAGGTCTTTCTTGGGAGATCAAATCCACATAATCGTCGCACTGGATCAATAATTAGATTATAAGAGTATGTATTTGATAATTCCCACTCACCACACCAAGCTGCTTCAACAACAAAATTTTCTTCAATTAATTTCTGCCCAAGCTTCTATGGCGGTTTGCGGAATCTTAGTCTGAATGTATTGTTGTTGCAATCCTCAAGTATTGCTAGCTGTTTTCCTCGCATTTTTGCCATTCTCTTTTTAAGGCTATATACAGAATGTTTATTAAACATAGGGTAAAATTTGAAGGGATTATTCCCTGGACCATTCTATGATAATTTTGTCCTTTGATGATTTTTGAAAAGCAGCTTGTAATGAATTGCCATCAGCAAGTTCATAAATGAAATGAATGTCAGTCATCTCGGCGTTCGTATAGCTATTCATGATAAGAGGACTTCACTAACAAAAGTTTAAGTATTATAGACAGAGAATACACGTCAAACAGCCAAACATCTCAACAAATTTGACACATAACTTGCCTGCTGTTACTAGATTAATAATTTGAAAAATATCAAAATTGGTTTTGTCGAATATTTTTTTCGCCCTGTATCTTCGAAACAAAGCGGCTTTTCAAAAATCATCTTAGAATGGTCCAGGGAATAATCCCTTCAATTTTTGCCCTATGATACGAAATTGTTACTAAATTGTAGCTGTCCTGAAGAAGGAATAAAGTAATTCCGAAAGCTTGACATGTAACTGAATAGAGTATAATTTAACAACCTTCCCAATAATCTGACTGCTACACCTGTAAATTTTTCAACTATATATATATATATATATATATATATATATATATATATATATATATATATATATATATATATATATATATATTTATGTACGACTGATTTATTATAAATAAATCGGGCACAAAATTCAAGATAAATATTAGGGAATACTCAATAAATGAAAAATGTCAACAGTATTGTTTTATAATATTTTTGCTTCCCTGTTTACACATTTTTCAGTAACATAGCAACAAACATTGGTAACTTAGATAGAATATAAAAATAAATTTGCCTGGTTCACGAAGAGAACTTTGAAATAAAATAATAAATAAATTAAATTTAAACTTTGTTGAACTGTAACATGTGACTTTATTTTTCCATTCCGGAATAGAATTTATATGTTAATAAAGTTTATATTATATAGTGGTAGTTTCCTGAATTCTCCTTGATTTATGTTTGCAGAACACGCTTTTGAATATTTCTTTTCGTGGTATTGGATACATTTCCTTCTATTGTTAACGGTAAAGAAAGATGATATTTATTTCAATTTCATTTAAGAAACACGAAGAGTATAACGACATGTATAACGCTTCAGGGAAGACATGTAATATTCAATTTATTTTTTCCTGTAGTATTTCATAAACTTTCTCCGACTTCCATCAATAAATGCACGGTAGTTTTTACTAGATGATGAATATTTTAACGTCTGAGAGAAAAATGGAATGTAAGAAGTAGGATCAATAAGATCATGAGGGATATGAATTTATGTTTTTGAGTTTCTGGTTCATGCATATAAATCCAACAGCCACTCATCTGATGTCTAATTTATTATTTAAAATTTAATCGTTTTAAATAAAGATTTATATTACCTTTAAACTTTTATTGCATATGCGTTTCAAATTCCCGACACTCGGAATAAATTCGAATTTGTGGAGACGTACTCAGTAGCTTATTTACATTCATATTAAATCTTCAGGTTTAACCTAGAATTTGGTATATTTGCTTAACTGATTAACTTTGAACATTTTATACATCAAATCATGAAGCGATCACCCATCAAACTCCAAACAGGGTTCTCCTAAACTTGACCCTTCGGTTCATCCAAATAAAGTCGATGAATCACAGTAATAAATCTCGTAAAGATGTCGTATCTCTTATTACAACTTGTAAATGTACATACCGGTGGTCGATTCTTATCGGGCATGTGGTGGGCGGCATAATTCCTTGCCTATCTCGCTATTATCATCACCACAGCCATCTGTCCCTTACTACACGTAATCCGCTACAGGAAGGATTCATTAACGCCCCTCTTAACATGGCGTGCATTGGCGCCCGACACACTTTGAATGTTTAATCCGGGGCATTGTATTTCATTATTCTCTACGCTAGAGCACTAGAGAAGGGTATCCTTATGCCTGCATGCAAATCGCCTGCTAACTCGCAAGAAGATGGAGATGATGATAAAGGAATGATGATATATTTTTCTTAACATTTATTCTGTGTCGCGTATCGATATTTATTGGATTGAAAACCCGCACGGTTCGAATATATATCGTGTACAAAGCATATTGGCACACCCAGGTATGGGTAATATGCCGTGATAATATATTTATTTATTTATCAGCATTATTATAAAAGTTACCACGCCGCAAAATATTGGCACAATGCGTGATGATAAATTTATCCCCCAGAGTGACAATTTCAATGTCACGATTCTGTGAATTCTTTTGGGAATTTTCCACATAAAAAATTCAATTGGTCGACCTATTTTGCAGAACTTCGCTGTATAAAAAATACACAATAATATTTCGTGATGGAAATAATAAAAAAAAGTTTAAAACTTACAAGAAATACCTAATGATTAATTATCGTTATTTTTGGCATTCCGCAAACCTTGCAATTCGAACTAGAACAGAATAATCTTTCTACCTCCCGCTAAGAGAGGTATTGGATTCCTAAAAATCGCATATCCGCATTTTGTTGAATAAGCACGTTTTACGGTCCCTAGAATACAATGTTAACATTTTTACGATGATGTTTATGTATGTGTGTGGGCGTGGATGTGTGTGTGCGTTAGGATGTTGTATTTACGATTTCTCAAATTCTATATACAACTAAAGACCTGTTTAACTACAGATTCCTCAATCTAACATTAATGGGAAGAGTTGAATAGGTTTTGGTAACAATTGGACATCCGAAAGTGGTAGTTTCTTAAAAAAATCTTCTAAATATTATTTTTGAAAATTTATGTTAATACATTAATAAAGATCATTCTCAATCTGATACATTTAAAAAAAATATTATATCTTCTATAGATATTTTAATGGCACAAAATTGACCCTTGTGGCGCACTCTCCACGCCAGCATTGAGTGCCCGTGAGGTGACGCCTGGTAAGCACCCGCACGGTACAAATATTCCATCATTACCGATATCTGTGTATAAAGCAGATTGGCACACCCAGCAATGGGTAATATGCCGTGATGAAATATCAAACACGCCATGGAAACCTGTTAAGATATTTAAATGTTTATAATTGACAGATAAATGCAAAAAGTCAGTGTCAAGAATCAACAGTTTTATTAACATTACAAAAATCTTTTTTTGGTGAGTAAGTACATTTAAAATTTCTTAGTGTATTATTAATTAAATATTTAAAATTATAAGTATATTAATATAACTGCTAATACCGTCAGTGAATATAAAGAATTTTGAATATATTAGAAGAGTAGGAAAAAAATCCTCATAGAACGAAAGAATAGATACAATTTGAATGTACTTACAAAAAATATTAAATTCGGTAATTATGCCCGGATTCAATCCCGACCGACGCCAAAAATTACTTCGTATTTTAATGGCACAAAATTTACCCCTGTGGTGCACTTTCCACGATAGAAATGAGTGCCCCTGTGGTGACGTTTGGTAAGCGCTCACACGGTACAAATATTTCATCATTTACCGATATCTGCGTACAAAGCAGATTGGTACATCTAGCAATGGGTAATATGCTGTGATGATATATTTATTTATTATTTATGTAACATAAAATGGAAATGGCGAGAGGTCATGTGTTGGCCACATCAGATTATTTTATATGTAGACAAATCTAATGTGTGTAATAAACATCGAAATTGTAGTCGGATACTTGGCAGTTGACGAACAAGTAATAAATGATTAAGTAGATTTCACTACAAAGCTGTCACTTTATGGAACAAGGCATTATATCTGCGGCAACATACTCAGTAATATTACATTGGATCTGCTTCTTGCCACTTCTTTACATTTTGTGAGAGAATAAATAACAGACGTCTCATTTCAGATACAAACACTGGGGAAAATAACAAGTAAGACTTTTATTTGTACATTCAGGCAACAACATCGTTAAAGAAAAGTAAAAAAAATGAGTGGCCCTGAGTTAGAGCATTATGATATGTCAAAGTAGGCCTGAAATGAGCGACAGTTTACTTCAAACCCAAACCAAAATGGGTGATAATATATTTAAAATGATGGTAAAGGTTGTGATGCTAACGCTTGCTTCCAATTTGTAATATCGAAATTCGTCTGTAGTTCATCGCGACCGCAGTCGATAAACAGCGATCAATCAACAAGTCCTGAGTCCTAGCGTTCGTCCTGCGTCCTCTCGCGTCCTTCTCATCGTCCTGAGGATCTCGTTAGTCACCGGAAGGTCACATCTGCATCCGCAGTGTTGCCAGACATGTCAATCAACTCATTTAACTGGGATTACCTCCACATGCCGCTTTGTATAAATAAGAGGATTAATTTTTTGATTCGGGAATATGTAGAAGATTTGTAATATGTTTTTATTCTAATTAAAAAGCTGCTTTTTACAAAATAAAAATAACATCATCATGGAAAACTAGAAATTATTTTGAAGTTTGATGAAAAGTATTTGGCTCTCGCTTTTCTCTTTTTTCCCTCTCGCTAAGAGAGGTATTGGAATCATGCTAAAAATCGCATATCCAGATTTTAGTGAATAAGCACGTTTTAAGGTCCCTAGAATCCGACAATAACAATTTTACGATGATGTCTGTGTGTGTGTGTGTGTGTGTGTGTGTGTGTGTGTGTGTGTGTGTGTGTGTGTGTGTGTGTGTGTGTGTGTGTGTGTGTGTGTGTGTGTGTGTGTGTGTGTGTGTGTGTGTGTGTGTGTGTGTGTGTGTGTGTGTGTGTGTGTGTGTGTGTGTGTGTGTGTGTGTGTGTGTGTGTGTGTGTGTGTGTGTGTGTGTGTGTGTGTGTGTGTGTGTGTGTGTGTGTGTGTGTGTGTGTGTGTGTGTGTGTGTGTGTGTGTGTGTGTGTGTGTGTGTGTGTGTGTGTGTGTGTGTGTGTGTGTGTGTGTGTGTGTGTGTGTGTGTGTGTGTGTGTGTGTGTGTGTGTGTGTGTGTGTGTGTGTGTGTGTGTGTGTGTGTGTGTGTGTGTGTGTGTGTGTGTGTGTGTGTGTGTGTGTGTGTGTGTGTGTGTGTGTGTGTGTGTGTGTGTGTGTGTGTGTGTGTGTGTGTGTGTGTGTGTGTGTGTGTGTGTGTGTGTGTGTGTGTGTGTGTGTGTGTGTGTGTGTGTGTGTGTGTGTGTGTGTGTGTGTGTGTGTGTGTGTGTGTGTGTGTGTGTGTGTGTGTGTGTGTGTGTGTGTGTGTGTGTGTGTGTGTGTGTGTGTGTGTGTGTGTGTGTGTGTGTGTGTGTGTGTGTGTGTGTGTGTGTGTGTGTGTGTGTGTGTGTGTGTGTGTGTGTGTGTGTGTGTGTGTGTGTGTGTGTGTGTGTGTGTGTGTGTGTGTGTGTGTGTGTGTGTGTGTGTGTGTGTGTGTGTGTGTGTGTGTGTGTGTGTGTGTGTGTGTGTGTGTGTGTGTGTGTGTGTGTGTGTGTGTGTGTGTGTGTGTGTGTGTGTGTGTGTGTGTGTGTGTGTGTGTGTGTGTGTGTGTGTGTGTGTGTGTGTGTGTGTGTGTGTGTGTGTGTGTGTGTGTGTGTGTGTGTGTGTGTGTGTGTGTGTGTGTGTGTGTGTGTGTGTGTGTGTGTGTGTGTGTGTGTGTGTGTGTGTGTGTGTGTGTGTGTGTGTGTGTGTGTGTGTGTGTGTGTGTGTGTGTGTGTGTGTGTGTGTGTGTGTGTGTGTGTGTGTGTGTGTGTGTGTGTGTGTGTGTGTGTGTGTGTGTGTGTGTGTGTGTGTGTGTGTGTGTGTGTGTGTGTGTGTGTGTGTGTGTGTGTGTGTGTGTGTGTGTGTGTGTGTGTGTGTGTGTGTGTGTGTGTGTGTGTGTGTGTGTGTGTGTGTGTGTGTGTGTGTGTGTGTGTGTGTGTGTGTGTGTGTGTGTGTGTGTGTGTGTGTGTGTGTGTGTGTGTGTGTGTGTGTGTGTGTGTGTGTGTGTGTGTGTGTGTGTGTGTGTGTGTGTGTGTGTGTGTGTGTGTGTGTGTGTGTGTGTGTGTGTGTGTGTGTGTGTGTGTGTGTGTGTGTGTGTGTGTGTGTGTGTGTGTGTGTGTGTGTGTGTGTGTGTGTGTGTGTGTGTGTGTGTGTGTGTGTGTGTGTGTGTGTGTGTGTGTGTGTGTGTGTGTGTGTGTGTGTGTGTGTGTGTGTGTGTGTGTGTGTGTGTGTGTGTGTGTGTGTGTGTGTGTGTGTGTGTGTGTGTGTGTGTGTGTGTGTGTGTGTGTGTGTGTGTGTGTGTGTGTGTGTGTGTGTGTGTGTGTGTGTGTGTGTGTGTGTGTGTGTGTGTGTGTGTGTGTGTGTGTGTGTGTGTGTGTGTGTGTGTGTGTGTGTGTGTGTGTGTGTGTGGGGTTGTTGGAGATACAATTACTCAAATTCTATAAGATTAAAGACCTGTTTAACTACGGATTCCTCAATCTAACAGTAATGGGAAGAGTTGAATAGATTCTGGTAACAATTGGAAAACCGAAAGTAGTAGTATTTTAACAAAAATCTTCTAAATATTATTTTTTGAAAATTTATATTATTACAAATATTAAGAAACAAAATTCTGTATCCGACACATTTAATTTTTTTATTATACCTTCTATAGATTTAAAGATAAAGATAATCCATAAAATAATCTGTTGTAATAAATCTCACAACCTGCTCACAGCCCAAACATTTCCTTGGTAACTACTTGAGAAATTTAAATGTATGTAATTGACAGATAAATGTCACTGATGTCAGTGTCAAAAATTCAGAGATCGAAGGTTTTTTCTAGGAACGATATTTAATATTTCTTATTGTATTATTAATTATATATTTAAAATTATAGGTATATTACATGAACCCTTCAGAAATACCCCCAATCCCGTTAATGAATTGGAAAAACCTCGAACATTTAGAAGAAATGGAGAAAACTTGCTCATAGAATGAATTTAAAATTATAGAAAATACGTAAATATAAAGATTAGGTGTAACTAGAATTTTTTGTGTGAAGAAAAAATGTTAAATACAATACTTATATATACCATAATGGAAAGGGCGAGAGGTATTGTGATGGCCACAACAGATTTTTTTTATTTGGGGAGAAATTAAGCGCTTCTCTCCTCTCGCTGGTCCCGACAGCTTGTCACAACAACCGACGCGTTATCATTCTTAACATGTTTTACAGTTCATAGGACAGGGGTACAGCTTCACTCCCTCGCTCGGCGGAAACTGAAGGGTTATACCCGGTCAACATTGAAGGCAATGAATGCCCATACAAATTTCCTGCCCTTATGGACGGAAGACATTAAAATTTCAAATCATTTTTCCTGCCTCGCACAAGAGGGTGATATTTGACGTATTGAAGGGGAGATTTAAAAAGGTTTTTCAAATGCCACCACACTCAAAAGGCGAATTATTTTATCGCCCAGTATGTTATTAAAATAAATGAAATATAGTTATATAAGATAAAATACTTTCAAGGTATCAAGCATTTTAAAATGCTTAACCCGTGTATCTGTAGTAATTATAATATATCTGTACAGTGGCATATTATCTTACAAATATTTAGGGGCGTATAATAAATTTTAAACAACAGTTGATAATAAAATCTTTATTCTTGATATAACTGTAAAAAATTAAGTTTATTTTTTGTGATTCCTTAAAATATCCGATCAAGGTCATCTACGAATAGTATGCATTAGGATTTTAGCTCCGCCCATTCCGCCAATTGAGTAGTGTCGTTTATTTAGTTTTTATGAAGGAACATAAGATAGTACTGTTATTTTATTATTATAAAAATATATGTTACAGTAAAAGCATTCAAAATTTAAAACTAAGTCGACTGATAAGTTTATTAGCAAATGAAAAACTAAATATGTGAAAAATGAGATACTGATACAGTGTCAGTGACACTGACTGAAAATAACGTTATTCGTACGGCCATGAATCAAGCTAATATATCTGAATTAATAAATAAACTTACGTTACAGCGAAAGTATTGTCAAGAACGAGCATCGTTTTAAAATGGAATGTTCTAACTTCGTCGAAACAATATGAATTTTTGAAAGACAAGCGTGTTATATCCATCCTTATCGCACACACGTCGTGCTATAGCAAATGAGAGAGATAAATGTATGCCAATTTATTAATTCGTTCTAAATAAAGATGATCTTGATCATCTTTTAAAAAATTTACTGTACTTATTTATTAAAATTAATATTTCGATCAACGTCATTTTCAATGACCAGTATTGATTAATCTTTCCTTGTTCATTGTACAACGCAAGTAGTTTTGTTTTATTAATTTCACTTTACTAAACGAGCGTTTATTACTTGTTACAGTGACAGGAATTGTTCATTAAATTCTGTGTCATATCCAGATATTTGGAAAAAAATGTAAATTTTTGTCCTTAAGAAAATGAAGGATATCTTTAGGTGACGAAAAATAATTTATCGTCCAAGTTCGCTCGGTTCGCCGCTCTTTTCGCAGGCTCTGAGAGAGTCTGCAATATGCATTGAAATAATTAAAAATTTAACATAGTTGTAGAGGTGATTTTAGTTCATTAGTTCTGACTGTTTTACAGTTAAATATTAATTTATAACGAGAAGATATTCGGGGAACATTAATTGAAATACGTTTCAAACTACTTGGATCATCAAAGGTACAATTCATTAGTTTGTAAAGAAACAAACATGTCTTTTTTCTTATTTGTTTAAGACATTAAACTCAAGAAGAAGATTGGTATATTCGTAGTCATAACTAGAGTACTGTCTGTGGACTTTAAAATAGCCATATTTAATAGTTTTATTCTTATAAAATTCTATGAACCTGTCCTGACGTATTTAGTATAAATAGGATTCCAAATTTGGAAACAATAGTCAAGTTTTGACCTAACAAAAACAAATTAGAGGAATTTTAAAGTAGAGACATTGTAAAGTAAATTTTTTTTATAAATTTAATTATTTTTCATCATAAATCCAAGATTTTTGTATGAAGCTTTAACAACATTGTCGATGAGCAATAAAAGTAAATTTATGATCAAACAATGCTCCAAGGTCCTTGAACTGATAAACTTTATCAAGAATGCTATGATCTATTTTATAAGTATGAGTTATATCTATATTTATGAAAATTGAAAGCATCTTGAATAGAATTAATAGTTTTACATATTTTATGTCATCGGCAAACAGTAAAACTTCAGAATATTTAACAGATTCAACAGTGTCATTAATAAATTAATTAAATATTGGGCATCGAATCTATTATTATTTACTTAGTACATTATTAGTGCCTTACTGTTTTTATTGTCCTACGGATGTAAGTGAAAGCGTCAAGGTAAAATAGTAAGCAAATGTTAAAGATTATTTAAATGTGTAGTAACTATCAAGGTCATCTACGAATTGTATGAATTTAGATTTTTGCTCCGCCCATTATGACAAATTCAGTAGTGTCGTTTGCTTAGTTTTTATGAGGATACATGATACTAGTGTTATTTTATTATAAAAGTATATGTTACAATAAAAGCATTCAAAATACAAAAATAAGTCAACTGGTAAGGTTTTTAGCAATTGCAAAACCAAATATGTGAAAAATTAGATAATGACACAGTGTCAGTATCAGTGACTGACAGAAAATAATGTTATTCGTATGTCTATGAATCAAGATAATGTATCTGAATTAATAAATAAACTTACGTTACAGCGAAAGTGTTATAAACAACGAGCATCGTTTTAAAGTGGAATGTCCTAACTTAGTCGAAACAATATGAATTTTTGAAAGACAAGCGTGTTACATCCATCCTTATTGCATACGCTTATAGCATTTGTAAAGGAAAGAGATAGATGTATGCCAATTTGTTAATTCGTTCATGATACAGATGACCTTGATCGGACATCTTGAAAAAAAATACTGTACATAGCTACAATACAAGTAGCACGAAATATTTGAGTTATAATTTAATCACTATGGTACTAGTCACGATAACACGACTAGTATATTGAGTTAACTAGTTAGCAAGCATTATTTTTATCATCTTTTCCTTTATGTTGACTATGAAAAGTAGAATAAATGTGAAGATTATTCTAATGTGAAGTATTTTACCTTGTTGAAAATAGTTGAAAAGAAAACCAACTTGGTTTGCTAATGTAAAATCTGCTAGCGAAAGAATATATTTCTTTCACACTATCATTACAATTTTAAATGAATCTTTGGTCAGTTCAACACTGCTTTTTCTCCTCCAGCAATAATAATTCAGTTAAAATTCAGCGCAAATTACATCCGTGTGACCAGCATCGTTCTCTGCGGCTTGTTAGGTAAATGGGGTAGATTTGTCATAAAAATGATCGTAAAATCGCATGCTGCGACGTCGCGTTAATGATTGTGTCTGCCCCGAGGAAACTAACCGTGAACGAAAAGAAGAAGAAGGAAAAAAGTCGCTTCGTAACGGTTGTAAATACTGGTAACTTGTGACATATTACAGAAAGGAAACAATCACTATACTCCCAGAGGTTCGAATGTTACAAAGATGTTTTCCTGGACAGAAATAGGGTCACCAGATAGTCAACAACACAAGGAACATGGATTTCAAATACGTAAAAACGAAAATATTTTCCGTAATCAAAAGGATTATCATAAAATCTTTGTCATTATTTAGATATACAGCAGTAAAATTAATGTATATATCACTTCTTTAAATAAGTTAAGAATATGTAAATAGGGTTGTTGCAAGAATTTTTCTAAGTACTAAATTTAAAAAAATATATATTGTTCCACAAAGAGTCTCAAATGTAAAAATATGACGAAATATCCATTAGATGTTTTACAATTAATTATTGAAATATGTGAAATATTTTTAAAAAATCACTTGGTCTGAAACAGAATGTGACGTTTAACATATAACAAAGTATCGCTTACTTTCATAACATAGGTGATGGACAAACTGTTTTCCTATTGGCTATAAATGACGTGGTGTATGCACTCCGACATAAAAGAAGTGGGGGTTGTTTTTAACCTCCCGCCACCCTTGGTAAGGGAGGTATAGGGATCGTGCTAAATATCGCATGTCGAGATTTTGATAAATGACCACGTTTCAAGGTCATACAATCTGATTTTAACATTTTCACAATGATGTCTGTGGGTGTGTATGTGTGTGAGTATGGATCTTCTGAACACTAACTCAAATATACTACCATTCGGAAAATTTTGAAACCTTGTATTCCGACCCTATTCTAGTATGGAAATAAGCCATTCGATTTTAGTATAAATTGGATAACTGAAAATCGCACTTTACTTGAAGCTCAAAATAGTTCTTCCAAAAATACCTTTAAATGACATTTTTTCGCGATTATGGTATAAAAATTAAAGATTGTTGAGTTTTCTGCAGGCATGCATTAATATTTTTTCTACATATTTTATATATAAATTAATAAATTAATTCATTTTATAAATCCCGGAGTCTACGTTTTAAAGACAAACACAATTTATTGTTTACACGGTTCATATTTCAAATGTATGGAACTGACAGATAAATGTCACTGTAAAAAACAACACTTCAAATTAATAATAGTAATGTTTTAAAAAGAAAATTGTAAATAGAACAATAGGTATATGGTAAGGAACTTCATATACATAGTTTCCAGTATTAGTAAATATACAGGTATGTCTTTAAAATAATAATAATAATAAATTTTTCATCTCAGCATATTACTCATTGCTGGGAGTGTTAATCTGCTTTGTGCACAGATTTCGGTAATGATGATGACATATTTGTATCGTGTACCAAGCGTCGCCTCACGAGAACTTATTTCTAGCGTGGAGAGTGCACCACAGGAGTTAAATTTGTGCCATTTAAAATTCGAAATATTTGGCGGGGATTGAATCCGGTTCCTCAGATTCGCGACCCTTATGTATATGTATTTAAATTAAACTTTTCTCGCCAATTTTTTATTTAATTATTTACGAAAATTACAACAAATTATTATGGTTTTTAAAATTATTACTATGAAACATATTTCATAAACTTTCATATAAAATACTTGTAAAAATATATGAAACCGGCTAATTATTAAGTGACCCATTACAATAGAATAAGAGTTTTCTATTTTCTTTTCAATGTAGTGAAGATGATGACGATGAAGGTGATATTGATATCACTTTTTGTGAAAGAGCAGTATGAATAAAAGTTTATAAAACAACAAAAATGTAAATTCCTCTGGAGATTATAGTATTGAACAATAAATATTTAGAAATGGCCATTTTGCATCTCTCACCAAATATCCTTTTGCTATTGATCCGTTATATTTGGGGTAATAGAAAAGTATTCCACATGGGTATGGACGAAATAAAATTTCAAATACTGCTAGTGAAACACGCACCAAAACAAAATTGATAAAACAAACAAAAATGTAAAAAAGCCGAATCTGAGTCAATACAGTTAGTTGCAAATGTAAATGAAGTCATTCTGAATCGAAATAAAACCAATCTAATGAATAACAAAACATTCCCAGGATTCTTTTTCAAACTAATGAACTTTTTAGTTAGCATCATTTTTCCACAGGTCACTCCATTGCAAATCTCACTGTGCACTTTTCCGCGCAAAAACAAACAATGCGTCCAATTTCCAAAACTTTTTCATAGCCTAAAATTTAGTTAGTGTATGTATTGTATTTGGAATCAGTCAATATTACAATCAAATTCCGTGATGAAATTCGGACACAAAATGTTGTTCATCTACAAACCAAATATGATACTCTAGTTATCCTGATTATGTTTTTCGGAGAGCAAACACTGATACAGGATTTATAGAGTGTGGTATTCAATGCAGAAACGACATTACCATAAAAACAATAATTGTAATTAAAGGACTACAGTTTCTATTAAATGCTTCTAAAACTCCAGCATTTATTCATAAATCCATTGAAAACGTGATGCTTTATTTATATTCTGTGGATCTTTTGAGGCATTTTGTATCATCAATTTAAACAAAATCTACCAATCAATTGATAGAAGCATCAGCAGCAGCATTATCATCATCACTATTCTTGTCTTGTGGGAAAAATTATGGCGTGTAGTGTTGATATATAGGAAAAACTACACGCCATAATTAATTAAAGGACTACAGTTCTATTAAATGCTTCTAAAACTCCCGCAATTATTCATAAATCCGTTGAAAACGTGATGCTTTATTTATATTCTGTGGATCTTTTCAGGCATTTGTATCATCAATTTAAACAAAATCTACCAATCAATTGATAGAAGCATCAGAAGCAGCATTATCATCATCACTATTCTTGTCTTGTGGGGAAAATTATGGCGTGTAGTGTTGATATATAGAAAAAACTACACACCATAATTAATTAAAGGACTATAGTTCTATTAAATGCTTCTAAAACTCCCGCATTTATTCATAAATCCATTGAAAACGTGATGCTTTATTTATATTCTGTGGATCTTTTGAGGCATTTTGTATCATCAATTTAAACAAAAACTACCAATTAATTGATAGAAGCATCAGCAGCAGCATTATCATCATCACTATTCTTGTCTTGTGGGGAAAATTATGGCGTGTAGTGTTGATATATAGGAAAAACTTGGTATAGATTCCCAATCGAGTTGGGCAGTTATTAGCGTCGGAGGTTTAATTGGAAATGCCATCTCGGAGCACAATGACAACATTCCAGGCGTGAAAGAGTTCGCAGGCGGCCACTGGCCTGTTCCAGGATTCTGGATTCCAATCGGCCGGCCTGGAAACATTATTGGTCTTATTGTTGCCGCGACGGGCCCTGATTTGTGAGCTCGATACAATTGCCTCGATCCCTGACCCGTGGAAAACGCGAGAATGATGCCGAGTTCGAATCGAAAATGATAGTACAACACTATAAAAAGAGAAATCATTATTGTATAAGGATTTTTCAATATAAAACATTGAGTGCCCGTTAGGTGACGCCTGGTAAACGCATGCACGGCACAAATATATCATTATCATTACCGAAATCTGTGTTCAAAGCAGATTGGCACACCCAGCAATGGGTAATATGCCGTGATGATATATATTTTTTATTTATTAAACATATTTAATGGCTGCAAAGCAATTTTTTATCAATGAATTTATAATAAATGTTTATTAGCATTAAGGCATAGTAAAATGCCTGAGGAAGCTTGCGGGACCATTCCCGAACAGAAAACTCTACCACATCATCTGAATTGAGCTAATGCCCTTTTAGCGACTAGTTCTGTGGAACAAAAATATGGATATCGCACGAGGACAAGTTGAGACTGAAGATTCCTAGTTCGAATTCCGCTTGATCATCTCATTTCCATCAACAATAATTAATATACAGGTGTTCATGATAACTTGCCCAACATGCTGATCTCGAGAACAATAAGAGATACGAAGTCGGCAAATTAAGACAAAAGTTGCTTCATTAAGAAATCATTTTAATGGTTTTTTGTTATTTGCGATTTTTTGCATTTTTCTTATTTTTGCAAATAACTTCTAAGTGTGAAATAATACTGGATTTTGGTTTGCACATCTTTAGGGTACTTTTTTTATCACTGTTGGTTTTCGAGGATTAATGTCAAAGTTTTAATTCTTATATGGATGCCATATGGGAAATACACCATTGAAAAGAATATTTTTTTTAGTTTTCCAACGATGTGTAACATATCTACGTTCATTTGTTTCAAACTGTAAAAATGCAACAATACCTCTCGTCACGTTCGTTTTTGGTTACATACCTAAGTCATGTGACTTTGTTGGCCTTGACAAGTAGATATGGGGGCCCGTGCCAAACTAACAACTAGTAATTATGTACATAGATGTCAAATGTGAGAATTTTTCATTCAAAAGTTCACATCATCAGGAATATGAAATTTACTTATCGAGCAAAATAAACCGCATGGAATTGGAAAATCACGAAATTTAGAATGAGAAATTATGATATTTGACATCTATGTAAATAATTACTACCTATCATTCTGACACGAGCTCTCATATCTGCTTGTCAAGTACAAGAAAGTCACATGATTGCTCGTGCCGTAAACTTATGTAACCTAAAACGGAAGTGTTGAGAATCTTAATTCATACAATTCGTAGATGACCTTGATCGGACATCTTTAAAAAATACTGTGTATTCTTTATTTTCTTTAATATTTTTCACATACATAGGATTTAAACTTTTTTTTTAAATTTCGTTATAAATTATTTATGATGTACATGTAAAAATATTAAGACTTTATAAAATTTTGAGAACTAAATAAGGAAATGAAAATCACCAAATTATTATTTTTAATTTGGTTTTTCAATTATTTGAGTCACCGTCGATGTGTAGACCTCAAGCATTCTCCTAGAAGCAAAGAATGCCTGAGTTTTCTAGATGTACTAGTATGCATTTATTCCTCAATATTTATGTAGAGAAAGCATCACAGGAATTACTGTTGTGCTAATTGAAAATTGGTGAAGTTTCAAATTTGACGTCGGTCATACTAGTCGATGGACAACTTGGCGATAATTATTGGGACGATAGTAAAGTCGGCAACGGCTACATGAACAACAAAAACGTAAATATTTTGCATTCTTATCAGGTATACAATTTGATGTAAAAATAGTGATGCTCTGATTTTTCTATACATACTTTAACATAACAGAACCTAATGCATAATTTTATAATTCAACACATCAATTATTTTATTGCTCACAGGTCCAGCGTCTATTCGGCTATCGTTTCGTCTAGTTGACTGTGTACGGTCTGAGTGAAAACAGCAATAGGGTAATTAAGGGCACTAGGCAATTACAACAACTCATAAGAGAAAACAAAGAGTCAAACCGCAACCATGATTTAAATGTTGATTTTTATTTTATTACCCTTACAAAGGTGTTGTTTCACATTTGAGAAATGCACCTATATAATAGAATAATACTATTCAAGCCAGGGGAAGCTAGGGTAGACATCCTGCTAACATCCTTGTGAATATAAATGTCACGAGATAAGATTAACATACAAGCCAACTGCGACGGGAACTTGTGTTGTCTCTGCATTGTTCTAACGGAAAAGAATCAAAACAAACAACACACGTACCATTATAAGAGTCACCAACTTCAAAGCGAAAAAGAAAATGTTTAACAACAAATTGTCATTGGCAAATTTAAAGAATTCTTTCTGTGATTTGCGATTGCGAGTATAATGCTGGGAGCTATTGACTTTCTCCTTGAAACTTCATCGGGGAGGACTCTTTTATGCATTTGGAAGGTCTTTATCACTTCTCCTTGAAAGCAAATTTGCGTACTGTGCCAGTGGTATAATATTTACAAATAAAACGCTTTAATTTTATCTGGGTATTGTAAAATCTTTGGATTTTATTTGAAATTTTATTGTAGCATATTATAACAGTGACATTTTTATAATATCTTCGAATATATAAAACTTAATGGTGTAGTAATTTTATTGTCGAATTCATAAATTTATATTCTGTGTAATTGCATTGAACATTTTGTGACTAACTTTAAGTCTCTCTCCATAATAATTATAAAGAATTTTTAACGAAAACAATGCGCGTCATTTTGTAATTTTTTCCAGCAAACAAGATATAAAATCAAATGTTTAGACATTAGTATAAATTGAATGGTTTAATCTCCGGTTGCCTGGCATTCGTGGTTAATAATAATCAGATGAAACAGATGAAAGCCACGGTAATAAGAGCACCCCCATGCATTCTGCAACAGTAAACGCTTGCTAAAGCGCTCATTTGTCACAGAATAATGCAATCCAAATTCATATGTTGTGTATTCACTATGTTAAACTGCTCGTGCTGTTAACTATTCATGGCAATCCACATGAACGATCTACGAGGATCAGGCAATACGCAAATACACAACAAGAATCATATTAAAAAAAATCTATCCAATATTGTCACACATAGGAACAATAACTTTATTATCATCATTGTTATTATTAATATTATTATTATTATTATTAGAGAGTTATATTTGCATAATGATAAAAAAATCTTACGTGACCAGCACATGACCTCCCGCCAATACCATGTTTGATCGTTTGAAATCAAAATCTGATTTGTTGTTTAAATAAATAAAAAAATTATAATACGAAATCTGTTAAGACCTCTAAGTTAAGTACTACATCTGGTTTATCTTATATAGTCAAAATCTAATTATGTTGTTTTCAATCATATACGAGTTTTAAAAGGTTTTAAATACCGAGTTTGAGAAGTTTTGGATTATATTTTAATATATTTTTTCAAGGAAATCTGTGTGCCTGAGTGTCTGGTCGCGAATCTGGGGACCCGGGTTTGATCCCGACCGACGCCAAAAATTACTCCGAATTTTAATGGCATAAAATTGACCCCTGTGGTGCACTCTCCACACCAGCAATGAGTGCCCGTGAGGTGACGCCTGGTAAGCGCCTGCACGGTACAAATATTTCATCATAACCGATATCTGTGTACGAAGCAGATTGGCACACCCAGCAATGGATAATATGCCGTGATGATATTTTTATTTTATTTATTTCAGAAATACTGCCAAGCCTGTCAATGTATTGAAAGAATCTCGAACTAGAAAAAAAATCCTCATACAATGAATTTTATAAAAATATCTGTTTAAAAAGAATTAGATTTTTATTGTGTGTACAAGAAATGTAATGTAACAATAGAAATAGCGAGAGGTATTGTGCTGGTCACAACAGATTTTTTTAACAATTATATACAATGTCACAAAATGGTTGTACTAGTAATAATAATAGTAATAATAATATAATAATAATAATAATTGAAATAACGTACATTTTCATTTTAATATATTTTTTAATTCTGTGTGCATTATTTAAATTATTTATTTGTTGTTTTATTTTATTTATTTATTTTTTATTCATTTTTGACGATAATATTGTATGTATAATTTTAAAATGTGTTTTTGTTCTAGTATAACCATTTTCTGAAATTGGATGTGAGTAATTGTTGTTGAAAAAATTAAATTTTGTAACAATTTTAATAAAATTATAGTCTCTGAGGTGGTCAAAATATAACCGATACGCTGGTTTAATCTAATAAAACGTATTTGACTGCAGTGCCGATTTTCAACCTTATATTGTTTTATTTTGCTGCAAACATCGAAAGCATTATCACCTTCAGTAGTAAGTCCGGGTTTCGCTGTGGCTTTAAAGTAGGTCCACCGTTTTTGAGTGTTTCTCCTGTGACTAAGCGCTATATAAGGACTTATTCCTCTCGTTCAGGTGTAAAGTAGAAGGAATAGGCAGCTCAGAGTTGTCTGTAGGTAGCTTGTGTTTAACTAATGGTGCAGATAAACCTAGAGGCCGTGTCTGACAAAGTGGCTGGATTGTCCGCCGCCGCCATCCCGCTCGATCAACCCTAACGATCTGTCGAAAGCTCCACAAACCTTGCACACACCCCCGCTGGAAAACCGCCCCCGCACGGCCAAATCATTTGCACATACGGGGGATCAATCATATATTTGGAAGGGGCAGCCAAATCGGAAAGAAATATCAATTGTTACAATAAGTTCGAAGTGAGAGTTTACCACAAAGCAAAAAGACAATCAACCCTCGAATAATGATGATGAAGAATCCAAAATTAAAAAACTGATGTGGCCAGCACATTACCTTCCGTCATTTCTATGTATTTTGTACAAACTCCATACAAAAAATTTCCTGCATAAGATTCATTATTTCTAGTACATTACCTTCCGGCAGTTCTATGTATTTTGAAGAAATTGCACACAGAAAGTTACTAGCAAAATATTTTAAGATATTGCCAGTAAAATTATAACACAAACATACTGTTAATTGCACTTGGTACTGACATCTGTCAGTCAGAATTATCTTAATATAGCAGCTTGCCATGGTTATAGCATAGATGGCTGATTTTTATAATTTAATTTTTTTATAATTTTTTAACTTTATATCCAATGAATATGAAGTATAAAATGCAATCAAGCCGTGTAGGGAATATAATATTCTTCAATATTTATAATAACATAAAATGTCAAAAAATGATATTTAACTGCGTTCTTTCAAGAAAAACTCTCAAAATCTTCAAATGAGGGTACTTCCGGTTGACCAATTATAACCAAAATCTAATCATATCTTCATATGAATGTAAACTTGAGGAATACGAAAAAATTATAATTTTTGGAGTTATAGTATTGGAATTTTGAGATCCGAAAGAATTGTCACACACACACATACACAAATACATGCATATAGACATCATCGTAAAAATAGTAAAATTGTATTCTACGGACTCTATCTATAGTTGACGGAAGGTAAAAATCTGATGCGACCAACACAATACCTCCCGCCATTTAATTTTTATTAATTTAAATATATATTTACATAATTTACTAATGCTGAAAATTATATTGTTACTTTTCATATAAATAATGTTCTGTTTACTATTTTACTTTTAAAAGCGTTACTGTTATAATTTGAAATGATTCGATTTTTGACAGTGACATTTATCTGTCAGTTACATACATTTGAGGTCCGAACTGAATAAACAAGGAGTTATGTTTATCTTTAAAGCATAGGCTCCGGGATTTAAATTATAGATAATTTTATAAATTTAACCATAAATTACATAGAAAAAGTATTATTGCAAACCTTTAGAAAATTTTAGGGTCTCGTGGCTGTGTGCCTGAGTGTCTGGTCGCGTATCTGGGGACCCGGATTCGATCCCGACCGACGCCAAAAATTACTTCGAATTTTAATGGCACAAAATGGATCCCTGTGCTGCACTCTCCACGCCAGCTATGAGTGCGCGTGAGGTGACGCCTGGTAAGCGCCCGCACGGTACAAATATTTCATCATTACCGATATCTGTGTACAAAGCAGATTGGCACACCCAGAAATTGGTAATATGCCGTGTTGATATATTTATTTATTTATTTTAGAAAATTTAATAACTTAATTTTTACAATCACATAAAATGCGAAAAAATAACATTTAAAGGCATTTTTCGAAGAAAAACTATTATGAGCTTCAAGTAAAGTGTCATTTCCAGTTATCCGATTTACATCAAAATATAATGGCTTCTCTCCATATTAGAATAAGGCAGAAATACACACACACACACACACGCACACATGCACACACACACACTCACACTCACATACTCATTGTGAAAATGTTAATATTGGATTATAGGGACCTTAAAACGTAGTTATGTACCAAAATCTCGATATGCGATTTTTAACATGATCTTTATACCTCCCTTAAGGGTAGCGGGAGGTAAAAAGTGTAATAATGTTTATTTGCTTCTGGTTATAGTTTTGTTGGTATTTCTAAATGTAACACTCCAGTAACCTAATTGTTTTCGGGTCATTTTGCATCTATAATGTGTTTACCAAATGTCAAATCACGGTCTCTAGCTTTGTTGGCCAATGCATTGCCAAGGGGTAATGTATGCACAATGAACTGATTGGTGGATGCATGATTTCACGCAATATTACAGAAATTTGAAACATCGCTCAGAATTTACCAAGGCTTAATCCATTAGCATGCAGTAGAGAATGAATAATAGCATTATCATCTTCACTTTTATTGTTATGAACAGAATAGCGTTATTATCATCATTTTTATTATAAAAACTGGCACAGCCAATAAGCCGTGATGAAATTCGTAAGACACTGACATATAAACCAGGCGATTTTGCGTTTCGTACTTTTTCTTTTCGGTTCAGATCGTTTTCATTTCTCAATGTTTTCATATCAGGCGTTTGTTCAGGTATATATTTTCATCAATGTTAAATTCAACTGTCGTGAAAAATGATTTCGTTCCAAAGAATTGTGATCGCATGAAATGAAAGGTATTCATTTTTATGATTATATCTTTAAAGGCATTTTGTTTATGATATTTGTATTTTTGCGAAATGTTTGTTTTGTTGCTTTTGTTTACAAACAATTAGAGCTGTTGGTTTTGTTTTGCAAAAAGCAAATAAATTTCATCAAAAATAAACATGAAAGCATTATCGTCATATAATTTGTTAGTTTCTACGGTAAACTGATTGGAAATGTGGATAGTAACTTTTAAATTAACCTCATTTCATCCTTTTATCATTTTCTTTTTGTTTATTTCTAATATTAGTTCCATTGTTGCACTATCAGTAATTTATCTACAGAAAACTGGGTGATCGATTTTAATTCATTTTCATATTGCTGTGAAAATTTAATAGATATAGGAGATAATAGTATAATCAAACATTATGGATAATAAATACGTTTATTCAACAATTAAATTTTCACTCTGCGTTGACTTCAAATTAAATAAGCTTAAATCAATACTAATTTCACATTATAAATAACCTAACACGGAAACTACAACAAAATCTCAAACGTTGATCTTGGAGAGTAAGGCTTGATTTATATTAGCGGTACAATGACGGTACCATTACAATATAATTTTGTCTTTTATGTATTATGACGGTTTGTTGTGCATATGTCATGTGTCTATCAAAAGTAGAAAATATCGTGCAATGTTTAAAAAATTATCAACTACCGACTTGATTATAATTGCCCTTACTCTTGACGAAGAAGAAGCAAATGAAGATAATCCAGAAAATTTACATAACGATACTGTTTTGTACTTACTGTGATAATTTATTATGTATATTTTACGTTTATGTCATAAGCTGAGAACTTTTGTTTAATAATGTATACAATAATTTCCCATGTCTAGCTCATTTTGACTACATTTTGGTTTAACTAAAAGACAAATATCAAAAAGTCAAAAACATATCAGATGTCAATCACGTACAGTCCATACGATGTAACTTGGCGAGGCAAAAGAATGTAATTCAGTTCACTATTCCTAAGTTGCGTTTTGTCAAATATTTTCATTTACTTCGATGCCGCACATCTTCAGAAGTGAAATAGTGATTTTACAATGTTTTATTGCCTTACACAAAGCAAATTTCATCCTAATACACTCAAACTCGGGGTGTCAGGTACTTTTCAACCCAAAAAGTTGCATTTTCTTCTCAATAGCAATAGAAATTTTATTTTCTTAACTTTATTAATTTGAAAAATAATTAATTATAATATGATTTATATAATATATAATAAATAATTCATTCCAATATTTGTAATATTTTTTTTTTGTATAAATAATTTCTTTTTTTTTGTAATATTCGTAATTTTATTGAACTTCATTCTTCTTCGGTACGCCTATGGATTTTATAACTTTCCCATTACCGCAGTGATAATGTGAATTGCCCCAACTCGCCAAGTTACATCGTATGGACTGTACTAGCATATGTTTACTTCCACTCATCAAACGCAACCTTCCACTCCCCGTTGAAGCAAATACTCTGCAGTCACTATGATACAATATTTTTTCCTCGATTTTTTCAATAGAAACAATACTATACTGTACTGTATAGCTAATATAAATCAGTGAATATCAATGTGCCGTCATCGTACCGTCATCGTACTGTCATCGTACCGAGAACGTAAATGTAAATGGGTCCATTAAAATACATTGGAGCAAGAAGTACCGTACCGTCATCGTACCGTTATTGTACCGCTAATGTAAATCAAGCCTTATGCACCCAATTTCTTTATCACCAAATAAACTATGATTTTCTAATTTAGTTTTAAAGAGCTGATTATGTTATTTAAATTCTTTTAATCCTAAAGGCTTCAATTACTGAATATCCAGGTCCAAGCAATGATTTTGCAATTTCCTTCCAAATTTGTTTGCTATATGAAAATTTCAGTCAGAAATGAAAGAAGGTAGAAAGTCAAGCAATATGCATACACAGCGGCATGTGCTATACCCGCAGCTCCCGATAAAACGCAAATAAAAGTAAAAGCCTCACAAGAATACCAGCAGCTGTTGTAATAGAAACAAATTTGAAACAAGTTACGTGCAATACCGACGACGTTTAATAAGCCCACCCCGGAAAAACTCGCTTATTGACTTCACTTTCCCTTTCGTGCTGAATTATGTGAGGGAGGAATAAGAGGAATGAACTTTGACGACGAATCGTCACCAACGAATGGAGCAATGGAGAAATCGCCCAAATGAAATCGTCGCGAAACATGACTAGAAAGATGTTTGGATTTATTGCTTCCTTTCTCGAAAAATGATAGAGATAGCGACTTGAATATTCCAAATTTGGATTTACCAACTTATTTATACAGAGCGACACTGAAAAGAGGGCCAAAGTAACTATTTTATTTATAATTATTTTTTAATCTTCTTTATATATTTATAAATTAGGGATAGGAGCTCACAAATCATGGTACTTGGCATGATGGTAGAGCTTGCTCTTTATGTGGAAGTGACATTAATTTTCATATTTCAAAGAGGATACCCTATATATTTTTATATATCTGAAATCTATGTAACATTACGAACGATGTGGTTGAAGTGCATTTTTATTGAATATATAAATTTAAAAGTTAAGAGAAATTAATGAATAATTAACCATATAAGCTATATCAGGTAGGCTGTGATAACAAATAGATATCGATACAAAATATAGAATCTTACAAGAATAACCTACTATTTAAACAATTAAGTATTACTAAATATTATCTCAACTACCTGATATCATGGCTTAGCAGGTCTTCCGTTTTTGTAAATTATTTTTTTCAATAAAAATGCACTTGAAGTGTATCGTTGAATACTATGATTTGTGAGCCCCTAACCCTAGTTTAGAAATATATCAAAAAAAAAAATCTAAGTAAAAAAGTTATTTTGTGTGGCCCATTTTTTAGTGTCACTCTATATATATATATATATATATATATATATATATATATATATATATATATATATAATTATTTTCGATTAAAAAATGTAACAATTCGTATTATTTTTAAACAAAATTTCGTAATTTTATCTTATTAACAATGTCTACATTTAAGTTATCGTCGAAATTCCTACACTATGTATGTTGTTGAATTTTATACCTTAATCTCAAATTAATAGTCCTGCGGATGGTTTTAAAATAAAGCCGAAAGCTCGACTTTATTAAAAAAGAATAAAAAAATCCTTCCCGCCGATTTTCGTTTCGACTGTTAAAATCCCGTCTTATTTGTTTTCTTAACTATTCGAATGTTAATTATTTTATTTTGCTGTAGTTAGTTACCTATTAATTTTAGAGAAAAATGTTTCAAATAAAGGTTGTAGATAATGAAATCATTTGAAATATTTTTGTCTAATATTAATAGGTAACTAACTACAGGAAAATAAAAAAAAAAATGTATATATATATATATATATATATATATATATATATACGTATAAATATAAGTATATATAGATGTCCCAAATTAAGTGGTATACCTGGGATCTTCGAAATAATAAAAGCTACGAGGTCGATTAAATGGACAATGTTGTGCGGTTTTGAGTGCTTATTTTAACATTTTTCACTCCAAAAAATTAATAATTCATGTTTTATTAATGTTTAAAACAATAGAAATGTTTAGGAAATAAGCACAAAGAGGACACTATTTTCAACATAGGTTCCTATTAAAAAAAACATAAGTTTGTGTTATATTTCCAGAAATATTAAGTTTTCAAAAAATCTAATTACGTCATTTTATTATACGCAAAAACCAATCTTTTTCTATCATAATAAACAAGTTATGAGGTATTTTCGAAATGAGTGAAAAACGAGTTTTTGCCTATAGCTCGAAAATTCCTGTGGCGACAGTTAACCTTTTGTCGAAATTTGACCTTAGGTTGTGCAAACAGTTTTGCTCTATCATTAATATTACCCGAGATACCTTAAAAAAACATCAAAAATGAAACACCTATACATATTTTCAGGAAATTTGAAACGCAGAAAAAAATTCTATAGATTCATTACACGATAACCCAATGCAAAATACATACAGTGCAAACTAATAATGTTACCAGCATGGTTACAAATTTGTATTCGATGGATTATTTTCAGCGTTTTTAAATCGCTGTAACAAGTTTCAGGAAGCATCTCGTGTTGATATTCAAACGTAATCTAATCCAAACAAACAATACACTAAAACTATCAGAAAAAGAAATCGAGCAAACACGAAGTTTTGAGATAACGAGAAATCCATTGCGAAAACGTGCGCCGGGATTCGAATCTAGCACGCGAGGTCTGTGACTCGCAAGTGGATCACATATTGATGCGCCCGGCAAGGAATTATTTATTGTAATCTTTGTAATCCGACACGAACGTAAATTGTCATTTTGTGTTCAATGTAAAGGGAGAGCAATTGAGGCTTGTTTTGATTTAACCAATCCAGCAAATTGTATGTCGTAAATTTCGGTTGATTTTACAGCAATTTCAGCGAATTTGAATTTAAAGTGATCGACGTTTTGTTCAAGCAATACAATAAAAACTAAATTGCTAATCTAGATTGAAGAAAAATATTGTCTGTGTACACAGGATTTTACACAAGCGTTGACAGGTTTCAGATTTAGTTTTGTTCATTTAATTTTAAACAGTAACACAAATTTATGATTTTTACCTTCCGTCACCTTTAGGTAAGGAAAGTATTGTCTTTGGCCAAAAAAATCAATGATTAGTTTTTTGTGAATAAGTACGTTTTAGTGTCCATATAATACGATTTTGCCATTTTTACGATGATGTCTGTATGTATGTGTGTATCTGTGTGTGTGTGTGTGTGTGTGTGTATGTGTCGAAAGTTTCGGATCGCATAACTTCAATACTACGATTCCAAAAATAATATTTTTTTCGTATTCCTCAAGCTTACATCCAGACGAACAACTGATTAGATTTTGGTTATAATTGGTGAACCGGAAATAGCCTCATTTGAAGATTTAACAGTTAAATTTGATTAATTGATATATAACGTTATTATATCTGAAAGAATATATTATTCTCCATATGATTTGATTGCATTTTATACTTCATATTCAATAGATATAGAGTTAAAGAATTTTAAAGAAATTAAATTTTATAAATCAGCCAGCTATGCTAACCATGAAAATTGTTAATATATTCATATAATTCAAATTGACAGATGTCAGTATAAATAAAATGTATATTAATGTGGCAGAGATGACGATGTTGAAGTATATGTTGGGGAAGACACGGAAAGATAGGTAAGGTAATAACTCTAGTGTTACAAGTTTCTAGAAGATACAAGCGGTAAGATGATTACATTGGTTTGAAAATGTCATGAGGAGAAATGAAGAATATATTGGATGAAGAATGAATAGCTTAGTAATGGAAGGTTGAAGAAACAGAGAAAGACCCAAGATAAGATGGAAGAACTCTATTGCGGAAGACTTGAGAAAAGGAACTGAATGAGAACAATACGTAAAACAGAAATGAGTGGAAGAAGAAAATAAAAAATAGCGAACCCTAACGAATGGGGAAAGATAAAAAAGATGTTAGTGTCAAGTGCAATTTGCATAGTTTGTTTATGAAATAATTTTACTGGAAATTTAGAATCTTTTGGAAGAAAATTTATGTATGGAATTTATACATAATACACTGGATAGACGGAAGGTATTGTGCTGGCCACAACAGATTTTTTTTCGTTGTTGTATTATCCACCCTTAAATCCGTGACTTCTATTTTTTGAACACTTGTATTTCCGAGACCAAAATGTAGGTACAAAACGTCATTTTCGTCATCTTTATCTCCATAAATACAAAAGTGTTGAAAAAACAAATATCTAGTATAAATTGGTTATATAATGCAATTTGTATTGCAATTATAATTACCTTTATATAATTAACGGAGCAAATTATACATAAACTCTAAAATTTTGATTATAATTAGACATTTATATTAATAGCCGGAAATTATAAAGCAGCTTATGCTATTACAAATTTGGTACATAACATTTACATTGTAATACAAATATACTAGTATGAACTATTCACACATTTGCGCTGCAGTAGAAGATAAAACTAATGGTGACACTATTGTTTTTATTTACTACTTTATTACATTTTGCAATACTACTAGATAAAGTAGGAGATACCATTTCATTTTTATAATTGAAAAGGTCTTTGAAGAATAAATATATCTTTGTCTATGTACGTAACGAAATGTATATTCTTTGCCTATTCTAGTTGTATTCTAATGATGTGTTTATATTTCCAGGATCCGGAATCCGGCAGGCACAGGAGAAACTGTAAGTAAGTTTTGCGATTTCCTATCCTCATTTTTCATTTCATCCGTAGCACATTCTGATATTCGAAGTCGTTATATGTAAAACTCAAAGTTTTTAGATTCGCGAAGAGTTCTTTTTGACACATGAGATATTTCTGCTTTTATAAATGCGTTAATGTTCACTGCAGCTGGGGAGAATTATTTTTTGCAAAATGGTGTTTTTAATGCCATTGCCTTCTCCAATACGAATTATATTTATTTATTTTTGACAAGGAAAATGGATTGTTAATTATATTTCTTTAATTCGTACCGTGCGGCTGTTTATTAGGTATAACTTCACGGGCACTCATTGCTGGCGTGGAGAGTGTACCAAGAAGACAATCTCATTACCAGTGCTGACATTTTGTGCAAAACAGATTGGCACACCCAGCAATGTATGATATGCCATGATCATATACTTATAATTTTTTATTATTATAATTTATTGTTATCGTCATTTCAGCACAGATTTGTGAAAAAAAATCTGCAATTACAAACTTAGCAGTAATATCACATTATATTACGTCAGTGGTGGATAAAGGGGGGCAAGTAGATGTAATCTACACTGATTTCATAAAGTTTTCGATCAAATTGATCATGGTATATTGTTGCAAAAATTACAGTCTTTTGGTCTTAACTTAAATTTAATTTATTTTCTTCAATTATATTTATCTAATAGAAAACAATTTGTTAAATATATAGTTTTCAATCTGAGTATTTTATTCCTACATCTGGAGTACCACAAGGGTTGGTATTAGGACCATTCTAAGTATATTATATACAAACGACTTAAGTAATCTAATTAATATCTGTCATTATCTGTTTTACGCAGATGATTTAAAGATTTATTGCTCAATCGCAAATGAATTAGACTGTCATAGGCTCCAGTGTCAGTTGGACCAAATTTATGAATGGTGTAACCACTATAATTTAAAACTAAACTCTGATAAATGCAAAACTATGTCTTATTGTAAAAGAAAAAATCCAATTATGTTTAATTATCACATTGACAACTATGTACTGGAAAAACCGTCTCATTGTAAGGACCTTGGTGTTATTTTTGAACCACATATGTCTTTTGTAACACATGTTACAGAATTGGTTAGTTCTACTTTTAAAATACTTCGATTCATACTTAGAAACTGTAATTTTTTTTGTAACGTAAACATAATTATAATATTGTCTAATAGTTTTGTTCATTCCAAATTAGAACATGGAGCATTAATATGGTATCCAATTTATGAACGGTACATTATTAGGGTTGAGGCTGTACAAAAACGTTTCTTAAAGTATTTGGTATTTAAATCTGATAATATATATCCTGATTATAACAATTTATTAGTACGTTTCAACATTAAATCAATAGAAACACGAAGAACATGCCAGTCAATTATATTTTTATTAAAACTGTTGCGAAACAAAATTGATTGTCCTGCCTTGTTAGAGAATATTGAATTTCATGTACCACGTATAACATCAAGACAAAAATTATATTTTCAATGCCCTAGAGCGAGAACAAATACACAAACTAGGTCTCCCATTTATGTTGTGTGCAATAATATTAATAAAATTGTTAGTAATATAGATATATTCACTATATCACCATATTCAATTATGAATGTATTTTCTAATTTGGATACAATTTAGACATTTATTATGTACTTATATGTTATATTTCTTTTTATGTCTGCATGTATATGTATATTTTTTACCTTCCGTCACCTTTAGGTAAGGAAGGTATTGTCTTTGGTCAAAAAATTCAATGATGAGTTTTTACTGAATAAGCATGTTTTACGGTCCCAATAATACGATTTTACCATTTTTACGATGATGTATGTATGTGTGTCTGTGTGTGTGTGTGTGTATCTGTGTGTGTGTGTGACAAAAGTTCCGGATTCCATAACTTCAATACCACGATTCCAAAAATTATATTTTTTTCGTATTCCTCAAGTTTACATCCAGAAGAACGAGTGATTAGATTTTGGTTATAATTGGTGAACCGGAAGTAGCCTAATTTGAAGAATTAACATTTAAATTTGATTTATTGACATTTAACGTTACTAAAACTTAAAGAATATATTATTCTCTATACGATTTGATTACATTTTATACTTCATATTCAATAGATACAGAGTTAAAGAATTTTAAAGAAATTAAATTTTATAATTCAGCCAGCTATGCTAAACATTCATATAATTCAAATTGATAGATGTCATCAATAAAAAGTAAATTAATGTGGCAGAGATGAGGATGTTGAGTAGATGTTGGTGAAGGCACGGAAAGATACGGTAAGAAAATAACCCTAGTGTTACAAGTTTCTAGAAAGATACAAGAAAGACGATTACATTGGTTTGAACACGTCATGAGGAGAAATGAAGAACTATATTTGAACAAGAATGAGTAGTTTATTAATAGGAGGTTGAAGAAACAGAGGAAGACCAAAGATAAGATGGAAGGACTGTATTGCGGAAGACTTGAGAGAAAATGAACTGAATGAGAACGACACGCAAAACAGAAATGAATTAAAAACGAACCCTAACGAATGGGAAAAGCTAAAGAGGAAGAAGATGTCAGTGTCAAGTGCAATTTGCATACTTTATTTATGAAATAATTTTACTGGAAATTTAGAATCTTTTGCAAGAAAAATTATGTATGGAATTTATACATTATACACAGGATTGACGGAAGGTATTGTGCTGGCCACAACAGATTTTTTCATAATGTTTAGATTCATGCAACTGTACTTTGTCCTTTTTATGGTGTACACTGTTGGGCAAATAAAATTATTATTATTATTATTAAATTATTATTATTAACATTATCAACGATGATGTAATATTATGAAAAATGTTTTCGTGGAAATGCGATTTTTAATATTTGTCTTGTACCTAAATTTGAATATTTTTAATACCGCCTGGTTTATTTTTCTTTGGAATAATTCGCATTGAAATTTCTTGTTATAAGTATAACTCTTGTGATATATGTGTTTCATTTTGCTTCGAATAACGCGAGTGTAATAATGCGTTCGGTACTGTTGGTTGCGTTTGAAATTCGGTAAAATTTAGACGAATTGAAATCGATAACGACGCCAATTTGAAAGATATTCCATAGGGAACTGATTTAGAAAAGAAACAGTTCACGTTGAAACCGAAAAACACGGGGGAATAGAAATTTTAGCTTGTGAAAATAAAGAATACCTACATTGTTGATTTTTCAAAATGTACACTCATCCTGCCAACAGTATGAATAGATTTTTTATTTGCTCATCATCGATACCTTCTTTATTACCAACATTATTTATTTATTATATTAATATTAACTCGTAATATTAATCAATTAAATTAAAAATCTACAAAGATATTTGTAAAAAAACAACCATCCTATCTTTCTAAGAGGTCAATCGAAATAAAATTTCAAGTTGAAAGGATCACGTAGTGAACCCTTTAGCATTCTGTAGGGCTACAAGGACCTGTCATTCATTAGTATGAAAGAAAAGGGGTAAATGTTATTTGTAAGGCCATTGTTCGAAGTCATTTCATTATCTACTGTAAACGCGTTTTGAAAAGTAAACGTGTAAGTTTGTGATTCTATTTTCAAGTAGTTTCAAAGTAGATTTCAATTGGTATAGTTCGAGATTCAATTCTTACGATGAAATGTTATCATTATTAGCCACAACTTTATTATGTTACCTACAGGTAAGGAAGGTATTGCTTTGGTCAAAAAAATTGTTGGTGAGTTTTTAATAAATAAGCACGCTTTGGAGTCCATAGAATACAAATTTACTGTTTTTACGATAATGTCTGTATGTGAGTGTATATATATCAAGTGTGTTAATTAAAAACCTGGCCATAGGCGTTTAACATGGGAAATCAGTTTTTTCTTGCGCAAAAGTTCCCAAATTATTTCAGACAAAAATACTTCAAATAAATGTTGTAGAGAATTACATTCTGCACCGGACATAGTAATAACATTTTATTTTTGACCTTTAATAACCGAGAAAATCAATTTTTAAGGTTTTTGAAGATTGCTGATTTATAGCGATAGCCATGTAACTCAAAAAAAAATTGTCCACCATTTTATAATCTGAACATTTTCTTCATGATAAAACTATTCCATACTTTCAAAGAAATATGTTATTGAACGAAAATCACAAAACACAAACTTTTTTTGGCAGTTAAGATGGCATACGATTCTTCGTAATTTTGTTTGAGTTCCATGGCTACCGCTATAAATCAGCTATCTCCAGAATAATTTAAAATTGATTCTCTCGGTCATGAAATGTCAAAAATAAAATCTTATTACTATTTCGGGTGCAAAATTTAATTCTCTACAACATTTATTTGAAATATTTGTTTAAAATAATTTGGGTACTTTTGCTCAAGGAAAAACTGATTTCCCATGTTAAACGCCAATATTACAAATCCAAAAATTATATTTTTTCGTATTCCTCTTCTGTACGTTTATATTGAGAATTAATTAGATTATGGTTATAATTTGTCAACCGGAAGTACTCTTAATTGATGTGTTTAACAGGTTTCCTAAAAAAGTGCTGTTAAACATCATATTTTGGTAATTTACGTTATTATAATTATTATAGCATACTTTATTTTCTATACGGTTTGATTGAATTTTTTCCTTCTTAAGATATTAAATTTGATAAATCAGTCATCTATGCTATAACCATGGAAAATACTAACATATTCAGATAATTCTATTTGACAGATGTCAGTGTCAAGTACAATTTACATACTTTGTTCCGGAAATAATTTTACTGGAAATTTAGAATCTTTTGCAAGAAAATGGGGTCTCGTGGCCGTGTGCCTGAGTGTCTGGTCGCGAATCTGGGGATCCGGGTTCGATCCCGACCGACGCCAAAAATTACATCGTATTTTAATGGCACAAATTTGATCCCTGTGGCGCACTCTCCACGCCAGCAATGAGTGCCCGCGAGGTGACGCCTGGTAAGCGCCCGCACGGTACAAATATTCCATCATTACCGATATCTGTGTATGAAGCAGATTGGTACACCCAGCAATGGGTAATGTACCGTGAGAAATATTTATTTATTTATTTTGCAAGAAAATTTAAGTATGGAATGTGTACAAAAACACAGAATTGACGGAAGGTATTGTGCTGGCTACATCAGATTTTTATTTCTTATTAAACAAATACATCATTGTATGTTACCCATTTCTAGGTATGCCAATCTTCTTTTGACAAAGATATAGGTAATAATCATGACATATTCGTACCTCATGGGCATTTATTGCTGTCGTGCAGAGTGCACTATTACCGATATCTGTGCATACCCTGTATATATACAAAGAAATTAATCTTTATATGGTTACAATTTTGAGAGTCGAACACGGTGTTTTCTGTAAGAGAAACCGGCGTCTACTATCTACTCATCAATGGAGAAAGACGCAAAAACTGGTGATCAATTTTCATTTTCTTTATTGTAGTTGTCAGGCACTAATGAGTACTCACGTTCTGTCGATTTTTACAAAAGGATGTCATTTTTTATCGGAATTAAAAATGAAAAATTGAAGACAATTCTTTACAGTTTTACAATGAATTTATTATTGTCTTGACAGTATTTGTTCTGTATAAATCATAATTTAATCTAATGATTTATTCGTACAACAGGTACAAAAACTGTTTGTCGATATTATTTATACTAATTAGTAATTAATTATTCTGACATGGATTATTTGAAACAAAACAAACATCAAATTGACAAACGACGTACATGTTGTTGTTATCCTGAATTATTTGATGATTCTTCATCAAAAGCTCCATCAGCATCAACACTGTTTTTAATATCGAAATGTGCGGGATCAGATTTAAAACACAATATTAGTCTCTTTGTGAAGTTATAGGAAACCATGACAATTGCAAATAAACAGTAAACAAATGTAGACAAAGAATAATCAACTTTAAAGCCGTATTTGAGCCCATTTAAAAGCCTTTTATTTGGAGTAAATTTTGCGAACAATACGAAAGGGATTGTGCTATTCATGTATGATATTTTACCGTCTACTGTTATAATTCATTTGTTCATTTTTATGTTTTTCACAATTTAAATAATAGAGGTCAAAATTTAAACAAAATAACAACTAAAACTGTTTCTTTGAAAAAATTCATATAATAAATGCGCGTCAATAACACGGATGAACAATCTTTTATAAAACTTTTTTCTTTTTTTGCTAATTTATATCCCGAACCATAACTGCAGTTGTAAACTAGGATAATATTTTACTTGTAACGAGGAAAAAACATCATTTTTATATTCGCGTATCACGTAACTTCTACGTGAACTACGTTACATGCGACTGACATTCTGTAGTTAATGTCAAAAGTGACAACTTGACAAACAAGATAAACATGGAGTAAAAATGGAGCAACGATGAATAAGTGATATTCGCTATCATTTTTTACGGTTCAATGTAAAAATGAATTCATATATTAAATTGTCTTGAAAATCAAACGGTTTTGGACTTGTTTTATGCAATATAACACCATGGAGAAATAAAAGTACAAGTACTTAAAATTTAATAGTGTTCTTGTACGTATGAATAATGTTGTTATGAATTTAATTTGAAGCTGTAAAATAATAGATACATTTCATTACATTTGACTTATATTGTACATCTTATACCTTTGTTACATAGATTGTGATTAATGTTGGAAATCTCTAACTAATTAATAATTTGTTTTATAAATAATGATAATGGATCGTAACACAAACCTTGTTTTAACTAAAACGCTGTTTTAAGAAATTTCGAAATCAAATTTCAATGTTTTGTTTAGTTTAACCCTTATGTTAAAGAACGATTTTTAAAAAAATATTTGTTTGAATAAAAACTTATTTTCTGTTTTAAAATCAAATTTTGCTAAATTTGATATTTATTATTATTATTAATATTAAATTTTTTATTTAAAATACGGCTTTGCTACTAGCCAATGTTATTTTCACAATGTGTGTGTGTGTGTGTATCCTCTTTACGCTTTCTCTCAAATACTATCTGTCAGAAAATTTTGAAACTATGTATTCGTGCTTTACTCTAATGTGGAAAGAGCCCATTACATTTTGGTGCAAATCGAATAATTGGAAGTGACATTTTCCTTGAAGCTCAAAATAGTTTTTCTTAGAAAAATATCTTTAAATGTTAGTTTTTTTGTTATTATACAAATTAAAGATTATTAAATATTCTACAGACATGCGCTGATCCTTTTCCAATATATTATATAAATGAATTTAAATAAATCCCGCAGCCCATGATATATATATATATATATATATATATATATATATATATATATATATATATATATATATATATATATATTTTATCTGTCAGCATTCGTCATAAGCTTTAGCTTGAGTAATTTTTATTATTTAATATTTTATTAGTTTATTTTATTTCAAGCCATTTGTAATCTGTTACAACATATAGCTGTTATCGCGCTATGTTCGGGTTTCAAGTATGCACCATATAATATAGTACAAAAAATTGAATATATTTGCATTATTAATAAATAAAAATTGCATGGCGGGAGATAATATACTAACCACATCATATTTTTTATTATAAGAAATAGAAAATCATTGCTCATATAAGTTTTATTATTTGAAATATGCTATTTAATGGCAGATGCAGATATTTTTTAGAAAGTCAGGTTTACAAGATACGACTATGAACATACTGTAGGAAGTAGTATTATCATCATCTTTAAAATCAAATTGTTCATATAAATCTTAATGCACATACGTATAAGTCTAATAGGAAACCTAACACATCTGGAGCTCCGCAAGGTATTTTGCTTGGCCCTTTACTCTTTCTTATTTATATTTATGGCGGAATGGAAAATATAACTGTGTACACTAACCCACAACATTGTTACTCAAATGTCATATTTGGTTTTTGATTATTAATGATTGCTCGAAGTCACAACATTTTGCAAGTACTTGGCACAGATTTTGTAACGTATTAAATATAGCTAACAATGTTTTTAAAAATAAATGGTTCAACTTAACATAATTTATAACCTTCAAATAAAATACTTGACAGATGGCAACAGTTTGATGTTCAAAATGACTATAGAAGAAGGAAATTTTAGTTCTACATAGGCGGTGTTTCGTTAACTAATTTGCGATTTTTTTTTTATTATTATTATAATTATCGAGTCTCATGGCCGTGTGCCTGAGTGTCTGGTCGCGAATCTGGGAACCCGGGTTCGATCCCGGCCGACGCCAAAAATTACTTTTAATTTTAATGGCACAAAATTGAACCCTATGGTGTACTCTCCACACCAGCAATGAGTGCCCGTAAGGTGACGCCAGATAAGCGCCCGCACGGTACAACTATTTCATCATTACCGATATCTGTGTACAAAGCAGGTTGGCACACCCAGGCAATGAGTAATATGCCGTGATGATATATTTATTTATTATAATTATTATCACTCACAAAAACTTCAACACACACCTACAAATAAATTCATGATATTATCAATATGTCGAGGCATATTTTCTCGTATAATTCCCTATTTTTTCATGTTTTTCGTGGTGGTTATGGTTAGGGGAAGTATTTTATGCGTGGCGCATTTTCACGTACGGCGAAAGAATGTAAGCATGCACACGTCCGCAGTACAATCACTACCGCAGTTCGACAGCACATTTGCTTGACATGCCCCACCTGCATTCCTGCGGCGTGTAGACAGCAGGAAATATGACATATTTTAGAGATATCATCCTGCTGGGATGATATTTTCCCCTTGCAGTAGCTCTAATACAACGATGATAATGATTATACTAAAATAATATAATTTTAAAGTGCTTGGGTCTTGCGGTAATAGTTTTAATGCTTCTGGTTTCAAGAACAATTTAATTATCCTCGGAGCTAAAAATAAAAATTTCAATTTCCAATATTTCAAACTGCGTCAGACATTTCCTGTGTTCTTTTTTGTGCGATAAAGCTGTCAAGAAAACCAAGATATATTTACAGACTTCTTTACAGGAAGTTATGAAGGGTGGGTCAAGCTAAATATGACTTTATCTGCTTTTATTTACTTTCCGAAAACATACAATGTCTGAAAAGTTAAACTCTACTTTTTACCAGCTTTAATGTCACTCAACACAATACTCTAAACAATTTTTTAATGAAGAATGTATTTAATCTTTTTTTAAAATTTGTTATATTCATTTATGCGGTTCATTGCTGCCAAGCAATACTTGACACACAGGTCTTTGTAAATAAAAAGAAAATTAAGCCATGATATTGAACATGATAATAGTACATTACTTTCTGTACGTTAGTTATTATTAATTACTCTATTATTAGTGACAAAAAATCTAAAAACTGGAAATAAATAATTGTTTCAATATTTTATAACTTAATATGAAAATATTTTCAAGTCTTTCACAATGGTTATCATAGCTGCCCTTGGAATATTAAATTTTACAGATTTGGGTTCGATTTCCAGCAGGACAATATTTTTATTTTTTACAAAAAATTCTTGAACATTTAAAAAAAACTATCTTCTATTTCCTATTACAATTATTTAGAAATAATAATAACTTTGCAGTAAATAAAGAGGAAATAGTTAACAATAATTGAATACAATGAAAACAGTGATACAATAAAAACGTATTATATTTTCTTTTGATGTCTTTATAATGTATTTTACTATATTTATAAAAACTAAAGTTATTTTTCTTTAACATCAAAAGAAAATTTAATGCATTTTTATTATATCACTGTTTTGATTTTTATATTGAATTATTGTTAATTATTTTCTATCACGGCATATTATCCATTGCTGGGTATGGCAATCTGTTTTGTACACAGATATCGGTAATGATGAAATATTTGTACCGTGCAGGCGTCACCTCACGGGCACTCATTGCTGGCGTGAAGAGTGCACCACAAGGGTCAATTTTATGCCATTAAAATTCGAAGTAATTTTTGGCGTCGGTCGGGATCGAACCCGGATCTCCAGATTCGCGATCAGCCACTCAGGCACATGGCAACGAGACTCCATATAATTGTTATAATTATTTTCTTTTTATTTATATAACAAAGTTATTATTATTATTTTTAAATAATGTTGGAATAGGAAATAGAAGACAGATTTTTAAAAGATCAACATTTTTTTGTACAAAATAAAAAATAAATGTCCTGCTGGAAAGACGAACCCAAATCTGTAATATTTAATATTCCAAAGGCATGGTAACCAATATGCCACGAACATTTGAAAATATTTTCATATTCCATAAAATATTGAAACAATTATTTAACTATTTTCCAATGTAATATATATATGATAAAGGCAATAATGGTAACGATATTGATGATATAACTATTTAACTATAAACTGGTCAAATTAATAATAATATATTGTTCTATAATTAATCAAATATCCTTAATTGATATTGCACTAGATTCAGGATATTAATTTCGCTATTATTAATTGTAATACTGAAGCAATTTCTAATTATAATATCATATTGTTCATAAAAAAGTTAATTGCTTTTTTTATTTTGTATATTCAATTAAACAAAAAAATATATAATATATTAATAAAAAACTGTACAAAGTACAAATGCGACACTTGGTGAACTGCTCTAAATAATATTTAAATTACACTTGGCAAAGTTCACAAAATTTCAGTCTCGGCTCTTATTGGAGCTCATCAGTGTGGTGTACTGACGTCTCTTTCGAGGCACTGAGACTGGTTGAGCGGACGGATGATAAACATCCCACAAAGATATCAAGTCTGCAGAGGTAACTAACCACATGCAAAGCCATCTATCGAGAAAACCGCGAGCCTGGCTAGCAGAATAATAATAAAAAACTGTACAAAGTACAAATGCAGTTCACCAAGTGTCGCATTTGTATTTTGTGCAGTTTTTTATTATTATTCTGTTGCCACGAAAGAGGCGTCAGTACACCACACTGATGAGCTCCAATAAGAGCGAAACGCGTCTGTGGTTCCGGTTGAGTGGGCCAGTCTCTGATAAATGACCGAGAGGTTGATTCAGAGACTGAAATTTTGTGAACTTTGCCAAGTGCAATTTAAATATTATATAATATATTATAAATATAAAATTTTTTTTTTTCGTTTCCATGACAAGAATATTAGAAAACATGTTATTTATAAATATGAATACATCATTAATATTATTTCTCATTATGTTTCAATATTTTCATGATCAAAACATTTTTATTGAAAATGTTCCTGTGTCAAACATTTTAATCTTCTTTTTAAAGTAAAATTCTTCATTAAAACCCTTTTAACCATATACCTGGTCATCCATCTTTAATCCAGTAGTTTGAGTCACATCAAACGAAAACTTTAGTTCAGATCATTCAGAGCAAAAAGTTATTTACCATAAAAATCAGAAAGAGTCATTTCCACTCTGATTGCAATTAGTATCCAACATTCGTTATCTGACTTCAAAGAGACTCAATTGCGATTGAAAAAGAAGGACTCTGATAGCGTCCGCTATGCTACGATAACGGACGGTAAGGAAAAACAAGAATCAATAAATAATGATGAAAACCATAACTGACAATCGAAATAATGAATTACTGGATTCCAGTCAAAATATTTATTTAAATTTCGGCCTCTACCGGTTTTGGCATCTCCTATGCCTTCTTCAGGAGCTACAATTGATAAAATTTTTCAATAAAAACATTTTTTAAAAACATATTCTTTTCTATAAAATTTACGTGAAAAGTTTTCTATATTTGTATTTACACATTAAAAGAACACATAATAAAATAATAACAAAAAACATAACAACACACGTAGGACGTCAAAACAGTTAAATAAATAAATATAATAAAATATCCAAATAGTCATCAAAATTTTGTAAAAATAAATATATATGTGAATTTACGGCACCCTTATGGAAAAAATATAATTTGGTTTTAACAAGTATAGTTCTGAAGGTTGTTGTTTTACCGCTAAAAAAAATTTAAAAATATTTTATTCAATCTTCTTATTGTTTAGTCTTAAGTTTAATCATTTTTATTTTATATTTATTATTTTTGTTGTATTTTAAAATGTTTGTATATATATATAGAACTTAATTTATCTATATCTGTTTTTAAATTAATATTGTTTTTATCATTATTACTCTGCAATATTTCAAGTGTTAAACGTTTTTGTAAATTACATTCTGTGGCTAAGATTTTAACACCTCCAAAATTAAACCTGTGGCCTGTGTTTTTTACATGTGTTACTGGAGCACACTTTCCATTATTGTGACTGCAATCCAGTAATTCATTATTATACCCATCAAGTCAAGAAGCTTCATCATCCATAACTGACAATGTTCAATGTCATATGTACGAATTTGTTTGAGAATGTTTGTACAAATGTATGTATAAAGTTAATTATGAAATGAACTTTACATAATTATTCTCTACAACAAAAATTAAATTAAAAATGAAAAATATCTACCTACATATGAAAACTTAATAAAACCACAAGCGCCCACAACTTCCAGAGCGCTGTTGATGTTTACTGCTGTTCTATTTCTAGATCCACGATTTATAATTAATTGCAGCATCCACGTAACAGAGAAAGAGAGGACATATGCACCTGTCTATTTCCAGGATTCTGGAGAAACAGGAAATGGTGAAGAGGCTTTCCAGTTTGAAGCCCAAGGCGTGACATGCATTTTATTTTCTACTCCATCAATTGAATGAAGTGATTCTCTGGAGAGATGTTTGGGATGATTCTGTTGTAAAAAAAGAAATAAATATATCATCACCGTCATCATCAGGACAAAGAAAATAAAAGAAAATAATAATAATTTTATTTGTTTTTAGAAAAATCTATACAAAGGAGTTGGTAACAGTAGAGAAATTGACTGTACCATTATAATTAGAGAGTATAAGTACTTATATAAAAAATATTAATCATAAAACTGATATTTTAACACTTCAGTATGCAGATGACTCATCATCTTCGAAAATTCCCCGCTGGACACCCAAAAGAAATTAACTGCATTAGAAAAGTATTGTGATTCTTTAGATCTAAAAATAAACAGCACAAAAACACAAGTTACGCTCTTCCAACGTGGGCGCCCCCCGAAGAATAATAGAAAGTATTGTCAAAATAAAGAAATAATAACTACCACCTCATATAATTACTTAGGAGTCACTTTCAAGACTTACGGCTTATTTAACCGAAACACAGAAAATGCACTCAGCAAAACAGCAAAGAACACACTCTTAGAAACAACTGTTGCCTCTACTCTGCTGTATGTGTCAGAAGTATGGGCTTTAAAACAAGCAGATGCAATAGAGAAAGGACAAGCGAATTATTTAAAAAGTATATTGGGGTGGCAAAAAACAACACCCGGTTACATCGTTCGAAGAGAGACGGGCAATGTAAAACTGGAACTCAAAATACTACAAAGAACACTAAATTGGTTATACAAGATTCTCATTATCCCAGACCATAGATACGCAAAAATATGTTATGACAAATTAATACAGCTAAATCAGAAGGCAAACATTCCAGATGAGATAAAAAAAAATATAATTGGGCTAGATCTGTCCAAAACATATTCGAGAAAGCTAACTTTTCCTGGATATGGGAACAACAAAATTTCATTTTCTTAAAACAAGAAATCCCTAACATTACTGACTTCCTTCCTATAATGAGTACCTTTACAATGCCGATACTCTCCGAATCACCGAATCCTAGTATAACCCTGATTACAAAACCTACATACACAGCAATCCTTTTCTATCATATAATATCCCTTATAAAATCCTAAGATTCATAGGCCAGATACGCACTGCTAGCCCAAAAAACCTTCGAATTTACCATGACAGCTCTCTTTTCACTTTCAGTTCCGATAGCATTTTCACTCTTTGCAACACTTTCCAACAAGACGATAATAGCTATTTGTGTATTAAGAGCGCAAAATAGGACATTGTCGATGGAAAGGTTGCCGCGAGAATGTCCATTTGCGCTCGAAACACACACAAGATTTTTTCTACAGTCGCCACCATAACAAAAAATAATAAAATGTACACTTTGTACTTACACTACTACTCAATTAATAAGGATTAATATAAAGAAAAAACGTCTTTTATATTTAATTTAATTTATCGTTATTTCCCATTCTTTTTGACCTATTGCTTCAATCTAATCTAAACATTTTATACTTTCCTGTTTGTAAATGAATGCCATATTTCATTTTCACAATAGTACGGCATTTTTTTTTTTGGTTATGTAATATACCGACAGTTATATGTCATATTGATTTGTAAAGGTGGTAAATGTGTCACAGTGCCATTAGTTCCTGACTAAACGTTTCCATTAAAAATGTAGACAAGTTATATTTCTCAACATTGTATAGTTACTAATTTTGACAGCGAGCGTTTTTTCTACATTGTCGCATTAGAGCGGCAAAGTGACATTTTGCGTTGACAAAAGAGAGCGCAAATGGCTACTTTCTATGTAGACTGTAGAAAAAAGAATATAAATATTGGCGATTATAAGAAGTACTATTATTGGTGTACCAATTCCACGTCCCACAACTAGACCTCCACTATTCAAGACCTCAATTCCTGCTCGCGGGGTTCCTCGCCGCAGGTGCTTCTGTCTCCTGCTCCTGCTGGTCTCCTGCTTCTCCTGCTGCCTGCAGCGCTATCGATCACGCTCGGGTGCCCGCACATCGCAGTGACAAACACAACTAATAACCTATTTTCCACCTACTCGGTTCCACGCTGTACGGTCATTTCTCAATCCTCCGACCGCCCGAAACACTAATCAATGCCCTCCAATAACGAAAAGTCGTAAATACAGGGAATATGAAGTAATTAAATCGGGGGATGGGGATGTGATCCGGACCCACCAAGACAAGGGTAGCACGAAATAAGATAATGGGGTTGAGATTGGATTCATTGATGATATAGGTGATTTGATATTTGATCATTACTATTATGCAGGGTGTAACAGAAATAAATATGTTAAATTTAACCACATGCAGAACTCGTCGAGAACAACAATATCTCTCAGTAACTTTTCTTGTAAACCTTCTAGATAATAAATAAATAAAGTCTATATTGGCCGTAAAGCGAGGTTCTGCCTAGGGATGGTCTTCCACCTAACGATTATAACAGATATTTATAAGTCAACAAAGTTTTTTTTTTGAAACACATTAGATATTAATAAAAATGAAAACGCATAGAAAAAGAAAGGCACAGGTCGCGTAGATTTTACGAGATCGGAAAGCCATAGTATTACAAACTAAACATATGAATTATACAAATTTTTAACACGATATTTAAAAAAAAACATAAGCAAAAGATTTTAGATTATCAGGTGAACCATTATTTAATGATGGTGCTAGGTATGAAAAAGCTGCCTTGAATTTAGGTTTTCTGTAGGATTGCACTATGAACAAATCTTTAAATCGTAGCGCATAATTATATTGCTTAGAACTAATTTATTTGTTAAATAATATGGAGTACCAGCTAATTTTATTTTATATACGAGACAGAGATAAGAGGATTTCACACGATAGTCTATCGTATTCATTTTCGCACGTATTCGGTACTGAGAGATATGATCGTACAGTAAAATTTTTGAAAGATGTCCGATCAAGGTCATGTACAAATTGTATGAATTCAAATTTTTGCCTCGCTTATTCTAACAAATTCAATAGTGTCATTTGCTTAGTTTTTATGGGGTTATATAAGATACTACTGTTTTCATTATTATAAAAATATGTGTTACAATAAAAGCATTCAAAATTCAAAAATAAGTCAACTGGTAAGTTTATTAGCAAATGTAAAACCAAATACCTATGTAAAAAATAAGATACTGACACAATGACAGTGTCAGTGACACCGACAGAAAATAACGTTCTTCGTACGACTATGAATCAAGGTAATGTATCTGAATTAATAAATAAACTTACATTACAGCGAAAGTATTATCAACAACGAGCATCGTTTTAAAGTGGAATGTCTTAACTTAGTCGAAACAATATGAATTTTTGAAAGACAAGCGTGCTATATCCATCCTTATCCCACACGCTTATAGCCTTTGCAAAGAAGAGAGATAAATGTATGGCAATTTGTTAATTCGTTCATGATACAGATGAACTTGATCGGACATCTTTAAGAAATTTTACTGTACTTACATACACCGTAAATAAACCGTAAGTATGAATTCTGGAAAAGAGTAATTCTATTTTTTCCGCCTGTAATATAATAGGAATGTAGACGCAAGAGCAGAAATCTAAAATCGGCAAGATTAATGTATTAACAAGACGTAATTTAACCTCGGTGCTTAAATATATCTGAATACAAATGCCACATTTTATGTCTAGCAGTCGTAAGTTTTAGGTTTAAATGCTGAACGAATTTTAGATTCTCAACCACAACCAGACCTAATATTTTTCTACAAGAACTTCTTAAGAGTCACGCTATTTAACACGAAGTCCTGTGTTAGATGGTTGTAGTTACCATACGGTATTCTTTTGCTGTATTCTTTTTGGTAAAAATCTCAGTTCGTATCAGATAAACTCAGTAAACAACAGCTACGCAAAAATATTCAAAGAGCACTTGGGATCACTTTTGTATCAATAACATCATTTTCATTATACGAGTATAATAAATAATATTATTTAATAAATAATTCATTTCAATAAGAAAATGAAGAAACCATAGTATATTATTGTACAATTAATTAATACCTAGAGAATATCTTTCAATGTTGTAGCTGGAAGGAGATGCAGAGAATGTTGATTAAGCAAACAGACTTTTCGTTCTATTTGGTCTTATTCCTACAAACGTGTTTGCAACAACTGTGATTTCCGCGTTGCTTTGACGTTACACCTGACTTCAATCTTCTTACTAGATAAACCACGCGACGAATGAACTGTAAAATTGCTAAACTAGATTCTGCAAACCTCAACACACATTTTGCCTGGCGAAATTGTGATTTGAAAACGTGTTAATGAACCAACGAAGACACTTAGCAAACCGTAATTTGCCATGAAAAATGCGGGATAAATTGATTACTATACTGCGAATGGATTGTTCAATAATTAATCTTAATTAAGATTCATTTGCAAATGTACAAGTGAATAAATGTAATGGTAAACTAACTGCAATTAGTAAACTGCAGTTTACCAGAATTTTCATTGCAATAGTGCAATTTATTTCTGGAAATAAAGTTGATAGAAAGATAGAAAACTTTCCCTAAGTTCTAGGCTTATTTGCATCCCCTTTTTAAATCAGGATTTGCACCCTTCGAATGCGTAAAGTGATTGCCTAAATTTAAATTTAAATGTCAGGTACTTTAGGTGAAAGAGAAATAGAATACAAACGATTTTTTTACTCTCCTGCTCTTAAGTTCTAATGTGCAATATATTCGGAGGACTATACAGACAGTTTTCATTACCATAGTTACAAAATGACAGCAATGTATTGAAGCGTTTATTTTATAAGTATACTTAGGGAATAGTTGTCAGACTCCTCAAATTGTCACATTTAAAAATTGTTTTTTTTATATAATTGAAGAAAAAGTGCAGATTATAACATGGTATAATTTAAATAACCAAGTTTTAGATGTATTTGTTGCTACATTTAATAATCGGCCCAGACCCTGCCCAGCATCAATTCGAAAAAGCTATAATAATTATAACTTGCGCCAAATGATTTTTTTACTTCTTGCTAAGAGAGGTATTGGATTCATGCTAAAAACCGCATATCCAGATTTTAGTGAATAAGCACGTTTTAAGGTCCCTAGAATCTGGTAATAACATTTTTACGATGATGTGTGTGTGTGTGTGTGTGGATGTGTGTTAGGTTATTGGAGGTATGATTTCTAAAATTTCTAAAGACCTGTGTAACTACGGATTCCTCAATCTAACAGTAATGGGAAGATTTGAATAGATTCTGGTAACAATTGGACAACCGGAAGTAGTAGTATTTTAACAAATTCTTCTAAATATTACTTTTTGAATATTTATGTTATTATAAATATTAAAAAACAAAATTCTCTATTCGACAAATTTAAACTTTTTATTATACCTTCTATAGATTTAAAGATATAGATATATAATCTATAAAATAATCTGTTGTAGTAAATTTCACAGCCTGCTTACAGCCCAAACATTTCCATGGTAACTACTTGAGAAATTAAAATGTCTGTAATTGACAGATAAATGTCACTAATGTCAGTGTCAAAAATAGAGATAGTACTGAAGGCTTTTTCTGGGAACGATATTTAATATTTCTTATTGTGTTATTAATTATATATTTAAAATTATAGGTACATTACATGAACCCTTCAGAAATAACGCCAATCCTGGTAATGAATTGGAAAACCTATCAGATTTTTTTTGTATAATTTTTAATTATTCAGAAAGTGAGAATTATATTTATGACTTGCTAAAACAAACCTTAATTCAGGTTTCATCTTTTTAATTTTTATGTACATTCTATGTGCCTGCCGTGTATTTTAATTAATTAAAATAACGAATTCTTTTCCTCTTCAGTCCAATTTTTGGATCTCTTCCTCTTTTTTTTGCTGTCATTATATAATTCTACTAAAATTTTGCTAATATAAGATAGCAAATTGTAATTATACATTCAAAACTTGCCAACCTATAATAACCAAAAAGTATATCATTTCTTTTTGTTGAGTAAGTCACGTTGTGCAGTTCTGAAAGTTAAATTTTAATATACATTTATTAGACCATAACAATAAGTAATTTTGTACATTTTGGCATTCAGAGACTGGACTAATTGCTTTAAACAATTTCAAAATCATCTACGTAAAGTAGTATTTTGGAATAACGTACACAGTTGGCTATAGATATCATTGATAAATAATACAAAATGTAGAGGACTAAGATTAGAGCCTTGTGGTACTCCTGAAGTGTAATTTTGATTTATATCCACTCAAATGTACATACTGCTGCCTGTTATAAAGATATTCTAAAAACTCACATAAATCGTTAGATATGTTGAAATTGGTCTTTAATTTTTGCAGCTATATTTGGTAATCTACTTAGTTTTCGAAAAATGTTTGTATATAGTGTCTACTTGGAGTGATTTCAATCACCACATAATCAGTAAAATTTAAATTAACTTTTCAAAATTTTTAGAAAATGCAGGTAATATAGTAATTGGTCTGTTTGAGATATTAGCATTACGCCATTTAAATTTGTGCAATTTTTAATAATATCGGGTACAACTTTTTCTTAATAGCCAAATTAAATAAATAATGTTATGGCTGTATTAAAAAATTCTTACATCCTGAAAGGATGTAAGCTGGAACATTATTTTATGTTTTCGTTTAATGATGTAAATTAATGAAATCAAGTAACTTCGGCTGGAAATATAAACCTCTAACATATCCAAAGTATTGTTTAGAGACGCTTGCTTCCAAAATTGCTGCTCACAAAATTATTTTATCTGAAAACTTTGCTTTCACTTTAAATTTCATATTAAAACCTTTTGGGCGTTACATACAAGAAAGATATACAACAATCTATAGGATCACCAAAATGAAAACATTTAAGAAGGATTTTTCAAAAGGTAAACAAAATAAATCTTAAAACTCGCCGAAGACTCATGGGGTAAGTTAGAATTAAACTTCATCGTCAACAAGAAAATAGGCCACTAGCTCTTTATTAAATATGAATAATAATTTATTTATTTATTTATTTATTTAGTTACAACCACCCAGCAGGCCAACCCAAATAAAGGATAGTAAAGAACAACAAATTTAACAATATTTGGTGATATAGTTTGAGAATTTTCTAAACTCTAACCTTAGAGAACTTAATAGTGTAAATATGACACATACTATAAATGGGTGACATCATAAGGCAATTAGTTCCAGCAGCGGGTAAATAATAGTGAAGGTATTTCTGGTTCTAGTAGAGGGAGCATAGAAATTAAGACAGAAAAGAGAACGGGAATCATCAATACAGCCGTTGATAAGTTTAGACAAGTGTAAAACGACCATTTTCTCGACATACAAAAAGGCTTTTTAGATTGCAAATAGACAGAAGGTCATTGTAAGAAACGGACTAGTTGGGGTAGACGTGAAACGTTTTAAAGTACATGAACATTAGAATTTTTTTTTAACTGATTCTATGAGATCCTGATGTATCTCATAAATTGGGTTCCCAATGATATTGAAATATTCTAATTTGGTCCGTATCAATGAGTAGTAAAGGAAACGTATAGCTACTACATAGTGAAAAGTGCGAGTATTTCTAATAACAAATCCTAACATCCTCATAGCCGCATTGTAAGTGTCCTGTATATGATCGGAAAAAGTGAATTTTGAATCAAAAATAATGCTTAAGCTATGTTAATTATTGTATTAATAAGCAGATTCAACGTATTTTCGTTAAACCACAGGATCGTCCATTCAATTTTTTTTCCGAAAGCTTATTTAAATATGTTATTATACAAAATAATATGAAAACATTAAGTAAGGTTTTGCTTATTTTATTTATTGCTTATCAGTTTCTGAAAAACTATAAATGCATAATGTGTCAGACTAATGCTAAAAGCTCTACCAATGCTTTTCATTGAAGCAGCATTAAGTTTCCATTTTCAAGCCTCGCTGTCCTCTTATCTATTGTATACCAACCGCTATTGTTTTTATTGGATCGTCGTTTTGTCATTTCCATAGCAAAAAGAAAACCACTATCAACATTATTTATGTACCTGAGTTTTCTCCTTCGCACATTCATCATAGCACATTCTTACCTCCTTTGTCGATGAGTATTCCCTTCGTTCGACACATTGTGGAAAGTAAAATTAATGTCTTATTTCATCCTCCTCGCGATTATGTTGTCAGAAATATTGTATCGAAGTCCGGAAAAGCGGCAAGATAAATAGAGATAACTGCAGAATTTTCCCCAAAAGTTCGGCTGACTTTCGGTTGATATTAAACATGTCCAAAATATGTTCTTCCTAATATAACTTTGTAAGGCGTTCTTTGGTTCCCTCACAATATTGTAGCTATTAACTTCGTTCCTTGTTATAGAGTTAGTTGTTTTGTGCAGTTTATAACAAGAATAGTACAGGTTATTAAATGTCTTATTTATTATTTGTATTCTTTGTTAGAATGAAAACATACTGTAACATTTTTTAAAAATGTTGGATCAAAGTCATCTGAATCATGAACGAATTAACAAATTGGCATACACTTACCTTTCTCATTTGTCACAACAGTAAGCGTGTGCAATAAGGATGGATACATCACGCTTGTCTTTCAAAAATTCATATTCTTTCGACTAAGTTAGAATATTCCATTTTAAAACAATGCTCGTTGTTGACAATATTTTCGTTGTAACGTAAGTTTATTTATTAATTCAAATATATTACCTTGATTCATAACTGTACGAATTACGTTATTTTCTGTCAGTGTCACTATCTCATTTTTCACATATTAGGTTTTACATTTGCTAATAAACTTACCAGTTGACTTAGTTTTGAATTTTGAATTCTTTACTTTTAGTGATTCACGACGAGGCGATAGTACTCTCGCAACTCATCTCGTATCGTTGCTTTTTGCGAGACGAGGACGAGAGCGAGATTGCGGTTTAAAATTCGAGGCGAGATCGATATAACAACTTCGAAAAGCGAGAAATCTCGCGAGGTAATAGAAATGGTTCATAGTGTAAAGTATTTAGGAATAATAATTGATGGTTTATTAAAGTTTGATGACCATTTGAACTACATGTGTGCGAAAACATCGAAACTTTATAGCTTTGATTCGTAAATTCACTGAAAAATGGACTGGAGAACAATTTACAAAGGGTGGAGTCAACGCTAATTCGTGCATAAAACACGTGAATGTGAAAATCATATGAATCCACTATATCTTTTGACTCTCTCCAGAGTCTATAGGTATTGGTTTAAAGTGTGGATAAGCAAAATAAAGAAAAAATCGGTTTTGCATCCAACAGAACTAGTTTTTCTTCAACATTTCCGTCCTTTCTTCATCCAGTTCTTACTGTCCCTGAAAAGTTAGGGATGTTATAATAAGCGTCGATGGGAGCTAACACGGAGCGAAGCAGAGTGATTGGTTTCCGACAAATTCCCAGTATATCAGTTTTTTGATAACTGAATCATACTTACATTGTGGCATATATTTATGATAGAGTTTACTTTTAGTTACAAAAAAGATTTTTTTAATGTTTAATCAGGTTTACTGACGACAGAAATGCATTCGTTCGCATTGAAATACTTTAGAAATCATAAGTTTGTAATAAATTAATTATTTTAGACGCAAATTAATTTATTTAGTAACTTTTCTGGTGATCGTAAATGAATAATGTATGTTCGTATTGAAAATATTTGGTGATTAAAATTTTGTGTTTCTTCTAAGTTCTACGACTGAAAATACACGGACGACGGTACAACTGGTGCGAACTTGATGTCTCTTGCAGTTAAACTGTGACGTAAATACTCAGTGCGCAACCGCTTATTCTATAGCGAGACTCACGCGAGACTTTCGCTCGAGACAGACGGGGCCCAAAAAAATATGCGAGAACGAGAACGAGATTACAGATCTGAAAACGAGACGAGATCGATATTTTATATTTCTCGTCTCGTCTCGCGTACTATTGCACTATTTAATTTAATATATATTTTTATAATAATAAAATAACATTAGTATCTTATGTACCCTCATAAAAACTAAGTAAACATGTCTACTGAATTTGTCGGAATGGGCGGAGCTAAAATCTTAATTCATATAATTCCTAGATGACTTTGATCGGACATCTTCAAAAACATTTACTGTATATGGTGTATTGTATTATTTTATATTTATATGTTTAAATCAATTAGTTATTAGACAATGATAATGAAGAAGATGAAGATGAAAATGCTTTAAATGCTATTCTAATTTATCTCAATCATACAGTCGGAGATAGCATTTTAATCAACCATTATGCTGTGCTAATCTCCTTCATTTCTAATGTATGTTGGAAACAGCATCACGTCGGTCTGGACCAAGCCACGTAGATTAAATCTTCCCCGTCGGATACATTGACAAGTGACAACCTGTGCTGCAAGTTAGGACGCGTCGCGTCGCGTGATACTCTCCGGTGTTATGGATTACGTGCAAAACCAGATGCTACACTTGGTTACTGATGCCCAACATGTTGATGTATTAGTAAACAATACATCCACCACGATGAATATGTGATGGAAGCTTTAGAGCCAGAGGACAGTAATAAATTTAAACCCACTCCAACTGATATGCTTTTAAAGAGGAATAGCAAATTCTAAAGATTTAGAATAAAGGCGGTGTTACTCAAAAGTGATGAATAATTTGTTTTATTGTTCTTAATGCCTACTCTGTACAGTAAAATAATCTTACTGTTCCTTGAACATAAATGTTATTATTATTTCAAAGAATTTCATTTGAGAATGAAAACGTTAGATCCAAAAATTATTTTAAACAAAAATAGCATTTGTGTTAAAAGTATAGTGAAATTATTTTGCTATAGAGAATAGGCAGAGAATTTATGCATGTCTTCATAAGAACAGAGCGGCACAAGATGACGTCACAGATATATCAGATCCATCTGATTATCGAAGCTTTTACGAACGCGTAAGATCTGTATATGATTTTTACGTTTAAATATGAGGTTATAGAAGGAGTTTAACTTGTTAAAATGTATAAGATAATAGCACTTGTTTCTATAGTTGTACATAATTTTACATACGACTCAATCAAAAATTGTTTCACGTGGTCATTTATTTAATCAAAATAATAATAATATTTTATTCCTTGTGATCATTTGTACATGATATGGAAATAGTCATAATTAATTAATTATTCATATATTCTTCTGTTGAATAAAAACATTTATTAATAAGGTAAATTTTCAATTTTTTTTGTATTCTTTTATCTGGGGAATTGCTTTGATGGCTTTAGGTAACTTATTGTGAAAAATTGCTCCCATGTAATAAATGTTTTTTTTGATAGTTGATCTATGGTGTTTTAATAGTAATTCATTTTTATTACGTGTGTTGTATGTGTGATAGTCGGATTGTTTACTGAAATTGTTGATTTTTTTCTTTACAAAAATTAAAACATTGTATATATAGACACATGGAAATGTTAATATTTTTTGTTCAACAAAAGCGTTTCTGCAACTGTCACACCATGATAGACCAGACATATAACGCAGCGCTCTTTTCTGTGTTATAAACACTCTAGAAGCTTCTGTGGCTGAACCGTAATATATAATGCCGTAATTAATTAAAGAATAAAAATTAGCGTAATAATAAAATTTGACTGTATGTGTGTTAACAATTAATACCTGTTAGGCGTTTTATGGCATAACATACTGTATTGAGTTTAGTACATATTGTAACGTTTTATTTATATGGGTGAAGTGTAAAAATAAGAGAGAAATTATTAATTAAAATAATACGTTTATTAAACTATAAATAATTAAGATTATTAAGAAGACGATAAAAGTAACTTAACACTATGATTAAATAATTATAAACACTATTTTTTTTAAGACTAAGAATATTATTAAATGTTTAAACACTAATATTATTTATTTAACCAATATTTATATCACTACATTTATTTATATAACTACATTTATTTATGTTAACAACTCGTAGACTACTTATTTATATCACCGACTTCATTACTCGTTGCTTCTATATCACAGACTATCTCTCCGCTGTCATTCAGACGGTATTTATGCAGCCCAGCGTCCTTCTAGTAGAACCCTCCGGCGCCACATTTATACCGAGTATAAAAGAATTAGGTCAACGGTGCAATTAACACGTCTAGGTGGTCCGTTGCCGGGGATTCAACATGTGCGTTATAAGTAATGGATTTATCAATCTTTATACCCAATAATTTTGTACATTTAGCTTGTTGTAGAGATAATTCATAAATACTTCACAAAATGCGAACTACCATATTTTATTTAGAACTTGTTATTGTGCTGCAATGTTTATATTCAGAAACATTTAAATAAATACATTATCTGGAACAAAAATGTTTACAATTTTAAATTTGCGCGCGTAGTTTGTACTAACCCTGCACGTATGAGAGTTGACAATTTTTGATCGATCCGCTCGGTCTGACTGATCTGATTGACTTTACGAAAACTCCTAAAGTAAAAGCAAACGGTGACAATAATTATAATTACGATATTTATAGTTTTATTGCTAGACCCGACAGTCAATATGAGGAAATATTTTAATAACAAAAAACTAATATTTATTAAAGTTGTAACAATTCTACTAAGTTGTTGAAAGTGTTGTTATAAAATATAAACAAAATCTCTCCTCTTTCCTTATTAAAATCTTTTGGGCGTTACTTACAAGAAAGATATACAACAATCTGTAGGATCCCCAAAATGAAAACATTTTAAAACTCGCAAAAGACTCATCTATGAGTCTGAATTAAACTTCATCATCAACAAGAAAATGGGCCACTAGCTCTTTACTAAATATGAATGATAATTTATTTATTTATTTATTTATTTAGTTGATGACAATAATTATAATTACGATATTTATAGTTTTATTGCTAGACCCAATAGTCAATATGAAGAAATATTTTAATAACAAAAAACTAATATTTATTAAAGTTGTAACAATTCTACTAAGTTGTTGAAAGTGGTGTTATAAAATATAAACAAAATCTCTCCTCTTTCCTGGTGGTGTGTGAGTTCCGGGAACCCTTCCGGAATTTCCCGGCATGCAAATGAAGGCCGGAACTTTTCCTGCCTCTTAATTAAAATCGGCAAGTCGCAGCACCTTTGTCGCAGATGCCAATTTAATGGCGGACGGAAGCCTAGCAATTAGTGCCGTGTTTACCGGAATTATGTTGTCGCGATATTATACGAAAGATGTACACCCGTTGCACTTAGAGAAGATGTTTTTTACAAGGACTGTTCAATAATTAAACAGTTACAGTGTCTAAAAATACTTTTTGTACGATCGGGTTTTATGTTTACCGATAGGGTTTCCAGGGTAGAAGATTTTATTTACTCATCAAAATTTGGTTGCTAAGATAACAAAGGCAGTAAACAAAAAACCCAAGGGCGGTAAGTGAATAAATAATTTGTACATCACCTTAGCAACAACATTAAAATATATACAAATCGTAGTTGCCTTAGTATAACAACTATAGTACTCTTAATGTCAATTTTGACAATATTTTTTAGTACTCGAAGAATAGCACTACAACACGAAATGTCACATATGACAATTTAGAGGATATTGAAAGAAAAACAGTTACATCCTTGAAAATGCAGCTGCAAACATACTCCACAACAGGCAGGTGCTGGAAAAAGTAGAGGATTCATTTCGTCGTCGCCTTCATTGACAATGACCGTGACCATTTTGAACATAAATTGTTATTTCATTTATGCCTGCTTCACTTTTAATCATCTTTATGCGTTTTCCTGTTCCGTCAACTGTAGAGTTGTTGTTGGTCGACTATATCCTATAAATATCCTACCATTTTTGGATTGTCCAACGGTCCAACCTTTTGTAATATTTGACGCATGATTTTTATGTTACCTTAGTCCAAGTATTCTATTCTAACTTTTCTCCGATTTGTGTATCTGTTAATTTATTCAACAGTTTCTAATCATTGTATTCAGTCGCAACTCATGGCACATAACGCTCGTTTGTAGACGACTAGACGCACGCGCAGATAGTTCCATTTTGAATTTTGGCATTATGCCAACGCGCTCTACTTTTCCGCGATGCATTTGTTTATTTTTATTCAACCATAGGCGGGTAATGAAATTTGTGACAAAACTTTGAAGAATTTTTCTCAATATCTAGAAGGTTTATTAGGAAAAAGTTATTAAGAAATATTGTTGCACTCAATGCGTTCTGTCACTGGTTAAATTTAATATACTTATTTTGTTACACCCTGTGTAAATAACATTTCACCGTTTTTTGTCTGAATAATTTATTTTGTATATTTATAAAAAAACGTATCTTACCACAAGTTTGCCTACTGCTATGTTATTTTCCAGCCATTCAGAATGTAAATATTACAGTATAAATTTTATTTTATGTGTACGAAAAAACTTGTGTCATTAAATATTTTTTATTAACATCTACATTGGTAGACTGCGCGACTAAAATCGTCACAAAAGTCCGCGCGACAAACGGAGGGTTAAATGCATTTATGCTGCTTTCGGATTATATTGGATATCTTGACTATGTTTCGGTATCCAAACATTTTCCTTTAACGGTAAACTGCAGTTACCGCCTTTAATACTTAAATGATAATGATAAAACACTGATGATTATGATAGTAACGTTATTTTTATATGTGTGCCACCAAATTAGTTTATCTATAATTGATTCGAAGTGTGTGCAATTATTTTTGTGCGTCATTAAATTTGGAAAACGGCCGTAATTAAATGAGTAATCATTAATCCTGTCTGTTTTGTATAGAATAATAAATAAAACACAACGTGGCAGTGGTGTAAAGATTTATTTTAGTTAATTTTTGTCCGGGACAGATAATAAATTTAGCGTCAACCATGTTTCCGCATCGTGGTAAGTTGTGACATCTGGTGGATCCTGTAATTAGAACCAGCGATGTTAACGTTTTCACATCCAGCATTTATAAACCGGCTTTGAAAAATGAAAGCTTATCTGATAGTTGGCTACATATTTTACTTTATTCAGATTTATTCTAAAATTTAGCTGATTTAGCGAAACTACTATGAATGTAATTTTTATGCTGATGCAGCAAAATATTTCTGCAAACAAAATTGATGGGATGAAAGATACGTTGTTGTAATTAAAAATTATTAACTTCAAAATGAAGTTCCAGGTTCGATGTTGTTGAGCGTGACATAAAAATATAACATATTTCGATTTTGCGTTGTAGGCAATTCATATAGATATCATCTTCGTTACCACCATTATCATCATGTAACACATCTGCTTGAAAATACAAACATATATCATTAATCATTTCCAAATTGAATATTCATTTTGTCTTTGCTTAGCTTAAATTAATTATCTGTGATATAACCTACAAAACAATTGATTTTCCCTTATTAGTGTTTTATCTCATCGTCGTTACGGCATTAAATCCATAGTAACCAGATTCACAAACACAATTGAGGGATAATCCCAGACGAACCGAATTTAACGAGATGGCGTGCTTGAACCACTCATGGAAACACACATAATGGTAGACTAGAACAGTAGAGTACGACAATGCAGGAAACATAAATTTTAAAATTAAACACTAGTAGTATTTCATGATTACACTTTAATTTTTAAACATGATTGCTTCGCCCTTTCTATCATATTCATTCAAATATTTGTAGTAGCGACTTATGTGTAAGTAGATACAGGAGGAGGACTCTGGCCCACTCTTCAATGTAACGTCATTCAAGGTCACCCCAGAAAGTACGCTGTTCTATTACTTAAGGCCTATTTATAATAACGCAACGCAAAACATAACACAAACGCAATAGGTAACGTAAGAAGTTAAAATATATGCTTGTAATAGGGGCTATTTATATCACCGCAATGCAGTAGGTAACGCAATGAACGACACGCAAGAGATCGCCAACTTTCTGCGTGATGCCTTGCGTTCCCTTTAGCGTGTAACCAATCACTTGTCAGTATTTTCACAAGAAGTTGTCAGTATTTTCACAAGAGGCGCGCGGAAGTTCTTCTTGCACGGTAGCGGTTATGTAAACGTCAATGTTCAAAAGAAGTCCCGATTTGCACTATGCTTTCTGATTGGGTACAAGCAGCAAACTTAGCGTGGTTATAAATTACACATTTCGCGATTGCGTTACCCGCTGCTTTGCGTGCTTGCGTCGCGGCTTGCGTTGCGTTGGTATAAATAGGCCTTTACACTGCCTGCTTAACTCTGAAAAATAGGAAATTGGCACAGAAAAAGAAATAAAGTTGTAAAGGCGTTTCTGTAAAGTCAGTCGGAGCTATCTGACGGTTCTGTTCGAAGACATCACAGGTGTAGTAAATTTTAAAGATGTCCGATCAAGGTCATCTGTATTATGAACGAATTAAAAAATTGGCATACATTTATCTCTTTCCTTTGCAAAGGCTATAAGCGTGTGCGATAAGGATGGATATAACACGCTTGTCTATCAAAAATTCATATTGTTTCGACTAAGTTAGGACATTCCACTTTAAAACAATGCTCGCTGTTGATAATACTTTCGCTGTAACGTAAGTTTATTTATTAATTCAGATACATTACCTTGATTCATAGCAGTACGAATAACGTTATTTTCTGTCTGAGTCACTGACACTGACATTGTGTCAGTATCTTATTTTTCACATATTTGGTTTTACATTTGCTAATAAACTTACCAGTTGTTTTATTTTTGAATTTTGAATGCTTTTAGTATTTATTTTTACAATAAAATAGTAGTAGCATCTTATGTACCTCCCATAAAAACTAAGTAAACGACACTACTGAATTTGTCATAATGGGCGGAGCAAAAATCTGAATTCTTACAATTCGTAGATGACTTTGATCGGACATCTTTCAATATTTTTACTGTATATCAAATCCATCCGATTATCGAAACTTTTACGAACGCGTCAGATCTGTATATGATTTTGATTCAATATGTAAATTTTCTTGCAAAAGATTCAATATTTCTAGTAAAATTATTGACACTGACACGTGTCAATTATTAATGGCCGTGTTCAGCAGTACCTAGCGCACCTAGTGGTCTAGCGGGATGTGATGTCACAGTGTTGTTTCAAATTGATAGGTGCCATATTATTTTTAAACATATTAGTAGTCATCATTTAGCAGCATCGCAAAATATGTGGGTTTTTCTGACACTAAATCAATGATAAATAAAAGGAGAATGAATCTCGTCAATAAATGTAAGCAATCGGTCACGTTTAGTATTCCTTAATTTTCATTCAAATTTAGAGGTTCTTTGTTTCCGCTGAATTATTTTTGGAAAAAATAACAGTGTCTAGTGTTTTTAGTTAACTGTTCTAGCCCATTTTTACCTCTCGCTACCCTTGGTAAGGGAAGTATAGGGATCGTGCTAAAAATCGCATATCGAGATTTTGGTAAATGACCATCTTTTAAGATCCCTAGAATTCAATTTTAACATTTTCACGATGATGTCTGTGTGTATTTATGTGTGTGTGTGTGTTTGTGTGTTTGTGTGTGTGTGTATGTGTGTGTATGTGGATCCTCTTTATTGGAAGCTCAAAATAGTTTTTCTTCGAAAAATGCTTATAAATATCATTTTTCGAGATTTGTTATTATAAAAATTAAAGTTTTTAAAATTTTCTACATGTTTGCATGTAATAGTAACGTTTTAAAAAAAAATAGTAAATGGAACAATAAATATATGGAAAAGAACTTAATACAGTTTCCAGTATAAGTAAATATGTAGGAATATAGGTAAGATATTAAAAATATATAATATATCATCATGGCATATTACCCACTGCTGAGTCAGACTGCTTTATACACAGATGTCGGTAATAATGATGACATATTTGTACCGTGCGGGCGTTTACCGGGCGTCACTTCACGCGAATTTGGGGAACCGGGTTCGATCCCGACCGACGCCAAATATTTTAGGGTTTTAAATGGCGCAAAATTGACACCTGTGGTGCACTTCCCACGCCAGCAATGAATATATATATATATATATATATATATATATATATATATATATATATATATGACATAGTAGCGTTTACCAGGAGTTACTTCACTGGCACTAATTGCTGGCGTGCAGATTGCACCACAGGGGTTAATTTTGTGCCATTTAAAATTCGAAATAATTGGCGTTGGTCGAGATCGTACTCAGTTCCCTAAATTTGCGACCATACACTTAGACGCAGGCCACGGGACACCATAGGTATGTATTTAAATTAATAAAAATTAAATGGCGTGAGGTATTGTGTTGGCCACATCAGATTTTTTTCAATGAAAATATGAGAAAGGCAAATGCATGCCAACTTGTTCATTTGTTTATGATACAGATGAGCTTTACCAGACATTGTATATACGATACTGATGTTTTAAATTAAACAAGTATATTGTTTATTAATACCGAATTAAATATTTTTTTTATATATTTTGTTAACAACAAACTAAAACCCATGGAACAAATATAAAATATTTGTTTTATAATCCAGCTTACATTTTGTTGTGAATATATGACAATAATTTTAACATTTTATAACATTGTACAAACCAAATTATTGTTGCCTGTGTTTCATATATTCGACATAACATCAATATTACAGGAATTTAAATATGTTTACGATGTTACATGCAGTTATTTTGTAAATAAACGACAGATCAAAGGAAAAGTAATTTTATTCTCAACACTGTAGCGATAAACATGTCTCTCAGAGATGAGTATTTCCAAGCATATTCAATTCTAAAATAATAACATGGATATAAAAAACAACGTTCCGGACATATTAAAAAAGAAAAAAGGAAATTTCTGTTCTTTAAATTAAAAATAAAACTTATATCATGTTCAACAAAAACCAATAATAATATATCATCACGGCGTATTACCTATTGCTGGATGCGGCAATCGGTGATATGTTGATATATTCCTACCGTGTGAGAGTTTACCACTACCACGCGGCACACACGGGCACTTATTGCTGGCGTGGAGATTGTACCACAAGCGTTACTTTTTGAGGCATTTAAAATTCAAAATAATTTTGGTGTTGGTCAGGATCGAAACCATGTCCCCAAATTCGCGACCAAACACTCAAACTCACGGCCACGACACCCCAGATAAAATGGTGTTTTGTATCATCATTTCCTACAACTATAATTATGTTAAATGAAGTGTTCAATTAAAAATTATACATTTTTGAGTTTTTACCTTCCGTCACCTTTAGGTAAGGAAGATATTGTCTTTGGTCAAAAGATTCCATAATGAGTTTATAAATTCTAATCAATCAGCACGTTTTGGGGTCCCTAGAATACGAATTCACTATTTTTACGGTGGTATCTGTATGTATGTTGGTGTGTGTGTGTGTGTGCGTCTGTCTATGTGTGTGTGTGTGTGTGTGTGTGTGTGTGTGTGTGTGTGTGTGTGTGTGTGTGTGTATGTGTGTGGTGCAGAGGTGATTAATTTTTGGTTATAATTGGTCCACCGGAAGTACTCTCATATGCAACTTTTAACAGGTTTTCTGAGTGTCTGGCCGCGAATCTGGGGACCTGGGTTCGATCCCGACTGACGCCAAAAATTACTTCGAATTTTCATGGCACTAAATTGACCCCTGTGATGCACTCTCCACGCCAGCATTAAGTGCCCGTGAGGTGACGCCTGGTAAGCGCCCGCGCGGTACAAATATTTCATCATTACCGGTAACTGTGTACAAAGCAGATTGGCACACCCAGCAATGGGTAATATGCCGTGATGATATATTTATTTATTTATATTTATGTTTATAAATTTTAAAAAATATGTTATTCTCTGTACGATGTGATTTCATTTTATACTCACTTTATATTCAAGAGATATATAGGGTTAAAGAATTATAAAGATATTAAATTTCATACATCAGCCAACTATGCTAACCATGGAAACTGCTAATATATTTAGATAACTCAAATTGACAGATGTCAATATCAATGAAAAGAAAGTCAATGTGGCAGAGTTAAAGAAGTTGAGAAATATGTTGGGGAAGACACGGAAAGATAGGGCAAGGCATGAAAGAATAGGGGAAATATCTCGAGAGATAAAAGTTTCTAGAAAGATACAAGAGAGACGATAACATTGGTTTGAACATGTCATGAGGTGAGATGAATAATACATTGGAAAAAAGAAAGAATAGCTTAGTAATAGAAGGTAGAAAAAACAGAGGAATACCAAAGATAAGAAGGAAGGACTGTATTGCGGAAGACTTGGAAAAGGAACTGAATGAGGACGCCGCGCATAACAGAAATAAGTAGAAGAAGTAAATAAAAAATAGGACCGCTAACGAATGACAAAATCTAAAGAAGAAGAAGATGTCAGTGTCAAGTGCATAACACATATGATTGACGGAAGGTAATGTGCTGGTCACATTAGATTTTTAGTATTGTTTTACAAAAATTAATACAAAGAATTCTTGTAGTTTTCCAAGTCATTTTAAAAGCCAGAAGATATTTTTGAATCGGAAGTGTTTATACTATATTTATTAATATATGCACTATCTAGAAAATTAATTAAAATTTTAATGAAAATACTCACTTCGCAAAATGTTTTTAACCTCGGGGAGCAAATACGCGACTTCAATTAATAACTTGTCTTAATAATGTAATATTTAGTGTGCCATACAAGAAACGTTGCACTATTTGTTCTATTTAAATACACGTCTGCTTGAACGTTAAGCGTTTAAAGTAATAACATGCTGCGGTATTACGTTAACGTTCTCTGCGGTATGAACTCCCAGAGTTAAGGGTTCATTACAAGGAAGGCACAAGGATTTTTTACATCGGATTCATTAAAATTTAAACAGATGTAGCCATGATTTGTGGAGTCATATGTGATTTTTATTTTGAAAAAGTCAAAAGTGTTATCATCTTTAGCAGTACAGTAGAGACCCTTTAATCCGAAATGCTAAATTTCAGGGGGTGTTCGAATTAACGATTTGTTTGGATTACTCAATTTGTATGGATAAGGTTAAATAACGTCAATTTAGAAAGTTTTGCAATATTTATTACGGTACTTCAGAAAACAAATACTACTGAAATAAAAAAATAAAAATCTGATGTGGCCAGCACAATACCTTCCGTCAATCCTGTGTATTATGTACAAATTCTTTCTCGGCAACTGAATTCCATACTCCTGATAACAAACAAACCACATGAAATAAGAAAATCATGAAATTTTGAATGAAAAATTATGACACTTGTCAGTTGTGCACATAATTAATTGCTGTCATTTTGACACGGGTCCCCATATCTGCTTGCCAAAGTCAGCAAAGTCACGTCACTGCACGCGCCCTATACATAAATTTTCTTGCAAAAGATCTTATATTTCCAGTAAAATTATTCCATAAACAAACTATGCAAATTGCACTTGACATTGACATCTTCTTCTTCTTTAGTTTTTCCCATCTGTTAGGGGTCGCTATTTTTATTTTTTTCTTCCACTCAGTTTTGTTTTGCGTGTCGTCCTCATTCAGTTCCTTTTCTCTCAAGTCTTCCGAAACACAGTTCTTCCATCTTATATTTGGTCTTCCTATGTTTCTTACACCTTCTATTACTAATCTATTCATTTTTCTTCCAATATATTCATCCTCATGACATGTTCAAACCAATGTAATCGTCTCTCTTATATCTTTTTAGAAACATTAGTGTTATTTCCCTTATTCTTTCATTCATTTACTTTTTATTGATACTGACATCTGTCAATTTGAATTACCTGAATATATTAGTTAGCATAGCTGGCTGATATATGAAAATTATTATCTTTATAATTATTTAACTATATATCTGTTGAATATGAAATATAAAATGCAATCAAATCGTATAGTGGATAATATATTCTTTAAGTTATAATAATATTTAACTGAGTTTTTCAAGAAAAACTGTTAAAGTCTTCAAATGAGGATACTTTCGGTTGACCAATTATAACCAAAATCTAATCAAGTCTGCATATGGTTGTAAGGAAGAGGAATACGCAAGAATTGTAATTTCTGGAATTCTAGTATTGGAGATATCGCGGCCGAAACCGCGGTCACACACACACACACGAATACACACACACACACATACACACGCACACACGTCCACACACACATACAGACATCATCGTAAAAATAGTAAAATCGTATTGGAAAGACCCTAAAACGTGCTTATTCAATGAAAACTCACCAACTAATTTTTTGACCAAAGACAATACTTTCCTTACCTAGAGGTGACGGAAGGTAAAAACAAAAAACATAATTATTATCTTATCTTTTTAGTTGTAATATTTATTCTTGTATACGTATTTACATTATCTTTTCATATTGCTATGTTATGTTATTCTGTAATATGGATGTAAGCTTTATGTAGAATAAATAATTTGGAAAAAAATGTTTTCGGGAGTTCATTCCAGCTTTGATCGCCAGTTACTGTATTATTTATTAAATAATGTATGTACACACATCCACCAATTGTAATCTGGAATTGAAATGGTTATCACATCCTGCCACCAGAGTAACTAAATCAAAATTTGATAGGTTTTTCCTCGGGTGTTTCTAAATTATACGTGCTTGTTATTGATTTCATTTACCCCGCAGTTCGGATTATCCGTTTTCTACCCAAAAGTTGGATTACTGGATGTTCGGATTAACGTAGGTACGGATTAAGGGGTCTTTACTGTATTATAATTAGATAAATACAGCCTACGTTAAAAGTGTAACAAGTATTTATTCTTTTATATTATAAGCGATTGAAAGAAGGGAAACCATTTTCCATTTATATATTTAATGCAAACTTTTTTGCATTGAGTTCATAACTAGTTTTTCATCTGCCCAAATAACAATGGCCGACGGTCAACTAAAAAGTGACGTCGATTTTAGATTGAATTTAAGTCATATACTGCCGTCTAATTTAATACCTATGCGACTTCACTGTGACGTTGATTTTTGGTTTGAACTATTTAGACGTCAGATTTGTGATCACTATGACGTCCATGTGACGACTTTATGTGGTCATAATTAGATCTATTTAAATTTTTTTAGATGTGGTAAGACACGATGCGAAGTGCCATTATGAGAAATATAAACAAGCAATAGTGAACTAGTTTAAATATACACCACAACGTGCAAATAAATACAGATTTTTTCCAGATATAAGATGCATTATTTATTTAATTAATTTGAATTTTTCGTAATATTTTTTTTTTAAATACTTTTTATGTTTAATATTCTATTGTTGGTATATTGTTTTGCTTTAATATTTTTTAATTTTTTTTTTTATATTATACACTATAAATAAAACGAATTCAATTATTTATTTTTTCTTCCATCATTTATGTTTATACCATAAATATTACGTCGAAACATCGTTTTAAAATGACGTCGAAACAACATCTTAAAATGACGTCGATACAACGTCTTACAATGATGTTGAAAGAACGTCTTAAAATGACGTCGTACAGCTCCACGCAAAGACGCCTTCAGGACGTCTATGTGACGTAAATTAGGATGTCACAGTGACGTCATTTGTGTGTGACTTGAATGTGTAAGTATAATGGATGTAAAAAAATAAGTCTTCACAGTCCAAATCTTGTCACTGATATTCATTGTTATCAAAATTTCACTGGACTTTTGTAACATGTTTCATTTAAATGCACTACACATGTGTTGTAACTACAACTTAATATATAAATGAAAAACGCTATACGCGATAAGCAAGAAATATTTGGGCAAAACAGTACAGTGACAGACATTTTTATTTGTGGATATAAATTTGTATTGAATCAATAAATCATTTTGACCTTTACTATTATTACTAACAATAGCACTATGAAAAAATGTATATGCATTCTACGGTGAAGTATTTCTCTTTCCGACTACTTGTGATAAACTTGGTAATGTTGTAAAGAAGGAAACAACACAATTCGAATTCGAGTGTAAGTTTCTAGCAGAGTAATAACCAGTTTATTATTTTAACGCTTCGCGTCGCAAGCAAGAGTTATAATCTGAAAATAAAACGACGACATAATATTTCCGCAGCACAACAGCCGTGTTTGCGTTGGAAAGTTGGCTTTGTTCGTCGATCGTGCTAACTTTATTTCGGCATTGTTCATTTTAATCCGTATTATATTCAATTCTCCGATTGCGATGGTTAGGTTTTTAGGGATACCTGCATTGTATTCACAGGGCAAGCTACCCTTGGGGATTGTATGAAAATTTTCTCAACTATCAATGCGAATGCAGATGTATTGTGAGTGGTTTCGCGGGATAAACTTTGGGATTAAAATTGTGTTTGTTTCCCTACAGTTTTACTTTCCACATCCACACGCTCTACATACATACATGAGGGGCAACGCGTTTAACTGGTAACCACAGAACACATTTTCATTTTCATCACCCTTAAAACAAATTTGGAAAATAATAATGATAATACTCTGTTACCGCGGACTTGCGAAATATATTATTTACAGGACTGCCGCTCTAGTGTTTGCATTTTCAACTACAGGTTATTTTGAGTTGGCAACACCAATATCTGCTGTGTTATGACAAGGCGATTTACGAAATGAGTCGATTTACGCTTGAACAACGTTGGAAAATATTAAAAACTTATTTCCAAAGTGATGAATCTTCTACCGAAAATGCAAGAAAATTAAGTTCAAAATTCGGTAAAAAAAAAGCGCCTTCCAGGCAATATGTGGACAATTTTGTCAAACATGTGCGTATAACTGGTTCACTATTGGATAATACAACACGTTCTCGTGCTCGTACAGTGCGTACAAACGAAAACATTGCTGCTGTTGCCCAGAGTGTGCAAGAACAACCAAGCACTTTAACTCGCCATCGTTCTCAGGAATTAAACATTTCACGCACTTCTTTGATGCGATTTTTGCATATTGATCTCGGTATGACGCCATACAAAGTTCAATTAGTGCAGAAGAGCTGATGCCGCACGACCATCCGCAATGTTTTTAGTTCTCTAATTGGACTACGAACGCTTGGCAGAAGATGAGCATTTTTACCGAAAAATCATCTTTTCTGACGAAGCTCATTTTCATCTCGGTGGTTACGTCAACAAGCAAAATTGTCGCATCTGGGGTACAAAAAATCCACACATGACTGCTGAAAAGCCAATGCACCCTAAACGATGCACTGTTTGGTATGGTTATTGGACCTGCGGTATCATTGGGCCATTTTTCTTCGACGATGTGGAAGGCAAATGCGTTACAGTGAACGGTGAGCGCTACCGTACAATGGTAACTGATTATTTTCGGTCCATTTTCGAAGATATGGATCTGGACAACATTTGGTTTCAACAAGATGGCGCGCTGTGCCACACAAGCCGTGAAAAAGTTGGAAAATCGCGTTATTAGCCGTTTTGGAGGTGTGCATTGGCCACCTCGCAGCTGCGATTTGACCCCGTTGGACTATTATTTGTGGGGAGCTGTTAAGGATGAGTGTTATGCTAATCACCCAGCGTCGATTGGGGCACTGAAAAAGGAAATTAGTGCAGTCATCGGTAAATACAGCTCCATATTGTCGAAAATGTACTGAAAAATTGGGTTGATCGTATGGGCTACTGCAAAGACAGCCGAGGAAGTCGTTTGAATGAAATAGTGTTCCATAATTAACCGCAAGGATTGTACTTTCGAATAAAAAAACCCGAATGACAAAAAAATATTAGTTTTTTATTTACAGCAAAATTAAACTGCAAAACTTATATGGTCCACTCGTTATATTATAATGCAATATAATTGTTGAAATATAAATAGAAATTATTATAGGTATTAAATTTCTAGATGAACTAGTTTGTTTTATAGACAAAATTTATTATATGAAATTTGCAGGTAGATAATACCAGAGTGTATTTATTTATTTAAATATATCTATCTGCGCTAAACGAAATCTGAATGGAACAAATTATTCATAGTTACACAAACTATAAAAATTCATGAACGTGTGAACAAATATTTATTATCCATTATTCACACTCATATGACAAACTGTGAAAGAACCTCCCGTTTAATATTCAAACCGTTTACATAAATATTCGCGAAAATAATTTCAAGTTTTAATATTCGATTCCTGGTATTGATTTTATAATATACTGAGGGGGATATGTCATTTTGCGCCCTTGCTGGAATATTATATAAGGGGATGATATTGGTCAATAAGGGTTCGAAAATATTTACATAAACGTTTCATCTGTGGCCGATGCTATATTTGTCCTGGGGTAAGAATCGCCCTTTGCCAATTTGCAGTTTTGAAGAGGATACGTAACGCTATATCTGTATATAAACATGTACTTTCATGGAATCAAATTTATTATTTTTTCAAAAGAATTATCGTCAATGACGGTTCCTGTAGCTCAATGGTTAACAAGGCCTCTTAGTCATGAGTGCGCTCGGAGTTCTGGGTTCGAATCCCACTAAGGCGTGGATGTTTATATATGTGAACTCGCTCTGTAATTGGGAATTAATCCTGTTGAGGTTTTCTTTTAATAGCATTTTACAATTACACAATACTGATTTTATTGCAACTTCTGGAGTACCACTGGGTGTCTACCAAATAATTACAAAAAAAAATCAAGGATTTTTCCAGGTATTTCAGATAACATTTTCAAAATTTCCAGGTTATTTCACATAATTAACAAAAAAGAATTAGTATAGTATAAATATATTTATTATGTATATAAAAATAAAAAATCTGATATGGCCAGCACATTGCCTTCCGGCAATCCTGTGTATTGTATACAAATTCCATAGGACGTGAGCAGTCACGTGACTTTTCTGACCTTGGCAATCAGATATAGGGGGCCGTATCAGAATGACAGCTATTAATGATGTCCATAACTGACAAATATTTTTTTGCTATTGTATGATTTTTTTCTTGGCATCTGAATTTCACACTCCTGATTACAAATAAACCACATGAAATAAGAAAATCATGAAATTTTGAACAAAAATTATGACATTTGTCGGTTATGGACGTAAATAATAGCTGTTATTTTGACACGGACTCTTATATCTGCTTTCCAAGGTAAGCAAAGTCACGTGACTACTCGCGCCCTATACATAAATTTTCTTACAAAATATCCCATATTTCCAGCAAAATTATTACATAAACAAACCACGAAAATTGCATTTGACACTGACATCTTCTTCTTCTTTAGCTTTTTCCATTTATTAGTGGTCGCTATTTTTTTATCTTCTTCTTCCAGTCATTTCTGTTTTGCGTGTCGTTATTATTCAGTTCCTTCCGCAATACAGTCCTTCCAACTTATCTTTGGTCTTCCACTGTTTCTTCAACCTTCTTATTCTTATTCACTAAAAACTCATCAATGATTTTTTTTTGACCAAAGACAATACCTTTGTTACCTAAAGGTGACGGAAGGTAAAAATACGTTTCTACTTTATATCTGAACGTAAATTACAGGAAAAATACTTGAAAAATGCTTCGAACAATAATAATATTTTGTCGGCTTTTCAACTCTGTGAGTTATAGCCCCTAATCAAATACTTTATTTGTTTCATTGTTACAATTATTTTTTTTACATTACATATTTATTGTATTTGAACGACACTTACAAACATCCAAGCCCCAGGTGGGAATCGAACCCACGACCCCAGGGTTCGAGCGGTGAAAATCGCTTTGAGCGCTAGGACGCTGCTTCAACACGCTCGACCAACGAGGAAAAATGCTTCGAACAATGGTTTATTAATAAATCATAATCATGTATTAGTACACCGCGGTCTGCAGTAATATGTACCTTTTGTTATATCCTTTTCTAACCAATTCAAAATGTAAATAGCTTTATCTTTATGTTTAGGCAGTATAAATATATTTATTATTCTTTTTATTATTATTTTTACAGATAAATTATTGTTTGTGTTTAATTGTTCCAGTTATAAAATTGTTCATTAAAATGTTTGCATTAATATCCACCATATTCAACACAAAGATAAAAATATTTTTATTCTGGTTAAATAAATCTCTTCTACAATACCAAATATTTGTGCAAATGTGCATTTTAATTATCTATGTTATTTGTGAAATGTGTTTAATTAAAATAAAACATGCCGTAAATATATTCACATTCACATCTTCAGTCTCCATAATATATAAATGTATTCTATATCATTACGCTTTTATGCTAGCGTTCATACAATAATTTATTACAAAATCATTGAGATATATCTTGTTCTATATCAATATATTATTAATAATCATAGTTGATAACAAACTAATTACTAGTATTAGTACTTAATTAATTATTTGTGTCTGTTCTACTGCAATAATTATTATAGCTATGATGATGATTCTGATTACAATTGGAATAGTGATGATTAAAATTTGATATTTCCACGCTCGAGTTTGGTACAGCAACGGCACATCAGAACGGTATCATCATTTGTTTCATCATTATAAACTAGAATTATTCGGGCCTATTCTGTAACTCAGTGGTTAATTATAAACAACTGGTTAAAAAATTTAACCAGCTAAGTATGTCGATATATAACAAAAAAATGGATTTCGGTTGTCAAATCATTAGTTATTGATTAATTTTTTTGTGTTAAAAATTAGCCATTTTGTTACAGATTAAGCCTGATTATCAGACAAATTGATATAGAAAAGGATGTGTTATGTATTTGCAATACCATTAATTTTATTATTTTTTTAAATAATAATTATTAAGTAACATAGCTTTATTAGCATTATCTTTATCATCTTTAATGGCAAATACTGCACCAACATCTTTATACAGAAATCGTGATGATCTCGTTTTATCATTATTAACTGTATCACCAGTGGTATATTTATTTTCCATAAAATAAAACAGCATTATTTCAATTATGTTTACCATTATTAATAGCAAATATTATACCTACATGTTTATGTAAAAGTTTGATGTGGCCAGCACATTACCTTCCGTATTTTGTTCATATTCCATAATTCCATACAGAAAGTAGCAATTATATTTGCAGTAAAATTATACCACGAATATACTATGTAAAGGTACTTGGCATTGACAGCTGTCAATCAAAATTATCAGCTGGCTGATTTATGTAATTTAGTTTCTTTATAATGTTTGAACTATATCCATTGAATAGGAAGTATAAAATACAATTAAATCGGATGGAGAATAAAGTGTTCTTTAATATCCATAATAATATAAAATGGCGAAAAAGAAAAATTGTTAAAAACTTTTTAATTTTTGGAATTGTAGTATTGGAGTTATTGAAGGGGAAATTATCGTCACACACACACACACACACACACACACACACACACACACACACACACACGCACACACACACACACACACACAAACTCAAACTGACACACATCCACCTACAGACATCATCGTAAAACTAGTAAAATTGTATTCTAGGGACCCTAGAACTTGCTTGTTCAGTAAAAACCAACCATGGAATTTTTTGACCAGACTGTATTATCAACTTACGTAAAAATTACTGAATGTAATTAGATGTAAAATGGTGATGTTTATTTTGCTATAAAGTAATTATTATCATTATTAATTATATCATCATTTAATACAATAATAATTATATTAAACAAAGTGCACATCTTAAGATGATGCATATAATATACTATAAATACTTTTATTGCAAATAGAAATTGAATACAATAACAATAAATAAAAAAGATATTATTTCTTTATCTTCTTGGACTTTGGAATGTTCCTAGTTCTCCTCTGACCACCCGCCTCCGGAAACATAGTAAATAATGTCCGTCCGGAACTCCGGAGTCTTCACCGGAATCAGCGTCAACCGGATTTAGCTTCTGTGCAAATTTTCAACCCTTAGTTTTTGCTGGGATGTGTCTTCCTATGATATATTACATGATAATTGCTTAGATGAGTGTTAGACCTTTATGTGCTGGACATAGAACTGCTAAGACCATACAATGAAGGCTGAGGATATTGTTTTTTAGTAGATAATTATTACAAAATAGTCTGAACTTTGTGGGATGTTTAATGCAAGAAGTGGGTCACCGGAAAGTTATATAATAATGAGCTCAATTTATATATTATATTGTACAATGTTTCGGTAATATTCGATAATAATTTTATAAAATCATTTTCATAATATATTAATTATAAATAAAATTAATATTTTAGGTAAGGAAGGCATTTCTTTGGCCAAAAAATTCAATGATGAGTTTTTAATGAATAAGCATGTTTTAGGGTCCCTATAACACGATTTTACTATTTTTATGATGATATCTGTATGTATGTATATATGTATGTGTGTGTGTGTGTGTGTGTGTGTGTGTGTGTGTGTGTGACGAAAGTTTCGGATACCTTCTATAACACGATTCGAAAAATTATATTTTTTTTGTATTCCTCAAATTTTCATCTAAAAGAACAAGTGATTAGATTTTGGTTATAATTGGTCAACCGGAAGTAGCCTCATTTGAAGATTTTAACAGTTAAATATGATTTACTGATATTTAACGTTATTATAACTTAAAGAATATACTATTCTCTATACGATTTGTTTACATTTTATACGTCATATTCAATTGATTAAGGGCCGGTTTCATAAAGGTCCAGTTAAATTTACTTCCAAAGTAAATTGAATTGTATGAATAAATTCGAACCAGTTTCCACTTAAATTTATTGCTGTCAAAAAATCACACAGCATTTGTTCAAATTTTTAAATTTACCTCGGAAGGTGATCATAGATTAAATTGTTTTATGAAACCGGGCCATAGAGTTAAAGAATTATAAAGATATTAAATTTCATAAATCAGCCAGCTATGCTAATCATGGAAACTGCTAATATATTCAAATAATTCATATTGACAGATGTCAGTATCAATGAAAAGTAAATGAATGTAGCAGAGATGAGGATGTTGAAGTAGATGTTGCGAAAGACACGGAAAGATACGGTAAGGAAATAATTCTAGTGTTACAAGTTTCTAGAAAGAGAAACGATTACATTGGTTTGAACATGTCATGAGGAGAGATGAAGAATATATAGGAAGAAGAATGAATAGCTTAGTAATAGAAGGTTGAAGAAACAGAGGAAGAACAAAGATAAGATGGAAGGACTGTATTGCGGAAGGCTTGAGAGAAAAGAAACAGAATGAGAACGACACGGAAAACAAATGAGTGGAAGAAGAAAATAAAAAATAGTGATCCTTAACGAATGGGAAAAGCTAGAGAAGAAGATGTCAGTGTTAAGTACAATTTGCATAGTTTGTTTATGAAATAATTATACTGGAAATTTAGAATGTTTTGCAAGAAAATTTATGTATGGAATTTATACATAATACACAGGATTGACAAAAGGTATTGTGCTGGCCACATCAGATTTTTATGAGTGGTTTTGATTCGCGTAGTAGAAGTTGACATTTTGTTCAAGCTTGTAACAACCACATAGTAGTTTTGTATATCAATAATTAGAAGATAAGACAGATTATTTTATTCTTACAAATAGTAACATCTGGCGATGATTCCATTCCTTTGTTTTCTTATGAGTCAAGATATAAACAAAACATAGTATAAAACCGTAATATTAGTGAATAATGACTCAGTTCCGAATAACATTTCCAAATAACAATTTTAAACAAAAGTTATAGATAAGACTATGGGCTAGTTGCATAAAAAGTTGTTAGCTGATTATGTGTTTAACTGCACATTGTAACCATGGATACGTATAAAAAATAAATTGGAAAAGAAGCCTTGTCAAAGTTAATACCGTGGTTAAAGTTAAAATTGTTTTATGTAACTGCGCCTATAGCCTATAGTTTGTAGCTGACATCAAATAAAACTTATTGAAAATAATAGTTCTCAATCCTATTATATAATTTTGTCGTCAGTTGCTGTTGTCCATTAAGTGCGTCACATGTTTGTTAAAACATTATTTATTGTTTTTATTGTAAATATTATTAGTATTTATTTGTATTATAAAGTAAAATATTAATTGCTGTGAACATGAATTCAATAATAATTATAGTTATATTACAATATATATGATTATTTATAACTATACAAAATATAACCTCATTTCTGCTATGTGCTATGAACTATAATATATAAAGTTTTACGTTCAACGCTGCAGCTATAAAGGTTTCCTGGTTTACAAAATGTACGTTTTTAGTTTGTTTTATATTCTTTTAATGAAAATGATACAGATGTACTCATGGGCGTACGCAGGAATTTATTCAGGGGGGGGCAAGAAGAAATTATGTTTAAAATGATTTTGTTAAAGGTAAAGGTTTACTTAAAGTAAATACCAAAGATAATCATTTTATTTAAAAAAGAACAAATAAAAATTAATAATATAGTGAATTTAAACTTTCTAAAATATTAACTGTAGTGGATTTTCAGAAAATCTTTGTGTCACTTCTACGTATAAAAGTATATGTTCTTGGTTATTATAAAATGTACAGTATTTTTTTTAAAGATGTCCGTGCAACAAATTGGATGAATTAGGATTTTAGCTCCGCCTATTCCGATAAATACAGTTCACTTAGTTTTTATGTAGGTCTATAAGATACTACTATTATTTTATTATTATAACAATATATGTTAATGCAAAAGCATTCAAAATTCAAAACGGAAATAGACTAATACATGTGAAACCAATAATGTGAAAAATATGATACTGACACTCTGTTAGTGTCAGTGACACTGGTAGAAAATAAAGTTATTCGTAAGGCTTTGAATCAAGGTAATATATCTGAATTAATAAATAAATTTGCGTTACAGCGAAAGTAATGTCAACAACGAGCATCGTTTTAAAATTGAATGCCCTAACTTAGTCGAAACAATATTAATTTTTGAAAGACAAGCGTATTGTATCCATCCTTATTGCAAACGCTTCGTGATATGTAAATGAAAGAAATAAATGTATGCCAATTTATTAATTCGGTCATGATACAGATGACCTTGATCGGACATCTTTAAAAAAATGCTGTATGTTATTATACCTGTACAATACACATGTATTATACATTTCATACTGTATAAAACGTATTATTCCTTTTGAGCAGTTTAAAAATATTTAGTATTGATCATATATCATTTCATACACGTATATTATATTTTTATACAGTATTTTACATATGTATGATACATGTGCAATATAAAATGTATAATACTTTTATTTTATATACATATATACAGTAAATTTTCCATTTTACTTTTTATATGGAAACTTTAGGGGGGGGCAACTGCCCCACCTTGCCCCACCCTGCGTACGCCCATGGATGTACTGTGATCTATATAAATTCATTACATCAGTAATATAATTTCTTCATACAAAGGTTAAAATTAGTGGAATAAGATTCTGTTAAGTATTATGTAAATTAGTGTTAAGTTAATACAAAGCTTCTAACTACGAATATTTAGATATATAGTTTAGTTTAATAGGAAGCAAAATTGCGTCAATTCTGTGTTATTATGTACAAATTCCATACATAAATTTTCTTGCAAACGATTCTATATTTCTAGTAAAAATATTTCATAAACAAACTATATAAATTGCACTTGACACTGGTTTTAGCTTTTCACATTCGTTGCGAGTTGCTACTCTTGATTTTCTTAACATAGTAGCTGCTTCCGTTGTTATAGCATACCTGGATGATTTATGAAATTTAATTTCTTTGTAATATTTTAAGTCTATATCCATTGAATATGAAGTATAAAATGAAATCAAATCGTATAGATAATAGAATATTCTTTAATAATTATGATACTTAACAACGTTAACTGTTAAAATCTTCAAATGAGGGTACTTCCGATTCACGAATTATAACGAAAATCTAATCAGCTCTTCATATGGATGTAAAGAGAAGGAATACGAAAGACTTATAATTTTTAGAATTGTATTGTTGGATTTATCGTGTATAAAAAAATCTATATACACATACATCATCGTAAAAATGGTAAATTCGTATTCTAGGGATCCTGAAACGTGCTTATCCACTTGAAACTCACCATCAAATTTTTTGACCAAAGACAATGCCTTCCTTACCTACAGGTGACGAAATGTAAAAGCATTATTACGTACAATTTTACAAAAATTAATAAAAAATAAAAATGCATCATCACAGTTTATTACCCATATTTGTGTGTACTAATAAGCTAACATAAAAAATAATGTCTTCGTTATATTTATCATTATTTAAAATTAAAAATGTATTTTAATATTTTATATTTATGTTCAAATGAGAATATAATTCATTAGTCACGTGACATGTTTTCCGCCAATCAACATTCAGAATCTGTCTGGTTACATGTCTTTCAGGCTGCGTACGATTTTACGCTCTGAGCGGTCTGAGCGCTCGATGCCGTTGCTGGGCGATCTTTTTGCTCAGCTCTACGTTCGGTTTATTAGCTCAGGGAGTGCGCAGAGCCCGATCTGTTCGCTCGTTCTCTAACCATGGAGCATGTTGAGCAGTTGTCTGGCGCATGCGTATTTAAGCGCAAATTTAAAATGTTTGTCGCCGGCAATGCAAACAATTATCTGTTCTATGAATGAATGTTGCCATTTTCGTATATCAATCAAAAATATTTGAAATGTATAAATTACTCATTTTAGAAAACATTTTTCTACATAATTTTCAACTTTAAGTTGTCCATAATCATTTCCACATTCTTAATCAGTATCATCAAAAATACGTTCATAACTCGCGCACAGTACACATGTTAACAGTTTTTATTCTGGCGCAAATGAATATGTCAAAATGGCAGCTAAACGCTCTATCCGTTCGGTTATTCAAGCTACAGATCGGAAATCGCAGATGAATCTATCACGTGATCAGATTGCTCAGAGTGCTCGACAGATTTAAATACCGTACGCACCCAATGTGATGATAAAAAAAACAAAGAAATAATCACCTTATTTATAGTTGTTACAAAGGTATTTGTTTTCTTTATTTATGACATTGACAGTTAATTTTGAGTACAATAATAAGTAATAACAATAACTCAAACTCCGATACATTACATAAAACTCGTAAGTACTATGTTTTAATACAATATGAATATGTATATCAAAAGTTAGGTTAGCAACTCAAACAATGTGTTACAAAAATTAATTATATTCTCTCATTAAATAAGCTCGTGATATGATTAATAATCGATGATATTGCTCGTGAAACCGAAACAGCACATTTCACTTGTGTGAAATCTGCAACTCGGTTTACTCGAGAATATCATCGATGATAATCATATCACTTGTTATATTGCGTATGATAATACACTGGCGAAAGAAATTAACGCATCACTTATAATTTATTCTATATCTTGGAACCGACGTTATGTTTGAGCGGAAATTATTTATGTAAGGAAAAAGCTTATCAAGTATGATGTTTTACTGATTGTTTCATATTTTTTATTCCCATGGTATTCTGTCAATAAATAAAATTTTCTTTTCTGACTTAAAGAAAGCTTCATATTAAATTCATTTTTGGATTTGTTTTGAAGTACTCTCGAAATTAAGTGCTAAATAGTGAAGCGTGAATATGAATAGACGTCAGAATCTTAATTTAAGTGTTGACGAAACTGTGGCTGTAGTAAAACTTGCAGAAGAAGATTGGAGTCAGCGTTACATCGGTCAGCGCCTTGGTGTTAACCAATCGACAGTATCGCGGGTCTTGAAGAGACATCGGGAAACTCACTCATACTCAACAAGGCCAGGTCAAGGGAGAAATCGAGCCACAAATGCTATCCAAGATCGTTTTTTGATGATGCAGACGTTAAGGGAACAGTTTATTACGGCTCCTAGGCTACAAAATATGCTCTCAGAGGCCCACAATGTTCATATTAGTTCCGTTACCATAAGAAAAAGGTTACGTGGTTTTAATTTAACCCCAAAAATACCAGCAACAGAACCCCAATTTACCGCAGAGCATCGCAGAGCCAGATTAACGTTTGCTCAGAAACATGTTAACTGGTTACAGGCCGATTGGGCTAATGTTATGTTTAACGACGAGTCCAGATTTTGCCTTAATAGCATTGATAAACGGATGCGTGTATACAGACGGCCAGGTAAACGTTATGCGCAATGTAACATTGTTCCGACTGTTATGTTTGGTGGAGGTTCGGTTATGGTGTGGGGTGGTATCACTTCAGAGGCTCGCACGCAGTTGGTGGTCACACCAAGAAGGAGCACCACGGCAGTATCTTATATAGAAAACATTTTAGAACCATATGTAATGCCTTTTGCGCTTGTTGGGGGAAACGACTTCATCTTTATGCATGATAATGCAAAACCCCATTCTGCCCGAATAGTGCAACAATATCTTGCCGAAGTGGATATCACCACAATGCAATAGCCAGCCAGAAGTCCGGATCTTAATCCCATACAACACCTTTGGGACACGATGGGTAAACGATTTAGAGCACTTCCTCGGCGTCCAATCAACCAAGAAGAGCGCGGGCAAAAATTGCAGGAAATTTGGGAAGATATTAACCAGAATGACATTAGAGCATTAATTAGCAGTATGGGTCGTCGCTGCCAGGCAGTTATCCGAGCAAGAGGAGGAAACATTAAATATTAAGTGTTTTAATCGCATGTTAAATTTTGTTAAAAGTGTTTCTCTTCATTTTTCTTACAATTTTATTAAGTTTTTATTGTTTCATTGTCTTAATTCTGACCATAAAAGTAAAATTATAAAAATCAATGATTAAAATTTGAAGAAAATAAAAATATTCCAATATTAACTGAGTTTATAAAAGTGATGCGTTAATTTCTTTTGTCAGTGTAGTTGCAATAACAAATTATATGGAATGGAATATCATCATTATTTTCGTCATCATCTTTACAAGTATTGTTTCTGAAAAATGAAAAAAAAAATTAAAAAGTTTCATCTACATTGAAATATTGACATCTCTTTCCATGTTACCTGCTGTGTGAAGGAATTACAGTACAGCTTTGTAGTTATAAAACCAGCTAATCAGTTTTAGTTTTTAGTACAACATAGGCCGTTTGTATCTCCTTAGCGAAATCAAAACAAATCACGGCTTTTTTGCTGCGTTTCCATGAAAGCGTCGTTAATTAGGCACGCGCTTTGGAATTTTTGTATTAATCCGTTCAGCTAAACGAAAACGAAAAAGAAAAATCCGGGGCAAAAACAAGGTTTGCAGAGAAAACAAGGGAATCATTAATTCTCTTCCAATTATTTCTGGCTAAATAAAATCGCGAGACACGAGAAAGAGGCCATTTGTAATAATCCATATCATTCGTGGAGTCATCATAATAACGTAGTAAATTATAAGACAGCTTATTCATTAGCAACCAGAGGTATAAATAACCGGGTTAATAATTTCACCGGGTGGAAATATGCACAACATTTAATTTTACTCGAACTGGGGAAATAAATCACCCGCTGCCGAAAAACCCACACATTCATTAGTTACTTCAGCTGACGCGAGACTGATGTTACACTTGGCACAACATAGGGCGGTTTCAACAATAAATATTTCATCAACCCTTCTTGGAATTGCGACATTGTTGATAAACAAATTTTGATACATTACGCCTACATATTCTCGCACAGTTTTCACATAAATTTCGTGGGGATATTTCACGAAATGTAAACAGAAATTTAAATGATAATGCTATTCATGAAGATCATAATAATACTAAGAGATAACATAGTTTTTAATTGAATTTTTTGTTATGTAGAACCCATTATTTTAATTTTCAGCTAACATTATCTTTATATGATGTGAAAATTATAATAACCCAATATACAGGTGAACCAAAATAAATGATGTGACCAACACAAAACCTCACGCCATTTAATTTTTATTAATTTAAATACATATACCTATGGGATCTCATGGCCGCGTGCCTGAGTGTCTGGTTGCGAATCTGGGGAACCGGATTCAATTCCTACTATCAAATATTTCGAATTTTAAATGCCACAGAACTGACCCCTGTGATGCACTCTCCACGCCAAAAATGAGTACCCTTGAGGTGACATAGGTAAACGCCCGCACGATACAAATATGTCATCATTATTATCGAAATCTGTGTACAAAGCAGATTAGCACACCCAGCAATGGGTAATATGCAGTGATAATATAATTTTTTTATTTTTTTATTTAAATATATACCTGCATATTTACGAATTCTAGAAATTATATATCTTTAGTTCCTTTCCATATAACTATTGTTCTATTTACAATTTTAAAACGTTATTATTATTAATTTGAAATTATATATATTAAGTTCCTTTTCATGTAACTATTATTCTATTTAGAATTTTCTTTTGAAAACGTTACTGTTATTAATTTGAAATGATTATTTTTTTGACAGTGACATTTAACTGTCAAGTTACATACATTTGAGCTGAATTGTGTAACCATGGAGATGTGTGCATAAGCTCCGGGATATAATTTTTATATTATTTTATAAATAGACCCATAAAATATATAGAAACAGTATTAAAGCACATCTGTAGAAAATTAAATAATCTTTAAGTTTGATAATAACAAATTGCGAAAAAATAACATTTAAAGGTATTTTTTGGAAAAAAACTATTTTGAGTTTCAAGTAAACTTCTATATCCGGTTATCCGATTGATACCAAAATCTAATGGCTTCTTTCCATATTAGAATAAGGTAGAAATACAAGATTTAAAAAAAATCTGAACGATAGTATTTAAGTTAGAGCGTAAAGAGGATCCACACATACATACACACACACACACACACACACACACACACACACACACACACACACATACACACAGACATTATCGTAAAAATGTTAAAAATGGATTCTAAGGACCTTAAAATGTGGTCATTTACCAAAATATCGATATGCGATTTTTAGCACGATCCCTATACCTAGCGGGAGGTAAAAAAAAGTAAAAATCATCATGCTTCCGATCTTTAATAGTTTTCGGAAGGTAAAAATATGTATCGTATTACTCATTGATGGGTGTGCCAATCTGCTTTCTAGTCAATATAAATATGAGAATCAAAATCATTATCATCACCACTTTAACTATAAATATTAAAACTTCATTATCACCATCATATCTTTATTACTATTTTAAATTATAAAACACCATTATCGACATCTTTGTAACTAATTTAACAATGGAATTAAAAAAATTAGTCATTTTATATCGGTATATTTTACGACAATGCATTTATTATGCATCACCAAACTCATGCACTGATAACTGTTGCAAAGAGTGCTCTACAGGGCTCAATTCTACGCGATGTACAAACGACTTCAGTTCAATATTCCTGGTAATGAAAATCTATAAATTATTCCGCTGTATGATTTCCAAACTGCAGCGAAGACAATAGAATAAATTAGCGTTAAACTGATGATTGCAGCAAAACGAAAGCATTTAGTGTGTAATATATGCAAATGACCACAATCGGTCGCTATTGAACCATTCGACAAAAAATCCCATTATCATCATAACATTATACACTCCAGCAAACATATCATCCCTCATGTACGTCCAACGAAACAAAATGACGGTCAAATTAATTTTTATTTCATTTGAACGCAATCAGATAACCACTCAAAAAATAATCAAGCAGCCCCTGTTTGTATTCCGACGTTATTGGCTCTAATTCGAACAAGAGAGACAGAAAATAGAAGGAATGAAAAGAGAGAAAGAGATAGGAAATGAGGGGAGCAATTCAGCAAAATTAAAACATTCTGCATGATGGGGACTTCTTTGCGAATTATTTATTAATTTATCTTGTAATTACAACTGTTTGGGAATGCGAAATTTGTAATTAAAATTAGTATTGAGACCCACAATAAGGTAGGAATAATTTCCAAATATTTATTACCAAAATTGATACAATTTTAGAAATATCTCGAGAACTAAACGAGATATCGATATGTGGTTTAAAAATTTCAAATGTACACATCGAAATCTATATATAGAATAATACAACCTTTTTAGTTAAATTCTGTTGTTTTGTAGTTCATGTTTTTACCTGAAGAAGGCAATAGTCTATATTGTCGAAACGTTGTAATTTAAATAAATACAAACAGAATTTAACTAAAAAGGTTGTATTATTCTATTGAAATATGAGTTCTGAAAGATATTATAATAATTTAATCTATATATAGTTTAATATTTTTTCGTCTACCTTCCATATCCAGAAATGCGTGGGAGATACGACCTCTGCGTCTTCACCATTCGATTCCCCGTGCCAAAAACTATAAATGTACCATTTTGTACTATGGCTAAATTTTTTATTAAAGATTAACAACGAAGATCGTCAAAAATCGCAAAAATCTTAAGGTTTTCTGGGATTTTTACATTTTTATATAGATGTGTCTCATCTTCGATGTTTTTTGAAAGGACCTCGGGTAATATTAACGATAGAGCAAAACCGTTTGTAGATTTCAAGGTCAACTTTTCGAGAAAAGTTTAATAGTCGCCACAGAAATTTCAGATCTTCTTGTGTTTTGAGCTACAGACAAAAACTCGTTTTTCGTTAATTTCGAAAATATCTTCTATCTCCTATCTTATTTATTATGATGAAAAATTTTAACAAATTTTGAATCGTTTTTCACGAAGAATGAAATGGCACAATTAGATTTTTTGAAAACTTTTTATAGGGGAAGCTATGTTGAAATGAGTGTTATCTTTTTTATTTTATAAGCTTTTTAATGATATATAACAAGTCTACATTCTTTTGTTTTAAAGATGAATTATTAATTTTTTGGAGTGAAAAAATTGAAAATAATTATGAAAAAAATAAAAACTATTACAGATCACCTTTTCTTTATTTTTAATAATATTTTCTTCAATTTTTATCATTTCTTCCATTTATATACCTCAGAAAGCATTTTAAAGGACTTTTTTCGAAGTGCCGTAGCCAACTATAACGCTGATAAAATACAATTTATGTGACTCGCAAAAAAATATTAAGAATAATTTTAAGAACATAATTATTCGATATAGAATTAGAATAAATAAACGATGATCTGTAATAGATTTTTGTTCATTCGTTTCGTAATAATTTTAAATTTTTACACCCCAAAAAATTAATAATTTATGTTTTATTCATATTTGAAAGAAAAGAAAGTAAACTTATTTTATACAGTGTTAATTTTAAATTGGCTACCATTACTATCTCGAGAACTATAAGAGCTACAAAGACGGTTAAATGGGCAAACAATTTCTATTTCATAAGATAAATTTAAAGTGGTGAACATAATAATCCTCGAGATATAAAACAAACTTATGATTTTTTAAATGGGAACCTACGTTGATAATTTATGCTATGCAAAAAAATCTGTTGTGGCCAGCACAATACCTTCCGTCAATCCTGTGTATTATGTACAAATTCCATACATAAATTTTCTTCTAAAAGATTCTAATTTTTTGGTATTTTATGATTCCCTTTCTCGGCAACTGAATTCCATTCTCCTGATAACAAACAAACCACATGAAATAAGAAAATCATGAAATTTTGAATGAAAAATTATGACACTTGTCAGTTATGGACATAATTAATTGCTGTCATTTTGATACGGGTTCCCATATCTGCTTGCCAAAGGCACGCGCCCTATACATATTTTTTTTTTGCAAAAGATGCTATATTTCCAGTAAAGTTATTTCATAAACAAACTATGCAAATTGCACTTGACACTGACATCTACTTCTTCTTCTTTAGTTTTTCCCATTCGTTAGGGGGTCGCTATTTTTTATTTTCTTCTTCCACTCATTTTTGTTTTGCGTGTCTTCCTCATTCAGTTCCTTTTCTCTCAAGTCTTCTGCAATACAATCTTTTCATCTTATATTTGGTCTTCCTATGTTTCTTCCACCTTCTATTAATATATTCATCGCTTCTCATGACATGTTCAAACCAATGTAATTGTCTTTCTTATATCCAGAAACTTCTAACACTAGAGTTACTTCCCTTATTCTGTCATTGATTTACATTTTATTGATACTGACATCTGTCAATTTGAATTACCTGAATATATTAGCAGTTTCCATGGTTAAGTTAGCATAGCTGGCTGAATTATGAAATTTATATGAATTTTTTTATCTTTATTATTCTTTAATCCTATATCTCTTAAATATGAAATATAAAATGCAATCAAATCGTATAGACAATAATATATTCTTTAAGTTATAATAACATTTAACTGAGTTTTTCAAGAAAAACTGTTAAAATCTTCAAATGAGGGTACTTCCGGTTGACCAATTATAACCAAAATCTAATCAAGTCTGCATATGGTTGTAAGGAAGAGGAATACGCAAGAATTGTAATTTTTGGAATTCTAGTATTGGAGATATCGTGCAGGAAAAAACGGTCACATACACACACACACACATACACACACACACACGCACATACGAACACACACACACACATACAGACATCATCGTAAAAATAGTAAAATCGTATTGTAAAGACCCTAAAACGTGCTTATTCAATGGAAACTCACCACCGATTTTTTTGACCAAAGACAATACCTTCCTTACCTATAGGTGACGGAAGGTAAAAAACGATTTAAAATATGCTAAAATATTTTTTCTCGATCATAATAAATAAGATATGAGATATTTTCGACATTAGTGAAAAACGAGTTTTTGCCTGTAGCCCAAAAACAAAAAAAGATCAATAATTCCTGTGATGACAATTCAAATTTTTTCGAAAAGTTGACCCTTGAATATGCAAACGGTTTTGCTTTATCGTTAATATTACCCGGCATACCTTTAAGAAAACATCGAAAATGAGACATCTGTACAAAGTAAACTAATGGATCAAAAAAATTAAAATTTGGTACACTTATGAATTTTTTCCGTAGAATCAATCTAAAGGTGAAGTGGAAATTGTATCTCTACCCATTTTTGGGTTATAGGTGTTTTATCAAAATGGAGCACAAAACTTTGAAGGCGAATATGCCGGAAACTAAAAGAAATGTCGACCTGCGGTTTAAAAATTGGGAATGTATCCAAAAAAAAAATTTTGAATAAAAACTGTTAGTAACATCTTGAATTTTGTTTGGAATTCCACTCATAATCCAAAATTAAATCATAGCATTACACAAACTTTAAAAGCACATCTTCAAGTACATTTCGAGAACGGTTATAACACAATAAAATTTCATTGTAAGTGTAAAATAGTTATACTGCATAGAATTGCATCACGTAACTCGGAACTCTGTCCTTATAACCTGCAGCAGGATCTGATATGAGCACCAACTTTGGTCTAACGATTGTGACTTAAATTAGATATCACTTGAAACCTTGATTAATTAATGTCTAAAATGAGATTCAAATTTATGAGAATTGTTTTGAAATGAAGCTTCAAAGTGATTTTGTTTATCTTATATTTGTTTCACTTTTGTTGAAGTCGTTTAATCAATAGAGGAGAAAATATAAGAACGTGGTTATCAGATGATAAATTTTAATGAGAACAACTCTCAGAGGGAAAGAAAAATTCTGTGGGAATATTGAATAAATAAACGTTTAGCAAAAACAGTGAATTTATGTGTTTTTTGTGCTGTCAACATTGAAAGCATTAGTAACAAGAAACTCATATTCAACTGTGGATGCAAAATATCAAATATATACGCATAATATAAAAGAACAAATAAATCTCCATTTAATTAATTAATTTTTTTCTTAACACTCCTTGCAAAAAGCTTGTACTTTAAACTCTCTTATCTTGCTTTGTGTTTTACGTTGAATTTTTGTTCATCCGTTTTATTTTTGTCTGCTAGTGACTTATTATGAGCGCATTTGTATGTTGTTCCGGAAGAACTTAGTTGTTATAATTTTTTACTATTTTTGCCTACATTTGTACGCGAAACTCAAGTGCAGGATAATTTAATTAGTTTGTAAGTAAATTTAAAATAGTGAAATTCAGAATTAAAATGATTAAATTAAAATCTAATAGCGATAAATCATTTGCAAATGGTAACGTTTTTTTAATAATTGATATTAACTAAATGTTGAAGGCGATTTAATTGATATTGAATTCAATATGTGATATTATTAAATGTAATAATTTTGTTTTATAATTGATGGAACATTTGGTTTTAGTTTGTTAAATTGTCTCTAAATCAAACAACAATCATATTGTAATTTATCTAAAGAGCAAATTATATTTCTAATTGGCTAACGGCTAAATCTATTTGCTTCACTATACACTCATACAAATAATATTCTAAAACTAATATACATTCAGCATCAACTTCAAAGATGTTCAATCTATTAATAGAAATGCTAGCCACGTATATATGAAAGCATTATCTTCTTCTTTGCCATTATTATCAACAGAATTTGCTGTATTATATTGCTATCTAAAATGATATAGTCTACATTTATTTAACCCATATTTATATCACTACATTTATTTATTTTAACAACTCGTAGAGTACTTATTTATATCACCGACTTCATTACTCGTTGCTTCTATATCACAGACTATCTCTCCGTTTTCTTTCGGCCGGTATTTATACAGCCCATTATCCTTCTAGAACTCTCTGACGCGACCATCATCGAACACTAAAGATTCACTCAACTGGATATAATTGACCAATCAGAACGCGTATGAGTTTTCCCCGGGGGATTACGTCATCGGGGTAATTCCGGCGAAGGGATTACGTCATCGTTCGCGAACATGCTATCAGTAGCGGCGCAAGCATTCGGCGCGTCGGGTCCGCGCGCGCTACTGTATTCTTCCAGAATGGCATTGCGCAGTAGAAATTGTATGATTTTTGATGGTACACGTAATTAAAGTATTATAGAATGAGGCGAAATCGGACAATTTCAAGATACAGTGGAAAGTGGAATTCATCTATAATGAACTCGCCTGTAATAGAAACTCTGTTATAATGTACTCTTTATTAATGTCCCAGTACAAACACGTGAAAAATCCTCGGTTAATATGAACTCGATTATAACAAACTTTCGCCTATAATGAACCCAAATTCATTATTTTGTCCATTGCAAGCGGAGCGATTCGTTACTTAAAATAAAGTCAAACTTCTAGATAAAGATTATATTGCCAAACCGTAGATTCAAACAAAACTAACCGACTTTTTTCAAAATATGTGATGGTAAATATATGCGAGTATGTACATATGTATATATGTATGTATTATAATAAGTTTTTCGCTTTTATTTTCGTGCTTATGTATACCTATTTACGAGTAGGTACATAGTTTCATGTTGTACCTAGTTACCTTTTTTTTAATAAAAACATGACAATGAAATAACATGAATATTTTATGCATTTGTTTAATTAGTAATTATTCTAATGACATGAACACTTGACTATGATGGACCATTTTCCTTGGTCCCATGAAGTCCATTATAAGCGGATTCTACTGTATTTTCAACTTGTATCATTTTGAAACCGTGTATTCTTATATTTGATGAAGTTCTCCAGTTTAGTATACATGTTTTATTATTAGGAATAGTTGAGGAAATAAGTAAGTATACTATATTGAATATTTAATTTTTTATTCAATTCCATGTTGCAATCGATTTCGGGACTTCTAAGAATACCATCATCAGGCAAACAGCTGAAAAATACATTTGATTTATTGAATAAATATAATAATATATTTTATTTTGCCCTCCAGGAAATTCCTGATACAAAAGAAATACAATGCGAAAATACAGGTATTTACATACATGTTGGGAATAGTACAAAAGTGAAAAATATTTTGTTTACACTCCGATGTGTAAAGTTGATACTTTACACACTGCAGACAATGTGTAAATTAAACGATTTTCGTATTTTACTTTATTTACACATTACAGAGCTACCACCATTAATACACGTTTGGCATTGAAATTGTTTTACCTAAATTTAGTTTTTTCTATACATTCATGTTGTAATATTGACAGAAATGCAGTATTCAACTTCAGCTCTGTTAACTGTTAAATGTGATCTCGGTATTTGGTGTGTTCAAATTGTCGTCTGTTCATCTGTCTAATTTCTAATTTGTTTCAGGTATTTTATTTAAAGTCATATAAAAAATATTGTATGCAACTTAAGAGTAAACAAGCTTTATGACATTCGGTTAATAATTTTCGTGACTCAGCAAGCCTCGTCACGAAATACTTGTCCTCATGTCATAAAGATTGTATTTACACTCTTGTTGCATAAATAACTATTATCTTATATAACGATAATATAAAGAAGGTTTAATAATTACAGTTATTCGTTAAGTAAGAATGATCTTAATTTTGAAGCATTAGCCATGAAGTAAAATAAATTATAAGCCTAATTTTTATCCGTGATATTAAGATATAAGCTAATAGATTCGTCTTCAGAAGATAACCAATGTTTTCTAAGTTGTTTGTACATTGGACAACGATATATAAAAATTGAATAAATATAATAAAAGATAAAATGAAAATTGTTGCAACGTAATTATAAAGTGATTTTTTTACACTTTTTAGTAAAGGTAATTAATTAACAAATGTAAATAAAATGTGTTACAGAAAAATACTTTTATTTACATTTTTTGCTATTTATGTTATTATAAAATTAAAATTATTAAATTTTCTACAGATTTGCATTCATATTTTTTCTATAAATTTCATGAATAAATTTATAATACGTATAATTAATATTACAAATCCCGAAGCCGGTAATTCAAAGATAAGCTTATTTCCTTAGTTACAAAGTTCAGATCCCAAATTTGTGTAACTGACAGATAAATGTCACAGTCAATAAATTAAATATTTGAAATTAATAATGGTAGTAGTTTAAGAAGAAAATATTAAAACATGAATTTATAAAATTTCTAATCAATAAATTTATTTCCATATATTTTTAATTGAAAAGAAATTCATGCCACTGTCATAAAATAAAATTGAATTAATATAACGGTAAAATTCTGGAGAAGAAAATACTGATAATACCATGATAATACATTATAAATTGGAACAATAATAGTTATATGTAAAAGAACTTATGCAGTTATCAACATTAGTAAATATGTAGCTATGTATGTAAGCTAACAAAAAATAAATGGCGGGAGTTATTTTGTTGGCCACATCAGATTTTTTATCTAGATGCGGCGACTGATGTCTGAACTTGATTTTCCACTATAGTTGAATCACCGATTTGAGAAACCACTCATGCCATATGTTTTCAATATTGAGATTTTTTCAGAATCGAATTCTGCGAAGGTAAATTCATACTCGTGTGCTCAATACGCTCATGGTAGAGCAGTTAACATTTAATTTGAACGTGAAACAACATTAGTCACTGACATATTTCATATTGTTTCTCTCTTGAATGCGTTGGAATATACTTTCTGATTTTTCTTAATACAGCCTTTTAGTTTTTGTTCTGTATATTTTATTTAAACATACATAATATGACGTAAAAGATTATATTATTGTTGTATTATGAGTTCTGAAAGATTTTTTAATAATTTACATTTTTCTTATTACTTTTGTAAAAAGAAGTGGTAATAAATTATTTAGAAAAATAAAGAAATTTGTACTGTTTTATAGAAAAATACCAGTACATATCGGAATGAATGTTTTCTACCTTATTCATCCCAATTCTGTAAGCACTGAGAAAAAGATGTAATTACGTGAATTGTAAATTTATTTGTTACAAATAAATCCTAAGCTTGAATAGATCCAAATATATCTACAATTGATACAATATAATAATTTATTTGAAACATTTATTTGTCTCAAATAAATATATATTGAGATCAATTATGTCTTCTATTTTATGAGAACTATGCATTTTTAATAATTATTAAAAAAATTGTTACGTTTTTTTCTTTTTTTCCAACGTTCCAGCAAATAATATTGACTTGATATACACAGATATATTTAATTACAACTTGTTATACCCATGGGTCGTATGGGGGTTCCCCATGTTACCATCTATAATTGACAATTTCTAGCCCTGATGAAGACTTTAGTCAAAGTCGAAACGTAGACCAGGAAATAAATAATTTTACACAGACTGCGTGTCCGATTATTTCCCATTTTTCAATATAATTCAAGCCAACATTTTTTATTATTATCCAGTTATGTGTTTTCGAGATTTTAATCATAGTACCATTTGGAAATAATGTGTATAGCAATAAAACTAGTTTTTTTTTGGTCCAGCATCATTCACAGTTTTTTATATCTCCTGAAATTTTTACTTTTTGACTTATGTGATTTCTCAAATAGGTGATTAAATTATGGTATTTTAATTGTAGTATATTTTTACTTTTAATGTTCGAATTCGCCTCTCGTTTTGGGGTGATTTCGGACGGTCATTTAAAACGCAGAGTAAACTGAAAACGTTCCTTTCTATGAGTGACTAAATTGTTAAAAAATATGTACTTATCTATTTAAAGTTTTATAATAATTTTTTATCCCGTTATTTGTTGTAAGTAGGTAAATATATATTTCAAATTAAATAGTTTTTACATAAAATAAGGCACATTTCTATTTGTATAAATGAATAAACAGCATTAAAACTGAATACTTTTATCACGTTCACACAATAAGATGTTTAAAAAGTTATTATATATAATATTATTATAATAATGAAATTTCGAATAATCTATATCAAATATTTTTTAATAATTTAAATACAATCCTTTTTTAAACTATTCAAGGTAAATAAACCGTCGTTATACTATGCCTCAGACTTTTGTTTTAATTTACAATGTTATCATCTAACCTACCCCCGCACGCATTCAATAACAGAATTTATTATTACACTGTGGCAAAACTTCTAACAATTCTAATTCTATTTATCTAACAGTATGCTATGGAAAATTACTTCATACGATCTGGTCGATCTGTAAGATTGTAAATGTATTGATTTTAAGAATGTTAATTTATGTGGATATCATAGGAGGGCCTGCGGCGTTAGCACTTTGTATATCTTATGCACGTTTCCAATGTGGGAATGCGTGTAAACAGTCATAAAGCGCTGAAGGCAACGGCGGTAGCACTTTTTAAAAACGTGTAACTATTATAAATTAGGAATGCATGTAAACAATCATAAAACACTATCCACCTAGGGGAAGCGAGTTTTCGCTAGTCCTATCCTACCATCTGTCTGAATTCCTAAAGAGGTCTGTAATAACCCCATTCTACGGTAGTTTCTTTTGGATACACAGGTTATAGAATCGGTTCAAAAATAATCTAGATTTGTCAACATAATTCGTATACTTTGGCGTGCATTTTAGCATTTTTGTGTCTCATTGATTTATGTGATTTATCAATAATGCCAAAAAAAAAAATCTGATGTGACCAACATAATATCTCCCGCCATTTACCTATGGGGTCTCGTTGCCGCGTGCCTGATGTCTGGTCGCGAATCTGAGGAATCCGTTTCGATCCCGATCAACGCCAAATAATACTAATTTTAAATGGCATAAAATTAATCCTTGTGGTAAACGCCCGCACAAAACAAATATGTCATCATCATTACCGAAATGAGTGCACAAATCAGATTAGCACACCCAGCAATGGATAATATGCCGGGATAATATATTTATTTATTTCTTTATTTAAATACATATGTGTATATTTACTAATGCTAGAAATTATGTATATTAAGTTCACCTCTATAAAACTATTGTTCTATTTACAATTTTCCTTTTAAAACGTTACTATTATTAATTTGAAATGATTATTTTTTTGACAGTGACATTTATTTGTCAGTTATATATATTTGAGCTGAACTATGTAACCATCGAGATGTGTTTAAAGCATAAGCTCCGAGATATAATTTTTATATTACTTTATAAATTTATCCATAAAATATTTAGAAAAAGTATTAAAGCAAACCTGTAGAAAATGTAATAATCTTTAATTTTTATAATAAAAAATTGCGAAAAGTTAACATTTAAAGGTATTTTTTGAGCTTCAATTACACTGCCATATCAAGTTATCCGATTGCCACCAAAATCTAATGGCTTCTTTCCATATTAGAATAAGGTAGAAATACATGATTTCAAAACTTTCTGAATGATAGTATTTGAGTTGGAGCGTAAAGAGGATCCACACACACACACACACACACACACACACACACACACACACACACACACACACACATACACACAGACATCATCGTGAAAATGTTAAAATTGGATTGTAGGGACCTTAAAACGTGGTGATTTACCAAAATATAGATATGCGATTTTCAGCACGATCCCTATACCTTCCTTACCAAAGGTAGCGGGAGGTAAAAATGTACAAAATAAGAATAATGGTCTTGTCTGAATGTGTCTTTTGATGCAGGAAAAGATAGTGTCTTAGACGGTATTAGCACAGATTATAAAGCGAATTAAACTGCCTATAAATGAAATATTATTGCGCAATGCCATTTTTTCGTAAACACTATATTTATTAAATTCGTGATATCAATAAATATTATCAGATTTTTTTTTTAATAAAATTACCAAAGTTCTGTTACATATGTAGAAATGGGAATTAAGCCATAATGACATTATTATCAAAAGGATTATAATCATCACTTTTATCTAGTGATAAATACGTGTTAAATCCGCGATGATATCCTGAAATATGATCAGATTTCAGCAGACTGATTGCTTTTGAAGTAAAACTATTAAAGTTCCAATAGTTTTCAATCCATCAATGGCGCATTTCTGATCTTGTGCTTTACGAATCTGTCCCCATTTGTAGATGAGCCAGACAATGTATTAGCTTTGCTATGGCTGTGTCAAGTGCTTTCCCCTATGAATAATTACAATAAACTGTTCGTCTCTGGTCGGAAACGAGTGACGTGCGTATTCATAAACATCCAGGCAGTTACAGTTACAGTTATTCATTATCTGTCCGTGTGTCTGTAATTGATTACACTCACTGTAGGACGACTAAATAGATTCCACTGCTGTCATGAAGGATTATGCATATTTTACGATGTGTAAAATGGGAAGGACAGAAACAGGCCAAATGCGACTCCGCGATGAATTCGATTCCGGATGGAAATGAATATCACATGAATTCGTCTCTAAATGTGTGGCTTTTTATTGCTTTTGCATACAAGAATTGTAATACTTTACCAGACCACTTTGTACAAGAAACACAACGTTTAGAATTGGAATAGGTATTATAAAACACAGAGATGATAATGCTTTTATTGAAGGTGATACAAATAAACTCTAGTTGTGGTTGCAAGAGATGCTGTACTGTAACATATATTTTTATTGGCTGGAAAACTTCTTGACTGGATGGGGGTGATGTGGAATTAAATTTTTTACTGGATAGCAGTCAAAAACATTTTTTTTATTTTTCGGCCTCTACAAGTTTCGGCACCGCATGTGCCTTTTTCAGGAGCTACAAATACAAATGTCCTACCAAGGCACATTTCCCGTTATTGATCTTATTATTATTACAATAACGGGAAATGTACCTTGGTAGGACATGCAATGGAACATAAGCATAATTTTGATTTTGAAGACGTAAAAATCTTAGATACTGAATACAATTTACACAAAAGATTAATCTTGGAAATGCTTCATATAAATAATGATAAAAATAACATAAATTTAAAAACAGACACCACTAACATTAGTAAAATTTACAGCAATATATTAAAATACAATAAAAATAAAAAATAAAATAACTTAAATTAAAAAAAAAAAACAGATCACTCACACAGTAAAAAATTCGACAGCAATATAATAAAATACAATAAAAATAAATACTAAACATAAAATAAAACCAGAACTTAAAACAAAAAGAAGAGACGTTTTTTTAAAATATTAGCGCCATTACAATACACGTGACCTTATCGTAACTTGTTTAAACTTAAAATCATTTTTTCACGGGAAGAAGAAAATAAAAAATAGCGACCCTTAACGAATGGGAAAAGCTAGAGAAGAAGATGTCAGTGTCAAGTACAATTTGCATAGTTTGTTTATGAAATAATTATACTGGAAATTTAGAACCCTTTTGCAAGAAAATTTATGTATGGAATTTATATATAATACACAGGATTGACGGAAGGTATTGTGTTGGCCACGTCAGATTTTTTCACCTTTTATGTTATTATAAATATTAAAGAATACTCTATTATCTATTCGATTTAATTATATTTTTTTTCATATTCATTGAATTTAGAGATAAATAGAATAAAGAAATATCTTGCAACCTAATGCTGCTAAAAGCTGCACCATGGAAAAAAATATATGCAAATATTAGAATAGTTTTGCAAAAAAAATTCTATGTGGAATTTGAAGAAAATATTTAGAATTGACGGAAGGTATTGTGCTGGCCACATCAGATCTTTTAATTTAAGTTCATAATTTTGTTGCTCATGAAACAGTTAATTATTAAGTATATTACAAAACTTTAAGTAAATGCTTTTTTTGTAATAAAAAAAAATTAAATTTGTACCAAAACTTATGGGACATACGATAAATTTTTACAATTACAGTAATACTTTTCTGGAAATTAGTGTCCTGGCGAGGAAGTTTAGATCCCATTAAAAATTTGAAATATTAAAAATTTGTGGGTGAAAACTTTAAAAACTTCGGTTTCTTAAAACTGTGGCGAACGTATTATGTTATTATGGTGTGGACATCAATATGTTAACTAACATTCTTACCAACAAATATTACTAAACATTTGTTCGTTAACAAAAAATGTTAACTAACAATATTCGTTTCAATGTGGACCCGGCTTTTTCTACCACCATAAAAACTAAGTAAATGAGACTACTGGATTTGACAGGATGGGCGGAGCTAAAATTTTAACTCATAAATTTCGACGGAGTATCAATTGAACAATATAATTTTTACTGTGTGAAGGTTGAATTGTAGCTGTAACTTTCTGTCTGTTCTATAATTAAAAATTTAAAAAAAACGACTTGGCAAATCATTTATTGATCTATTTCGAACTAGTAATATTGGCTAAACTATGGACTACAAACTAACGTAATCTATTTTTAATTAAACATGCTGGATGAATAAACATAGAACATATTTCCAACGTTGTACTGCGCAGTAATTAAAGGATAAATTGTTTTGCTAAGTTGACACAAATGTAGTTAATCATGCTCTTTTTCAAAAGCCGGAATACATAAAACAAATTCAACTATGTACATTTACAAATAAATATACATATTTTATTGTTAAACATTTTTCAGTTTGCAGGATTTGATTTAATGTTTGTTTAGAAATTTATTAAATTTGAAAAATACAAAAGTTGGCGCTTTTAAAAAAGTATTAAACCATTCCAATTTTTTTCATATTATCATTAATCAAAAGCGTTACATGTCTAATGACAATTTAAAATTTGAAACCCGCATCAGCAAATAAATAATCGGAGACAAAGGATACAATAAAACAACGGTTAACACGGTGTTTTATTCCTTGTAGAGGCATTTAATTCGAAAAATTTAAAATTACTCTTTCATTTTGAATACTCCGGTTGCTTGGAACCGAGAAATTAAAGGCCTCACTCGTTGAAAATTAAATTCTTCGCATTTTTTATATCCTACCGGTTTTCAAACAGAAAAGAATATTAACTTACCCTCTGACAATAACAATTTATATACATGAGTGTAATAAAGACTGACGGATTTTTTTTCCAAATTAAAAACCAAACTGATAAAGATGATGATGCTTTTTGATACTGTTGTATTTAGATTTTCATCTTTCATTACATGGTCTATGAACTTCCTGTCAGTTAAAACGAAAAATGTAGCATGTGGTATATGTGTGTGTGTGTGCGTGTGTGTGTGACAAAAATTTCTCCTTCAATAAATCCAACACCACAGTTCCAAAAATTATAATTCTTTTATATTCCTCTTTCGTACGTCAATATGAAAGGTTGATTAGATTTTGCTTATGACTGGCTAACCGGAAGTACCCTAATTTGAAGATTTTAACAATTAAATATCATTTTTTGACCTTTTATGTTATTATAAATAAAAGAAAATGTTATTATCTATTCGATTTAATTATATTTTTTCTGAATATTTAATGAATTTAGGAATAAAGAATTATAAAGAAATATCTTGCAACCTAATGCTACTAAAAGCTGCACCATGGAAACAGAATATTAAAATATTACTAATTGACAGATATCAGTGTCAAATAAAATTTATATAATATCTTTGTGAAATGATTTTACTGGAAATATAAAAATGTAAAATAATTTAAGGTGGCAAAAACAAATCACATAAGGTAATAAAATAGATTGTAGCCATAAGCCAATTCAGCAGATTATGTTATAAATATAATGTTTTATATGTTTTTATTGTATACTTCTTATTTTAAGAAACGAGGTAAGATCAATTTATATCTCCCCTAAAAAGAAAATGCCCATAGAATAGTTTGCAAAAAAAAATTCTGTTTGGAATTTGTACAAAATATGCAGAATTGACGGAAGGTATTGTGCTGGCCAGATCAGATTGTTTTAAATTGTAAATAAAAGATACATTTTGGATGAAAGCTCGGAATATTGTAATTGAAATATGTTGTGGAGATTCTACAATAAATGAATGAAAAACAATATCCGATAAATGTCCACCACGTCTACGTTGGCAGACATCGATCCTTTTGACAAAATTTTCAATTACATTTATGCATAATCTCACGAATTACGTGCTCAATGTTGGCTTTGAGCTCTGCATTTGTTGTTGGATTATCCTTATAAGGACGTAGCCCTACAAGAATTCCAATTGACATCACCTCTACGCAAAATCAAACGTCCATCAAATTTGGTTTTCAATAAATCGATTCATGAGCTGTGTGGCAAATTGCCCCGTCCTGTTGAAACCACAAGTCGTCGACATCCAAAATGGGCCAAAAAAAATTAGTTATCATGTCTCTATTGACCTTAACGGTAGCAGTAGCCTCATTTTCGAAAATATATGGTCCAATGACACCGCCAGCCCAACAAGTACACCAAACAGTGACACGAGATTAATGTAATGGTAATGCCCTTGGATTGTCAGAAACTCAGATGCGACACTTGTGTTTGTTAACGTAGCTATTCAAATTAAAATAAACTTCGTCAAAAAAAAAAAAGATTTTGATGATGAAGAAAATTGTCGACGTTGATCATGATATGGTGGCTTCAATTCTTGCACCAACTGGACTTTATAAGGCTTTAGAGCCAAATACTGTACGCCATGTTGTACTCGGCGTCAAGCCCAATTATTGAGAATTGATACATTTGGATCCTCTTCAACACTATCACTCACAGCCAGGGCCCTGAACCGCAACATATTTATGGTTCAGGTTCGGTTCAGGTTCAAAAAATAAATGTCGGTTCAGATTCAGTTTCGGTTCAAGAAAAAGAAAATTATAACGGTTCATCGGTTTTGGGTTCGGGTTCGAATTTCGGTTTAGAGCACAAGCACAAAAAGATGGGAATATTTTTTAGTTTTAAAATCATATTAATAATTTAATTTGAATTCACAATTTTTAATGATATATTTAGCAGATCGAAACGAATCTAAATTTAAAACGGTTTAAATTCGGTGCAGGTTTATTGACCTGACAAATAAAGATTTGGTTCGGGTTCAAGTTCGTAAAAATTCCGGTTAATTCGGGTGTAAAGTATATACGCGTACTTTATTCTGGTAAAATCAAACACAAGTTTTACGAAGCGTGCACTAATAAAAATTAATTCTCAAACCGATATAGAACATCTTAGCTTAATATAAACCAATCTAATTAAAATATATAAAAAAGAAAATCAAAACATTAAATATTACACAAGACATCTACAATCAATGGGTTCACATCACATGACAGGATTTGCAGCATGTAGCCATCCATTGGTCCGGTATTAATTAATTTAAAGTTAACAGCATTAGTCCTTATCTCTTATAATAAATAAATCTGTAAATGTTACGTTGTTATAATTTTTGTTTGACCCATTTTTATTACATTCATCCAACATATGTTTTTTAATAATTGACGATTTTAACTCTGTAATCTGGGGTTTTTAACTAATTATTTATTTATAATTTTAAATGTCCGTCTTTTAATGTATTTTTCCGTTACCCACATGTTTAATTTTTTCAACTCAACAATTCTGTAAGTTTCATATTATATTATTGTAATCTATTTTTGTATATATTTGTGTTCACATGTATTTTATTTCGCTCTTGTATATAAATTGTAGAGTGATGCAGAAGACTATGGTAGTCGAAACGTCGGCGTGAATAAATTTTATTGAATGCAAGTCCGAGAAATTGTTACTTCCTGTTTCCATCTCTATTCCAAATCACAGTCATTCATCGTTTTTGAATACTAATAAAAAAGTTTAAAAAATATAAAATTATGAGGTGGACGTAGTACTTTTGATTGACATGAGTAAAATAATTCTCACTGTTAGGATCTGAAACATGGCGAAATGCTGCTCCGTGTATATTTTTGCGCGTTTTCAAATTTACACAGCGCCGTGCCGAAAACAGCGCATTGCCAAAAATTGGATCGTGTGAAACAACCTTAGTATTTTATTTCCATAGAAAATCTAAGAAGAAAACCCTGTCATCTGTGACATTTGACAAGGTCAATGGAAACCTATAAAAGGAAGAGGACAATTTGAAAAATTAAATTAAATTCAAAATCCTAAATTAGAAGAATTAGTAAATACTTCACAAAGTTTAAAATATCTAACTGTTGCATTTCACAAAGAGGAATATACGGCGCTAATAGAAACCGACACCTTGACGGTAAAATAAACATACATCCGTACAAGCAACGCCCTAATAGCCCACATACGATATCGGGAGTGAGAAAAATAAATATATCTTTAGTAATTTCGTCTGTTTGACTATGTTTCCTAGTATCATCAGGTCTTAACGATGTAGTTAATGAAGATGATAAAAGTGATGATACGTTTTATTCATATACTTTAGTAATGATGATATATTTGCTACCAGTCATCCGAATAATAAATTCATCTTTTTATAAAATGTTTTAAGACTAAAATATATCTTCACCATTGGTAATTTCATCTACGATTTCTACTTAATAAAAATTCTCGGGTTTTTTAAACTAGGTCACACACGCTCCCAAAATTTCATTTCAATTTTCTCGCTCTACGTTTGATGATGACTGGAATAGCCTCTATAAGTTACACCAATGCATTTATACGTCGAAGTTTCCGTGACAAATCTAGTACCATTATCTGGAGCTAGGGGAATCCCAGACTCTGGGGAGCGTGACATATGCATCTCACTTCCGAATATATGACAAGGGTGGGTTTTAAAATTTAAACAAATAAAAGTGGCGGTGCATTTCTTATCGACATATATGGAAAACTGTAGAACTGATATGTAAATGGCAAACAAAAAGAATATATAACAGAAAAAGTTTGTAAAGCGGGACTGATTTGAGGGATGCGCTTTTTTGAACGTAAAATCAATGAAAAATAATACAGAACCCAGGCTCATAATAATTGGCCGGTTTCCATTTTCAACAAAAAATTAAATTTCTTTCGACAAGTTTAAAGTATAGATTTTTAAACTTACAAAAACTGAATATGTTATTCAAGCATTCCGCCATTTAATATTTGGTTAGATTATTCCTATTAGGTATTTTATCCACAAGGCCTACACATTTTTCCGTTAGAGTTTTGTCCCATGTCTTGCAACATGCATGGTAGGTTTAACTTTCTGGATGTAAACTTAAGGAATACGAAATTATAATTTTTGGAATCATGGTATTGAAGTTATGCGATCCGAAACTTTCGTCACACACACACACACACACACACACACATACACACATACATACAGACATCATCGTAAAAATGATAAAATCGTATTATAGGGACCCTTTAGGTAAGGAAGGTATTGTCTTTAATCAAAAAATTCAATGATGAGTTTTTAGTGAATAAGCATGTTTTAGGGTCCCTATAATACGATTTTACCATTTTTACGATGTCTGTATGTCTGTATGTGTGTATGTGTGTGCCTGAGTGCGTGTGCCTCTGTGTTTGTGACGAAAGTTTCGGATCGCATAATTTCGATACCACGATTCCAAAAATTATATATTTTTCGTATTTCTCAAGTTTACATGCAGAAAAACAACTGATTAGATTTTGGTTATAATTGGTGAACCGGAAGTAGCCTCATTTGAAGATTTAACATTTAAATTTGATTTATTGACATTTAACGTTATTGTAACTTAAAGAATATATCATTCTCTATACGATTTGATTGCATTTTATACTTCATAATTCAATAGCTATGCTAAATATAGAAACTACTAATATATTCATATAATTCAAATTGACAAATGTCAGTATAAATAAAAAGTAAATTAATGTGGCAGAGATGAGGATATTGAAGTAGATGTTGGGGAAGACGTGGAAAGATAGGTAAGGAAGTAACTCTAGTGTTACAAGTTTCTAGAAAGATACAAGCGGGATGATTACATTGGTTTGAAAATGTCATGAGGAGAAATGAAGAATATATTGGATGGAGAATGAATAGCTTAGTAATAGAAGCTTGAAGGAACAGAGGAAGACCAAAGATAAGATGGAAGGACTGTATTGCGGAAGACTTGAGAGAAAAGGAACTGAATGAGAACGACACGTAAAACAGAAATGAGTGGAAGAAGAAAATAAAAAATAGCGACCCCTAACAAATGGGGAAAGCTAAAGAAGAAGAAGATATCAGTGTCAAGTGCAATTTGCATAGTTTGTTTATGAAATAATTTTACTGGAAATTTAGAATCTTTTGCAAGAAAAATTATGTATGGAATTTATACATAATACACAGGATTGACGGAAGGTATTGTGCTGGCCACAACAGATGTTTTTAAATGTTTTCCTAATAAAAATTAGATAAGAATATAAATATCAGAAAAGAAAAACTACGTTTTAATTTTTTTTAAGCACCTCTTTATATTTAGGCAACCTAAGGTAGTGCCTATTTTAGTGTAATTAACGGCCTATATGCCTGATTATTTAAGTGCTATTAAGTGCCTAAAAATCCGAGATTTACTGACATCTGTTCACAAACCAGATTGACACACCCAGCAATGGGTAATATGCCGTGATGATATATTTATTTACTATGTTTGTTGTACTGTCCGTATCATATCAAATACATAAAACAAGACATGACAGATCTCAAACTTATGGACAGATTTTAACACACTACACATAATAACTGCGCATATAAAAAGAGATAGTTTTACCTCTTTACAACCGAACAACAACGAAAAACAATGTCGAAAGTATGGAGCATGCAAACCTTGTGTTTATGCACAACGAGTACGGTTATGTCCAAAGACTAAAACAGAAGCTGGAAATGCTCAGCCGTGTTCCCGTATAACAAGCTTTTATGCTTATGTCGAAAAACAAAAACTGTAATTATGTTAAGAGGTGGAAACGTAGCTTTAGTCGAAAGAATTTAGTAGAAGTATCTCACTATTTGTGTAGGTATTATAATTTGTTGAAAATGTAAACAATCCAAAACGCGCTATCACAACCCCCTTCATCATTTTTAACGAGAATTACTTTCTTGATGATATTTTTGTGTATTTCGAAAAATATTAAAATCCTTGGCTGTAAACAAGGGGGAGAAAATGAAATGAACGTGTAATAAAGTGCAACATTTTAAGATAAAATCAGAGTTTTTAGAAAGTTCCCTTATGAGAATGAAGACAAGCGTAAAAGTCTTACTCAGGATTAAAATTTTCGTCAGATGAGAGATAAAAAGTTTGCGGGTTGGTCTTTATGAATGCTCGGAGAACTTTCAAATATATCGCTACACTGTATCTATTGGAAAAGTGAATTAAAGATACCAGGCTGGCTGTTTTGTTAGCGAACTGATTTTACACTTTGCAAACACCATTCCGATATCGGGAAATTTATCACTTGTTTATAACTTCATATTTTCCAAATTATTCCCAGTGCTATCGAAAAATAATAAACCAGATATGACATTTACTTTTATTTGCAATTTACCAAACAGATAAACCATCATAATTTTTATTATCTACAAATAACTGCCATAAACTTTAATGTTAGATCAAAATAAATTTTTACACTCAACGGACAAACAATAAAATCAAAAGCGCACTCTCTTCTCCAGTCACCAGTCCCATTTCAGTTGACCCACCCGCTTTAATTTCATTTTATTTTGTTAATTTATGATATAAATAGTAATAACAATATAAATTATCTCCAATTTTTATTATTACGATCATATTGACATTCTAATAACACACAGCGAGATGTGTTTTATAAAATATTTTATTGTATTAAAGTAAAATAAAATATTATTTAGTTTTACCAACAATTCCAGAAAAACTGAAAAAATCTGATGTGGAGAGCATATTATCTTCCGTCAGTTCTACGTATTTTCTACTAATTCCACACAGAACGTTTATTTGAAAAAGATTCTATATTTCCAGTACATTACCTTCCCTTCCGTCAGTTCTATGTAATTTGTACAAATTCCATACAGAAAGTTTCTAGAAAAGGATTTGCAGTAAAATTACAACACAAACATATTATATCAATTGCACTTGACGTTCACATTTTCAATTAGAATTTTCTTAATATAGTAGCTGTTTCCATGGTTATAGCATAGCTGGCTGCTTTTTGAAATTTAATTCGTTTTAATTTTGTATCTCTATATACAGTGAATATGAAGTATAAAATGTAATTAATTCGTACAGAAAATAAAATATTCTCTAATATTTATAACATTAAATGTAAAAATATATATATATTTAACAGCGTTTTTTTCTACTTCCGGTTGACTAATTATACCCAAAATCTAATCATTTCTGCATATGCATGGATGTAAGGAATATGTAAAAATTTTTTGGAATTCTAGTATTGGAGTTATCGTGATCGAAAGTATAGTCACACACATACATACATATACATCATCGTAAAATAGTAAAAACGTATTGTAGTGATCCTGAAACGTGCTTATTCATTGCAAACTCACCACTGAATTTTTTGACCAGACAATACCTTCCTTACCTAAAGGCGACGAAACGAAAAAAATAAAATAAACGTGTATAAATTGTAAGGATGTTAGGTTTTATGAAATAAAATGTCTAAAAGAATTACAGTAGTAATTTACAGTAAAAACAATAGCCGGTACCACAAGCTTTGTTTTGAAAACGCTGTTTTGAAAATGCCAAATTTATATTTAATTTCGCCCTTATATTATTAGACTTTTTTTTCAAAATATTATTTTAAAGCAGAGCATAGTTTGTATTCAAATAAATATTTTGAAAAAAATCGTTCTTTAAACATATGAGGATGAAATTATATACTGTAATTTGGCATTTTCAAAACAGCGTTTTCAAAACAAAGCTTGTGGTACCAGATATTGTTTTATTGTAAATTACTATTGTAATTCTTTCAGACATTTTATTTAATAAAACTTAATAGCCTTACAACTTATATTTGTTTAATATTTTTTTCAGTTTTTTTTATTTGTCGGTAAAACTAAGTATTATTTGATTTTATATTAAAACAATAATAGTATTTTATGTATCTAGGACGAAAAGCGAATCTTTAAGGTATGAATAAGTTGTAAGTACCTTAAACACACTTTTTGTCTGAGTTACATACATAATTTTATGTCATACTGGTTTGTAGTTATTAAATTATTAAAATAAAATTATATCATGTTGTAGCAGTATGATTTTTGTATAAGTACGCTGGCTAAGTCGCAATTGTTTGAAAATCCCAGCAAAATATTGACAAATCGGCAAACTGAAATTGAATTTTTCTGGTTTCGTTAACATTCTTATTCACTATAATTGATGAAAAGTACATTCATCGAGATATTTTGGATGAAGTTGCTAAGGTGATGAACAATTTAATGTGCTATGTGTCATTTGAACGACAAAATATGCGTAATATTAATAAAAATTGGCGGTAATTTATATTAGTTATAATTTATATCATAAATGAACTTAAAGCCGGGGGGGGGGCACCTTTTGTGGGACGGGGCTTTGGTTTAGTTTTATCATCATCAAACTTATCATCTTTTGAGAACAACAAATTAATATAACCAGCTTTGCAATATCTGGAAATTATAATGTGTAATTTACAATTCAGCAATACAGTTATCATAACAATATCTTTGACAACATAGGGTTCAGTTTTAGGAAATTATTGACGTGACGATGTTCCGAATAGCGCGGAATACTCGAACATACACAAAGCTAAATAGATACAACAAGTAGATAATGCAACATATGTTCCAACAGCTTGTATAAATTCTATAATGTATCATTATGCCTCGAGCGCCACGTACAGAGATACAGAATTGAATGTTGAGATTAACTTGGGTAAATATGTGGATTGCTTTTTGTTGATGTAATAATGTAAGTTGTTTGTTAAAGGATGTTTAATCAAAATAGCAATTCTGGGTGCTTAACTAGCTAAACTCGGCCTTAAGATTGTTAGGTTAGCGGAATTAATATATTTAGTATTTATGACCGGTTGCACCAATATTTAATTGAGAATGGGGTCATTTCATAAATTTTAATTTCCTCTAAAAACTACATAAAATTTTAATCTAAACATAAGCTATACGATCTTATTAATAAAAAAATATTCATATTTCAGAATGCGCTGTGTTTGGTACGACGTCATAGTCAGGATTACAGCTACTAGATAATACCAGCCATATTGACGCCAAAATGAACGGTAAATTATGAAATAAAAGTGGATTTTTTATAAGTTTATGTAGTAACTATTTTTCATAATTAAATATAACTTCTGCATTTGTTATTAAATATATTTGAAATAACGAAACAAGGAAAAGTAAATATGTAAATAAATCAGATTTTTCTGGGAGGTACGAGTACATTTAATAGATATTATTGTATTATTAATTAAATATGTAATTATATTATAGGTATGTTAATATTACATATATTCTTAAGAAATACCGCTAATACTGTCAATGAATTTGAAGAAATTTAAAGATATTAGAATAGCAGGACAAAATTTCTTATAGAACGAAAGAAGAAATACAATTATTTCAATATATAATATTAGCTTATGGCATTACATACACAATAAATATTATAATAAAATTAATAAAAATTTGAAATAAATATTTTTTATAGGTCCAAGTCAAGGTTGTTTAACCAAACGATAGCTTCTGGTGTAACTTGAAAGAAATCTTCCATTATTTCAATTATATGTGTGTACAAGAAAAATGTTAAATTCGCTACTTATAGGACGCGAGCAATCATGTGACTTTGTTGGCCTTGGCAAGCAGATGAGGATCCGTGTCAGAATGACGGCTAGTAGTTATTTACATAGATATCACAATTGTCATATGTCATAATTTTTCATTCAAAATTTCAAAATATTCTGAAGTTTATTTGTCATTAATAGTATGGAATATATGTACTTGTGTAAAATAATCCACATTGATTTGAAAAATCATAATGTTTTGAATGAAAACTTATGATACTTGACACCTACGTCTATACAAATTGAGTACCATACGTCACGAAGTGGTGGGGGGTGTTTTCAACGGTAGAAAACTTCTATTACTTTAACTAGAGTTCTAGTGTAAAAATAAAAATAAAATGAAAAAAATAGGGGGCATTTGCTTCCGTGAAACAAAAATTTTAAATTTGTGAAATGACCCTATTAAAGTAGAAATAAAAAATATGTATATCAGTTTAATTCTTGGTTAATTCATTTCTTGTTTTTTGAAAGAAAGAAGCAACTTTTGTACAATAATATGAGACCCCGAAGGCATGACAATCTTTTGAGTCCTGTTAAAATATACAAAGAACCACGACGAATATTTTCCAGTGAGTAGAATATATACGTGCGATCTGTTTGCACGGAGATGAAAATATGAATGTATACCTAAGAAATCCCAAATGTACAAAAAATGTGTCACGCAAAAAGTATTTTTCTGTAGCTACAATACATCCTACTCAAACTAAATGCATGGGCGGCTGACACAATGTAGGAGGATTTAAGTGCTTTAATCTTTTCAGCGATGAATGACAATGACAGAGATCACGTTTTCTTTTGCCCAAAATTTTAAATTCGTTGTTTACATTTTGAATTAACATCGAAATTATTTAGTGGTATATTCAACTCACTGTGCAAATACAAATAAATATTATCAATATATAAATATTTTGCTATGATTATAATTAATTTTGTAATTCATAAACGCGGTTAAATTTTATTTTAAGTAAACATAATATTTGTTTTATTATTTATTTGCGTTTGTTTGTTCATATTTATACATGTAGTCCATAACATAATTACAGGCTGAAATTTTAATGTCTGTGAATGTTTATTTTTATCTAAAAATATTTAAAAAAGATTGTAACCAAGTATTTTCTTTTTAAATCCGCGAATTTCTTTTGAAAAGCTTAAGCTTTTTCGCGCTAATAATAGTCCAAAATTCTTTTCTTTTTGTTAATGAAAATTAAAAAAATAAACCGTGGTTACTGCAGATATTAAAGCAATTAATTTTTGTCTCAATTACCTTTCATTTAAATTTTAATTTAATTGGAGTGTTTTGAGAACAAACCTTCACTCTCATGCGCATAATTTGAAACACAAATTGTGTTTAAGAAAAAAGCCTTTTGTGACAGATGGAAGCAATGGGCCTTTATTTCAATACCAGTCTGATGAAGATTCTAATTTAAAATATTACTTTTACCCTTCCTCATGCTTTGTGGAATAAGACGCTGCTATTGACAACGTTTGTGTCATTGAATTATTCTTTGTTATTTCCGTTATGTCGTCAACAAAATACGGGAAACGTCTTATATTTTTAACAAAGATAAGGAAGAGGAAAAGAAGAGTAAGAAGAATTTAAATAATATTTGAATAAAATGCGGCAATACCCAGAGTCGGACTGGCCTGTCGAGCAACCGGGCAAACGCCCGGTCTGCCAACTAATTTAGCAAATGGGAGTCAATTGATTATTAAAATATTTTTTAGGGCATCGAACCCGAACCAAAACCGTAACATTTGAGCGAACCCGAACCCAGAACCGAATCTCAGATATATTTTTCAATTGAACCCGAGTCGAAACCGAACCGGGTATCAAAATTCTGGTTCAGGGTCCAACACCGGTTCAGGTTCAATTTCAGTTCGAAACGTAATCGTAACACGTATAGCAGGTCATGGACGATCGACGCCTTCTGCGTTTGCGTCGCTGTATGTGTTGATTGTTCGTGAAAAATGTGTTCATGTTCTTGTTTTGCGTTGCATTAATTATAAATTCCGACACGCATTTTAAATTATTTCTATATAAAGATTGTTATTTAAAAAACATTAATTCAATTTTCAGCAGGTCGAACCGAACATGAATCCGGAGCAAAACCGCAAATTTTATTAATGCTTGAACCAGAACCGCACTCGAACCCATTTTACAAAAAACGAATTAACCTGAACCTGAACCGAACCCAGTTTTTAGCTATCATACTCTCTAAAAATGTCTAAATACATAGGCACATAGCGTTCAAAATCTAATTATTTTACTACTCAAGTCCGTAATACGTTACACATATATAGCTATTTTCTTTTTCCTTCTGCGGTAGTACCATTAACCATATTCAGGTGTTTTTCGTACTTAAATATTACACCATATTAATAACTAATGTTTAAAAATATTGTAAATTCATACGTATTTGAAAGTTTTATTTATTACTCATTTTGTTTTTATAAATGTCTGATGGGATCTACATCTTCCATAATTTTTTACTTCAAGATAAACAAAATGTAAGTAGATAGTTAAGAAAATGTAGGGTAGTGCCAAATTGACCAATTCCAACTTGCACAAACAAATGATACAATAAAGAAACTAGGATAAGAAAATGTTAATAATATACAAGATACAAGCGCTTGTAGGTATGATGGACAGTGTTAGTAGTAGACAGTGATTTTAGGTTGACAGTGACTTTAGGTAGACATAGAAATAATTATTAAACTGTGGCACGCAACATACCCACCCAAACTGTCCACTCAAACTGCCCACGCTACATGCCCACCCACATTGCCCACGCAACCTGCCCACCCAAATTGCCCACCCAAACTGCCCACGCAACCTGCCCACCCACACTGCCCACGCAACATGCCCACCCAACCTGCCCACCCAAATTTCCCACGCAACATGCCCACCCAAATTTCCCACGCAACATGCCCACCCAACCTGCCCACGCAACATGCCCACCCAACCTGCCCACGCAACATGCCCACCCAAACTGCCCACGCAACATGCCCACCCAACCTGCCCACCCAAATTGCCCATCCAACCTGCCCACCCAAACTGCCCACGCAACATGCCCACCCATCCTGCCAACCCAACCTGCCCACCCAAACTGCCCACGCAACCTGCCCACCCAACAATCTAGGCGTATAAATTTTATAAAAAAAAACAGACAGAAACAATACCTAACGCACAGAACTCGGGTTTAGGTAGACAGTGACTTTAGGAAGTCAGTAAAGTAGATCACCCACCCAACATGTCCACCCAACTTTCCCACGCAACCTGCCCACCCAAACTGCCCACCCAAATTGACCACGCAACATGCCCACCCAAACTGCCCACGCAACATGCCCACCCAAACTGGCCACGCAACATGCCCACCCAACCTGCCCACCCAAATTGCCCACGCAACATGCCCACCCAAACTGCCCACGCAACATGCCCACCCAACCTGCCCACCCAACCTGCCCACCCAAACTGCCCACGCAACCTGCCCACCCAACAATCTAGGCGTATAAATTTTATAAAAAAAACAGACAGAAACAATACCTAACGCACAGAACTCGGATTTAGGTAGACAGTGACTTTAGGAAGTCAGTAAAGTAGATCAGCCACCCAACATGTCCACCCAACTTTCCCACGCAACCTGCCCACCCAAACTGCCCACGCAACATGCCCACCCAACCTGCCCAACCAAATTGCCCACGCAACATGCCCACCCAAACTGCCCACGCAACATGCCCACCCAACCTGCCCACCCAAACTGCCCACGCAACATGCCCACCCAACCTGCCCACCCAAACTGCCCACGCAACTTGCCCACCCAACAATCTAGGCGTATAAATTTTATAAAAAAAAACAGACAGAAACAATACCTAACGCACAGAACTCGGATTTAGGTAGACAGTGACTTTAGGAAGTCAGTGAAGTAGATCACCCACCCAACATGCCCACCCAACCTGCCCACGCAACATGCCCACCCAAACTGCCCACGCAACCTGCCCACACAAACTGCCCACGCAACATGCCCACCCAACCTGCCCACCCAACCTGCCCACCCAAACTGCCCACGCAACCTGCCCACCCAACAATCTAGGCGTATAAATTTTATATAAAAAAAACAGACAGAAACAATACCTAACGCACAGAACTCGGATTTAGGTAGACAGTGACTTTAGGAAGTCAGTGAAGTAGATCACCCATCCATTATGCTCACCCAAACTGCCCACGCAACCTGCCCACCCAAACTGCCCACGCAACTTGCCCACCCAAACTGCCCACGCAATCTGCCTACCCAACATGCCCACCCAAACTGCCCACGCAATCTGCCCACCCAATCTGCCCACGCAACATGCCCCCCAAACTGCCCACGCAATTTTTTTCACTGGTTCTTTGGATTAAATCGTTGCATATTCGAATTTTTTTCACTAAACAATATTTTTTCTTAAAATAACGCGTAACGCATACGAATTTTTTCACTCAGCACTATATTTTTGAAGAATATTACATTACACTATTTTTTTCGGAAAAAACACATAGCACATACAATTTTTTTCACTGAACACTTTTTTATTTGAAATAAATCGCCGCATATTTGAATTTTTTTCACCAAACAATAATTTTTCTTACAATAGCGCATAACGCATACGTTTTGTTTTTAACTGAACTCTATTGTTTCTAGGAATAATGCTCTATATACTAATTTTTTTCATTAAACAGTATCTTTTCTGTGAATTTTGCTTAATACACTAATTTTTTTACTAAATACTATTTTTTTTCGGAAGAATGCATACCATTAATGAATTAGATCATTACATGATTTAAAATTAAACCTCATTTGTTAGAAAAGCCCAGCGTATTTGAAAATGTTATTACTTGTAAATTAATCGCGGAAAATTTATCGCGAAAAATTCATCGCTGAGAAAATTGATCACTGGTAAAATATTGTTCAAATGTATTGAGTTACAAATTACAATTAAAATAATTGTAAAATAGCTTTAATTATTCTATTATATGCATAATAGTCGTTCCATATAATAATATTCTCTTGATCAAAAATGCTCACCGGCTACAAATATCTTCAATATTTTGATTGGGTTCGGATGAAAACTCTTAACAGATCTGTTTCAATAATTTTATTATTAAATATCCTTCACATGGTGTAAATAAATATAAAATGCATTTAATTATTCCATAATTAGTCTAATAAAACAATATTTATTTATTAATAGTCTGTAGAATCATATTATATAAGTTGAATAATATTGTCTCGCATTTTTTACATCAGTTTGTAGACTAATGACAGATACCTATAGAAATATCGAAAAAATACATATGTCTATTAATTATACATATTTATTAATTATTTATTACTATATTTATACTCACTGCAGTGTATTTAATATATTTAAATCTTGCAAAACTATTTTATAGTCTAAATACCCAGATAGTTAACCTAGTTGTTCCAATAACTTTCATTCTTGTCTATATCTAGGAATATTTAGTTACAAACGTTAAGTTTGGCAACTCTGTTCCGTCTAGTATTATTTACTATTTTATTATTGGCAATATGGAAATTAAAGTACGTACTTCACGTCATTGCAAGTTAGGGATATTTAGTTACAAACGTTAAGTTTGGCAACACTGTTCCGTCTGGTATTATTTACTATTTTATTATTGGCAATATGGAAATTAAAGTACCAACTTCACGTCATTGCAAGTTAGGGATATTTAGTTACAAACGGTAAATTTGGCAACACTGTTTCGTCAGTTTGCCAATCTGATAGAGGACACTTGAAATTTACCACGTTTTTTAACAAATTTAATTATAAATTTATATTAATAGTCAATTAAAATATATATTTAAAATTTATATAGTTATTTTAATATCATTTATAATTTTATGTTTAACATTTGGCGGGAAACATAAAATTATTATTGATTAAATTAATTATTCTATTGTTAAGCATTGCATTATAATTAGCCTACGATACAACATTTTACCTTACTTTATTAAAAAATCAATATAAATTCTGAGAGCTGAGCTGACTTGACAAAATTTGGCGGGAAATTTAAAATTAGTATTGATAAAAATGTTGATTGTATTTTTAGACATTGATTTTAAGAAATTATTGAATTGTTGCAATTAATACGATTTATATTATCTACCTGTGGAAGAACAATTGTAAACTTTAAGGTTATAATAATCGTTCCATATGATTATAAATCAACTTTTAATTATATATTATAAATCTCTGAATGCGCACTGGTTAGCCAAAATTTCTAAACTATCAAAATATGTAAAAATAAGAACATATTTAATAAATATACGTAAACATTACTTGTATTTTATTGTATTTGTTTTTATTTAGGTATTTTAAAGCATATAACACATACAAAATCAATTTAACTACATTCTTAACTTTCGATGACGTTTGGATCAAACTTTAGAAATGACAATGTATTAAATTTATATAAAATACATCAAATTATAATATAATTGGTCTACCATACAATAATTTACCTTTTAAAACGTTTTAAAACTACTTTATTCAAAAATTAAATTCTTTGTGACAGCTGATTTGACAGAAATATTTCATTCGAACCATGTTAATTGAAATAGTAAATTTTTATAATTTCTAGACATTATCTATTCAAAATTTATATCAAATATATTAAATTATGTACATTTATTAATATTACAATAAATTTTAAACATTAAAACCTTTTATTTAAAGCAGAAATATTTTAAACTTTTAACAAATTTTTAGTATCACTGGTTTAAAAATCAATACTTTGTCTTTCCAATTCAAAATTTGTCGGGAAACTTAAAATTATACATACACACATACATAAAATCACGCGTGTCCCACTTAGTGGATTCGCACAAACCCAATAACAATAAGAACATAATACAACAAATCCTTACTCTTAAACATATTAAACTGACCGATTTTCGGTAGCGAAATACCGCATCCGGATCACAATAATAGTTAGGAAACAATCATCCTTTGCCACGCTTTTTTATCTAAGCAGACTTCTTTGGCCTCGGCCACACTCATAATCGCATTATTGATAAAATTGATTATTGTTTTGTTATTTAATTGTTGTAATTAACACATGTTTTGTAGTACCAATGCTTATTATTGATGAAATTTGAAATTCTATTGTTGTAATCTAACAAACTTAAAGTTTTAATATTAATTAATCACCCTTGACATGGAGAAAAGAAATGTAATATACATTTAATTATTCTATAGGTACTCATCCAGATAAATAACATTTATTTGTCCATAATCTCTAATTCCCGCGTATTTTCATTATAGTTGTGAGAACGTCAGATGTTATTTGCTTGCCTGAAATGTAATATGCATTCAGAATGCTCAAAATTCCTCAACATTTACATAAATTTTAAATATATGCCCAAAATATGTTTTCATTTATTTTAAAATATATACATTCATTCATTCATTCATCAAAAACCATCTGGTATTACCTACCTGTGGAAGAAACTTGTGTATGTTCAGGGTATAAATGAATTAATAAACAAATAAAGACGGATACCTATAGAAATATCAAAAAAAAATACACATATCTATTAATTTTACATATATATATATATATATATATATATATATATATATATATATATATATATATATATATATATATTAATTGTTTATTGCAATCTTTATACTCACTGCAGTGTATTTAATATATTTCAATCTTGCAAAACAATTTGATAGTCAAAGTGTTTAGATATAAACCTTAGTTGTTCTAATAACTTTCATTCTGGTCAATATTTACTAATTATATGTACATATAAGGTGTAGAATACTGTATTCAAACTTATTATAAGAGAATTAAATCATATTATATGTCTAAATCAATTGTAAACACTTATCATTTCAGTAACCTTAAAGATTTCACTAACTGTGAATGGATCGTTAAATATTCCCACAAAAAATGAATAAAATTCTAAATATATTATAATGTTTGTCAGAAGCCTTTGATATTCATTCAATAAGACATTGTTTTACTCCTCAACAGTTACATAAATCTTAAATATATGCCTAAAATTGGATTCCTTGGAGTTTAGAATAGATAATCACACAGTTACGTTCAAAACCAATCTGATATTCATATAATGATTTGATTTTAGACATTATTTATCACCTATACACTCGAATGGATACATTTTTTTACATTGTATTTAGACACATTTGATGACTACAGTTCTTACAATAACTGCTGAATGTATTGGAATGGCTATGTAATCTCTACATTGTGACGAACTATTTCTAATATTCAATATGAAGACGAATATACGTAAACATTACTTGTATTTTATTGTATTTGTATTTATTTAAGTATTTTTAATGCATAAAACACATACATAATACATTTACTGTTTATGGAAATTTCCTTAACCTGAAAAACACAGTTTAACAATTTTTAAACATTTCTACATAAGATAATGAGTTAAATTTAACACTTACCGTTAGTAATTAAAGAATATATCATACTACATAATTATTATATATAATTTTCATGTAATTATCAATAAAAATGTACATTCATAACTCAGATGACGTTTGGATCTAACCTTGGACAATGACAAATCACTTTGATAAGATTAAATGTTTAATACCGTTTAAATGTATTAAATTTATATAAAATACATCTAATTATAATATAGTTAGTCTACCATACAATAATTTACCTTTTAAAACGTGTTAAAACTACTATATTTAAAATTTAAATTCTTTGTGACATCTGGTTTGACAGATTATATTTCATTCCAAATGTCTTGATTGTAAATGTAATTTTTTACAATTTCTAGACATTCTCCTTTCAAAATTTATATCAAATACATTAAATTATGTACATTTATTAATATTACAATAAATTTTACACATTAAAACCTTTTATTTATAGCAGAAATATTTCAAATTTACAATACATTTTTGCTATCACTGGTGTACTATACGACCATTTTTTAACAATTTTTAGTAACTTTTGATTTAAAACTATAGTTTAATGTCAGAATTTTACTTTAAATGAAAATTGTAAATAAACCCGACGTTATTGGACATTTCGCACAAGATATATTTTCTATTTAAAATTTTCTCATCTTTCTATTCATATAAGTCATATCGCTGGTGTCGAATTAGACCAATGCTATGTAAGTTCTATATACTACTAATTGAAAAACAAGCGCTTGTAGGTATGATGGACAGTGTTAGTAGTAGACAGTGATTTTAGGTTGACAGTGACTTTAGGTAGACATAGAAATAATTATTAAACTGTGGCACGCAACATACCCACCCAAACTGTCCACTCAAACTGCCCACGCTACATGCCCACCCACATTGCCCACGCAACCTGCCCACCCAAATTGCCCACCCAAACTGCCCACGCAACCTGCCCACCCACACTGCCCACGCAACATGCCCACCCAACCTGCCCACCCAAACTGCCCACGCAACATGCCCACCCAAACTGCCCACGCAACATGCCCACCCAACCTGCCCACCCAAACTGCCCACGCAACATGCCCACCCAACCTACCCACCCAACCTGCCCACCCAAACTGCCCACGCAACATGCCCACCCAACAATCTAGGCGTATAAATTTTATAAAAAAAAAAGAAACAATACCTAACGCACAGAACTCGGATTTAGGTAGACAGTGACTTTAGGAAGTCAGTGAAGTAGATCACCCACCCAACATGCCCACCCAACTTGCCCACGCAACCTGCCTACCCAAACTGCCCACGCAACATGCCCACCCAACCTGCCAACCAAATTGCCCACGCAACATGCCCACCCAAACTGCCCACGCAACATGCCCACCCAAACTGCCCACGCAACATGCCCACCCAAACTGCCCACGCAACATGCCCACCCAACCTGCCCACCCAAATTGCCCACGCAACATGCCCACCCAAACTGCCCACACAACATGCCCATCCAACCTGCCCACCCAAACTGCCCACGCAACATGCCCACCCAACCTGCCCACCCAACCTGCCCACCCAAACTGCCCACGCAACCTGCCCACCCAACAATCTAGGCGTATAAATTTTATAAAAAAAAAACAGACAGAAACAATACCTAACGCACAGAACTCGGATTTAGGTAGACAATGACTTTAGGAAGTCAGTAAAGTAGATCACCCACCCAACATGTCCACCCAACTTTCCCACGCAACCTGCCCACCCAAACTGCCCACGCAACCTGCCCACCCAACAATCTAGGCGTATAAATTTTATAAAAAAAAATCTGATGTGGCCAGCACATAACCTCTCGCCGTATATTTTACCTGGCTGTATGCATAAAGCAAAGAATATTTTTATAAATACAAATAATATATTCATATAAATCTATATGACGTATAAACTTCTTTATTATTCAATAATAGCATGTCTCAACATAAAGATATTTACCATAAATTATGTTACAATAAATTACAAAGTAGAGTTTACCATATATAAATATTAGGCTGGTAACAGCAATTTTCAATTCGAACAACGTTGTTTACTTTCTCTTCATATTCTTCTAGTAAAAACATTAATTTTGGGCGGTCTAAAATGTATATATCTGGATTGTGCATCTATTCTTATATATCTTCTTTTACATTTTATTTTTTCATACTTGTTATATCTAAATAACCTTAATTCCCTTTAATAAAGTGACGGATAGATTGCACTCCGATTATTCTTATATCGATGTGTAATTTTGTCAATATTTACAACTTACTTGAGAAGAATTTGATAGCTTTTTCGCAATTCAAAGTTACTCTAGTCTACAGTACTGGTGTACATTGTCCCATAATGTTTGAAACAAATTTAAGTCCTTCAACCTAGACTTGTCATCTCCATAATAGTCACAGATCAAGAATTAAGGGATTCTCCAAATACATTTTTCTTTCATTACTCATTATTTCTGACACTGACATTTATCTGTCAGTTACAAATAATTTAAATTTGCAACTATTTTTCATGGCATCCTTTCGGTTGTAAAATTAATTACAACATTATTTTATATATTATATTCCTTTTATCTCTAAATCTATAAAATATGTATAAAAATATTTAAATGTATCAGAAAGAGAATTTATTTTTCTTTAATATTATCAAGAAAAATTTTCGAAAAATAATATTTAGAAGATTTTTTTTCAAGAATCTTCTACTTCCGGTTGTCCAATTGTTACCAAAACCTTTTCAGATCTTCCCATGAATGTCCGATTGGGAAATACGTTGTTAAACAAATTTTAAGTCTTATAGTTTTTGAGTAACCGTCCTTCCAACATCCCACACACACACATTCACACACACACACACACACACACACACACACAGACATCATCGTAAAAATGTTAAAATCGGATTGTAGGGACCTTAAAACGTGCTTATTCAATAAAATCTGGATATGCGATTTTTAGCATGAATCCAATACCTCTCTTAGCGAGAGGTAAAAAACAGACAGAAACAATACCTAACGCACAGAACTCGGATTTAGGTAGACAATGACTTTAGGAAGTCAGTAAAGTAGATCACCCACCCAACATGCCCACCCAACTTGCCCACGCAACCTGCCCACCCAAACTGCCCACGCAACATGCCCACCCAACCTGCCCACGCAACATGCCCACCCAAACTGCCCACGCAACATGCCCACCCAAACTGCCCACGCAACATGCCCACCCAACCTGCCCACCCAAATTGCCCACGCAACATGCCCACCGAAATTGCCCACGCAACATGCCCACCCAAACTGCCCACGCAACATGCCCATCCAACCTGCCCACCCAAACTGCCCACGCAACATGCCCACCCAACCTGCCCACCCAACCTGCCCACCCAAACTGCCCACGCAACCTGCCCACCCAACAATGTAGGCGTATAAATTTTATAAAAAAAAAACAGACAGAAACAATACCTAACGCACAGAACTCGGATTTAGGTAGACAGTGACTTTAGGAAGTCAGTAAAGTATATCACCCACCCAACATGTCCACCCAACTTTCCCACGCAACCTGCCCACCCAAACTGCCCACCCAAATTGCCCACGCAACATGCCCACCCAAACTGCCCACGCAACATGCCCACCCAAACTGCCCACGCAACATGCCCACCCAACCTGCCCACCCAAATTGCCCACGCAACATGCCCACCCAAACTGCCCACGCAACATGCCCACCCAACTTGCCCACCCAACCTGCCCACCCAAACTGCCCACGCAACCTGCCCACCCAACAATCTAGGCGTATAAATTTTATAAAAAAAAAACAGACAGAAACAATACCTAACGCACAGAACTCGGATTTAGGTAGACAGTGACTTTAGGAAGTCAGTAAAGTATATCACCCACCCAACATGTCCACCCAACTTTCCCACGCAACCTGCCCACCCAAACTGCCCACGCAACATGCCCACCCAACCTGCCCAACCAAATTGCCCACGCAACATGCCCACCCAAACTGCCCACGCAACATGCCCACCCAACCTGCTCACCCAAACTGCCCACGCAACATGCCCACCCAACCTGCCCACCCAAACTGCCCACGCAACTTGCCCACCCAACAATCTAGGCGTATAAATTTTATAAAAAAAAAAACAGACAGAAACAATACCTAACGCACAGAACTCGGATTTAGGTAGACAGTGACTTTAGGAAGTCAGTGAAGTAGATCACCCACCCAACATGCCCACCCAACCTGCCCACGCAACATGCCCACCCAAACTGCCCACGCAACCTGCCCACCCAAACTGCCCACGCAACATGCCCACCCAACCTGCCCACCCAACCTGCCCACCCAAACTGCCCACGCAACCTGCCCACCCAACAATCTAGGCGTATAAATTTTATAAAAAAAAAACTGACAGAAACAATACCTAACGCACAGAACTCGGATTTAGGTAGACAGTGACTTTAGGAAGTCAGTGAAGTAGATCACCCATCCAATATGCTCACCCAAACTGCCCACGCAACCTGCCCACCCAAACTGCCCACGCAACTTGCCCACCCAAACTGCCCACGCAATCTGCCTACCCAACATGCCCACCCAAACTGCCCACGCAATCTGCCCACTCAATCTGCCCACGCAACATGCCCCCCAAACTGCCCACGCAATTTTTTTCACTGGTTCTTTGGATTAAATCGTTGCATATTCGAATTTTTTTCACTAAACAATATTTTTTCTTAAAATAACGCGTAACGCATACGAATTTTTTCACTCAGCACTATATTTTTGAAGAATATTACATTACACTATTTTTTTCGGAAAAAACACATAGCACATACAATTTTTTTCACTGAACACTTTTTTATTTGAAATAAATCGCCGCATATTTGAATTTTTTTCACCAAACAATAATTTTTCTTACAATAGCGCATAACGCATACGTTTTGTTTTTAACTGAACTCTATTGTTTCTAGGAATAATGCTCTATATACTAATTTTTTTTCATTAAACAGTATCTTTTCTGTGAATTTTGCTTAATACACTAATTTTTTTACTAAATACTATTTTTTTTCGGAAGAATGCATACCATTAATGAATTAGATCATTACATGATTTAAAATTAAACCTCATTTGTTAGAAAAGCCCAGCGTATTTGAAAATGTTATTACTTGTAAATTAATCGCGGAAAATTTATCGCGAAAAATTCATCGCTGAGAAAATTGATCACTGGTAAAATATTGTTCGAATGTATTGAGTTACAAATTACAATTAAAATAATTGTAAAATAGCTTTAATTATTCTATTATATGCATAATAGTCGTTCCATATAATAATATTCTCTTGATCAAAAATGCTCACCGGCTACAAATATCTTCAATATTTTGATTGGGTTCGGATGAAAACTCTTAACAGATCTGTTTCAATAATTTTATTATTAAATATCCTTCACATGGTGTAAATAAATATAAAATGCATTTAATTATTCCATAATTAGTCTAATAAAACAATATTTATTTATTAATAGTCTGTAGAATCATATTATATAAGTTGAATAATGTAGTTTGTAGACTAATGACAGATACCTATAGAAATATCGAAAAAATACATATGTCTATTAATTATACATATTTATTAATTATTTATTACTATATTTATACTCACTGCAGTGTATTTAATATATTTAAATCTTGCAAAACTATTTTATAGTCTAAATACCCAGATAGTTAACCTAGTTGTTCCAATAACTTTCATTCTTGTCTATATCTAGGAATATTTAGTTACAAACGTTTGGCAACTCTGTTCCGTCTAGTATTATTTACTATTTTATTATTGGCAATATGGAAATTAAAGTACGTACTTCACGTCATTGCAAGTTAGGGATATTTAGTTACAAACGTTAAGTTTGGCAACACTGTTCCGTCTGGTATTATTTACTATTTTATTATTGGCAATATGGAAATTAAAGTACCAACTTCACGTCATTGCAAGTTAGGGATATTTAGTTACAAACGGTAAATTTGGCAACACTGTTTCGTCAGTTTGCCAATCTGATAGAGGACACTTGAAATTTACCACGTTTTTTAACAAATTTAATTATAAATTTATATTAATAGTCAATTAAAATATATATTTAAAATTTATATAGTTATTTTAATATCATTTATAATTTTATGTTTAACATTTGGCGGGAAACATAAAATTATTATTGATTAAATTAATTATTCTATTGTTAAGCATTGCATTATAATTAGCCTACGATACAACATTTTACCTTACTTTATTAAAAAATCAATATAAATTCTGAGAGCTGAGCTGACTTGACAAAATTTGGCGGGAAATTTAAAATTAGTATTGATAAAAATGTTGATTGTATTTTTAGACATTGATTTTAAGAAATTATTGAATTGTTGCAATTAATATGATTTATATTATCTACCTGTGGAAGAACAATTGTAAACTTTAAGGTTATAATAATCGTTCCATATGATTATAAATCAACTTTTAATTATATATTATATATCTCTGAATGCGCACTGGTTAGCCAAAATTTCTAAACTATCAAAATATGTAAAAATAAGAACATATTTAATAAATATACGTAAACATTACTTGTATTTTATTGTATTTGTTTTTATTTAGGTATTTTAAAGCATATAACACATACAAAATCAATTTAACTACATTCTTAACTTTCGATGACGTTTGGATCAAACTTTAGAAATGACAATGTATTAAATTTATATAAAATACATCTAATTATAATATAATTGGTCTACCATACAATAATTTACCTTTTAAAACGTTTTAAAACTACTTTATTCAAAAATTAAATTCTTTGTGACAGCTGATTTGACAGAAATATTTCATTCGAACCATGTTAATTGAAATAGTAAATTTTTATAATTTCTAGACATTATCTATTCAAAATTTATATCAAATATATTAAATTATGTACATTTATTAATATTACAATAAATTTTAAACATTAAAACCTTTTATTTAAAGCAGAAATATTTTAAACTTTTAACAAATTTTTAGTATCACTGGTTTAAAAATCAATACTTTGTCTTTCCAATTCAAAATTTGTCGGGAAACTTAAAATTATACATACACACATACATAAAATCACGCGTGTCCCACTTAGTGGATTCGCACAAACCCAATAACAATAAGAACATAATACAACAAATCCTTACTCTTAAACATATTAAACTGACCGATTTTCGGTAGCGAAATACCGCATCCGGATCACAATAATAGTTAGGAAACAATCATCCTTTGCCACGCTTTTCTATCTAAGCAGACTTCTTTGGCCTCGGCCACACTCATAATCGCATTATTGATAAAATTGATTATTGTTTTGTTATTTAATTGTTGTAATTAAGACATGTTTTGTAGTACCAATGCTTATTATTGATGAAATTTGAAATTCTATTGTTGTAATCTAACAAACTTAAAGTTTTAATATTAATTAATCACCCTTGACATGGAGAAAAGAAATGTAATATACATTTAATTATTCTATAGGTACTCATCCAGATAAATAACATTTATTTGTCCATAATCTCTAATTCCCGCGTATTTTCATTATAGTTGTGAGAACGTCAGATGTTATTTGCTTGCCTGAAATGTAATATGCATTCAGAATGCTCAAAATTCCTCAACATTTACATAAATTTTAAATATATGCCCAAAATATGTTTTCATTTATTTTAAAATATATACATTCATTCATTCATTCATCAAAAACCATCTGGTATTACCTACCTGTGGAAGAAACTTGTGTATGTTCAGGGTATAAATGAATTAATAAACAAATAAAGACGGATACCTATAGAAATATCAAAAAAAAAATACACATCTATTAATTTTACATATATATATATATATATATATATATATATATATATATATATATATATATATATATATATATATATATTAATTGTTTATTGCAATCTTTATACTCACTGCAGTGTATTTAATATATTTCAATCTTGCAAAACAATTTGATAGTCAAAGTGTTTAGATATAAACCTTAGTTGTTCTAATAACTTTCATTCTGGTCAATATTTACTAATTATATGTACATATAAGGTGTAGAATACTGTATTCAAACTTATTATAAGAGAATTAAATCATATTATATGTCTAAATCAATTGTAAACACTTATCATTTCAGTAACCTTAAAGATTTCACTAACTGTGAATGGATCGTTAAATATTCCCACAAAAAATGAATAAAACTCTAAATATATTATAATGTTTGTCAGAAGCCTTTGATATTCATTCAATAAGACATTGTTTTACTCCTCAACAGTTACATAAATCTTAAATATATGCCTAAAATTGGATTCCTTGGAGTTTAGAATAGATAATCACACATTTACGTTCAAAACCAATCTGATATTCATATAATGATTTGATTTTAGACATTATTTATCACCTATACACTCGAATGGATACATTTTTTTACATTGTATTTAGACACATTTGATGACTACAGTTCTTACAATAACTGCTGAATGTATTGGAATTGGAATGGCTATGTAATCTCTACATTGTGACGAACTATTTCTAATATTCAATATGAAGACGAATATACGTAAACATTACTTGTATTTTATTGTATTTGTATTTATTTAAGTATTTTTAATGCATAAAACACATACATAATACATTTACTGTTTATGGAAATTTCCTTAACCTGAAAAACACAGTTTAACAATTTTTAAACATTTCTACATAAGATAATGAGTTAAATTTAACACTTACCGTTAGTAATTAAAGAATATATCATACTACATAATTATTATATATAATTTTCATGTAATTATCAATAAAAATGTACATTCATAACTCAGATGACGTTTGGATCTAACCTTGGACAATGACAAATCACTTTGATAAGATTAAATGTTTAATACCGTTTAAATGTATTAAATTTATATAAAATACATCTAATTATAATATAGTTAGTCTACCATACAATAATTTACCTATTAAAACGTGTTAAAACTACTATATTTAAAATTTAAATTCTTTGTGACATCTGGTTTGACAGATTATATTTCATTCCAAATGTCTTGATTGTAAATGTAATTTTTTACAATTTCTAGACATTCTCCTTTCAAAATTTATATCAAATACATTAAATTATGTACATTTATTAATATTACAATAAATTTTACACATTAAAACCTTTTATTTATAGCAGAAATATTTCAAATTTACAATACATTTTTGCTATCACTGGTGTACTATACGACCATTTTTTAACAATTTTTAGTAACTTTTGATTTAAAACTATAGTTTAATGTCAGAATTTTACTTTAAATGAAAATTGTAAATAAACCCGACGTTATTGGACATTTCGCACAAGATATATTTTCTATTTAAAATTTTCTCATCTTTCTATTCATATAAGTCATATCGCTGGTGTCGAATTAGACCAATGCTATGTAAGTTCTTTATACAACAATTGAAAAAACAAGAGTCACCTGAAAAACCGCAACATAATTTAAGTATAGCAAGTAGCACTGACTCTGACTCTTAAACGGAATAAGTAAAAACATCTTATTCAGCCGTTACCTTTTCAAGATAGATGTTCCCTTAACCTTATACGCTAACTACTACTGAATTAAGAAAATTGTTCTATACTATATTTGTGTGATATTCAGTAAAGCAAAAAAAACAACTTCAGTAATGAAGGTGTGAAGAATATTATTGTTTGTTTCCATCAAATAAAAATGTCGTTAATGCATTTTTCATTGCAAAAAATAAATTTGTCTATACGACATAATGATATTAAAAACAATTTTAACAATGGAATTTCTCTTGCTAAAATTTAAGTTAGATACTTTTATAATAATTACAATTTTTGAATTGGTACTACTTTTCATTTGCCTATTTTTAAAATTTAATGAGTTTTATCTTTTGTCTAATATTGAGTACTTTGTAGATATTAAAATTCAAATAAAAATATAAGAATGTATTTGTTTTAGCATTTTGTAACAATAAATACGTATATGTTTTTTTTTTTTATAAACATAAAACTGAAGTCTACTGGGGTCGTGTTCAACTATATGAATTTATTTTGCACCATATATTTGTGTGTTTTAAATATTTTTTCCATAAAAAAGTAAGTTTTATAAAATTTTAAATTCAATTTGTTCGACTAACAAACGTACAAAATAAAATATGATTATTGAATAAGATTCAAAATTTAATTCTTTACATCACTTATTTGAAGTATTTTTGTTTAAAATAATTTGGGAATTTTTGTACAAGGAAAAACCCATATATATATATATATATATATATATATATATATATATATATATATATATATATATATATATATATATATATATATTGGGTACATCAAATAATTTTTCACCTACTGTTAAATTTTACATTGATTTTATATGATTGTGTTAAGTTAAATATAAGGAATATAATTATATGATCTTATCAACAAAATTATTAGCAAAGTAACATAATACTCGAATATAATAATATCCAATAGTTGTACCATTAATTCTAAACTCCTCATCACAAATTTAAAAGATAACATTGAACCTTCCAACCAAAAGAACATTATATACCAAATTCATTGTAGGCATTGTGATAAAAGTTACGTTGGCAAGACTTCTCAACCTGTTAAAAAAAGGTTATATGAACGCCATTATCATTGTAATACCTTAAATAGAGACCATAGTGCCTTATGCAACACAATTGGCAAACTGGTCATGAACTTAATTTGAAAGAGTTTAAAATTTTAGAAAAAATACCAAATAAAGATACACGGCTCTTATACGAAACGTGTCATATTAATATGAACAAAGTAAACAGTATTAACAATCAAACTATAAACAACAATTAATTCATCTAAAAAATATTTTCAATAGTTTTTAAATTTACCGCTAGTTTTTAATTTATTTTTCGGTCGGCCAGCCGTCTTTGTTTATATATATATATATATATATATATATATATATATATATATATATATATATATATATATATATATATATATACATATACTTATTTCTAGTTACAATTTAGTTTGCCGTTTGCTTTTGGCGGTAACTCACGATATGTGGGGTGTTTAAAAATTTAATCACGTATAAGTCTTTTAAATGACGATGACGAATTTTGTATTTTCTTATATTTAACTTAACACAATCATGTAAAATCAATGTAAAATTTAATGGTAATTGAAAAATTATTCGATAACATATTGTAATTTTTTTTATTCTGCCGATGATGGGTGGATGCACATCCGAAACATCCAAATTTGTAATATTTTAATACATTTAAAGATGTGAACCTAAAAGCTTTCATCATTTTAAAAATTTCAAACAAAGGTTCCCAAACAACATTTATGAAATCATTTTTTTTGACTAACTGAATAAAACTAATTTTAAATTCAGTGGAGCAACCGGGCATAAGAGAATCATTGTAAGCTGGTGTTATATGTTGATCATTTGAGCTTTCTCGTACTTGGGTAATTCTCAGTAATTTCACGTATAATTTGAGAACAGAATTACTGTGATTATGTCCCTGTCTATTATTTGATTCGTTGTGCACCATGTTCATGCCAATTTCCACCGATTTGTCGCTCTAATTCTGCTTGACACTTTGATGTTATGTCACGAGAAAACCAAACTTCACATACTGGTGACAGCGCTTAGTGTGCACTATGCAATTCTGGAATATTTCTCAATAATAAAGACTTTACTTCGGCAATAATGAAAGCGATATTTTATTGGAAAGGTTTAATTAAAAAATTGACACCCAGAAAAAGCTCACCATCTTAAATACGTATTACAAGGAAAACGAATTATTGGTAAACACTAAGAAAACAAAAAAATTCTTTCTTAATGTGGTGACGGCATCTTTAAAATACTATTTAGGTACAATGTATTCAACAAAGAATGCCGTAAACAAAGTGTCATTAACAACTTTAGATCGATTCTAATTAAAGGCCAATTAAATAAGTCGAATGAGAAAGCAAAATTACTAAAATTGGTCAAATATGGGGTCTGCGATATCTAGAAATAATAGAACTAATATAAAAAAAAAAAAATTAATGTTATAGTGAAGAAAACACAACACCCAAAATCCTTTTCAATCGATTAAAAGAACTTGATAAATACGATAGTATAAATGAGTAACATAAGCAAAAGAGATAGAGCCAAGCTCATAATTTTTACTAAATTTTACAACTAAGAGTTACTTACTAATATAGGTTAGTATAATACTAGTGATACTGGGCTCTTATAAGTTCACTACTGGCTTATTTTAACTAGTAGTAAAGTATATGGTAACCCAGTACTGCAGTACTATTAATGAAAACGTTGAACGAGAAGGATAGAAATAAACATGTTAGCAAGAAATGAAAGATCTGTTAATACAAGTTAGAGTGCTACTAGACTAGAGTAGACATAACCTGTAAAATAACCACAGATTTGACAGTTGTGAGAACGGTAAAATAGTGTTGTGTTGTACTTATTGAATATGAAAAATAAGATTATTTTTAAAAAATGACAAATAAATGAGAGCGCGGGGAATATTGAACACAAGACGAAAAAATATTTTTATTAAATTTAGTTGAAGAAAATTGAGAAATAATAGTGAACAAAAGTCAAGGTGGTAAGATTTTAAAATAACCTTTAAAAGTTTTTAATTGTAACAAAGAAATGCTTGATTATAATAATGAGAATGTGATTCCAACAAAGAAAATTACCAATCACATAAAAAATTGATTATAAGAATTGTTCTTCTATGTATTTATTCTAATTACAACAGAATTTTTTGATTACAATAAAGAAAATTTGATTGCAATAATAAATATCAGTAATCACACAAAAATAAATTGATTATAATCGTTGTTGGATTTAGGCGGAAAACAAATATCAGACTACAGCCGGCAAAATCGTTAATTCGCCACTGAAAATGGCAAATAGAAGAAGAGGGTATTACTTAAAAGCAGGGCCTCGAACCCGTCAAAAACTGGGTTCGGTTCATGTTCAGGTTAATTTATTTTTTAAGAGGTGGGTTCGGGTGCGGTTCTGGTTCAAACATTATTAAAATTTGTGGTTATATTCCGGATTCAGGTTCGGTTCGACCTAATGAAAACTAAATTAGTGATTTTGGAATAACAATCTTTATATAGACATAATTTAAAATGCGAGCCGGAATTTACACAAGATAAGAACACGAACACAATTTTCACAAACAAACACAGGCTTCGATTGTCGGCTGTATTACGATTACGCGTACGTTTCGAACTCAAAATAAACCTGAACCGGAGCTGAACCCTGAACCCGAATTTTAATACTCGGTTCGTTTCCGACTCGGGTTCAAATGAAAAATATATTTGAGATTCGGTGCAGGGTTTGGGTTCGCTAAAATGTTAAGATTTGGTTCTGGTTTTGGTTCGGTTAATATTCGGGTTCGATGCCCTGCTTAAAAGTAGAACGAATTAAGCAGCAGTGGCTACGTAGAGTAATACATACTTGTAGTTCTGTGTATATATTACCACCGTTTCTAGACAAGGGTGTCGCCAGCCAACGGACAAGGAGGGGGGGGGGGCAGATGAGGGGTAATGAGAGGGAGGATAAAGAAAATATGAATTGCAAGTACAAATAAGTACAATGATTGAAATTACAAATAAAAAGGTATTATTATACAAGAAAAATTTACATTCGATGGAGTACCTCACACAGTCAGTCAGTCATAGACGAGATCATGACCACATGATGCAACAGTGTTGCCAAATACAGTGTAGTAAAGTGTGCTATGCTATGTTTATAGCGCCATTTTCAAGCAACACCGTTTTCGTTTAATTTTTCTTCTTTTATCTAAATTTCTGCATCTCTAGGTGGGGGCAGCTGCCTTCCCTTGGCGACGTCCTTGTTTCTAGATATTGGTTTTATATCATTTCTGATTATATAAATTATTTTTCTTACAGTCTCTTTTGAAAATCTCTATATTTTTATACTCCTCCCATATTTACATCTTTTTAAATAATTTTTAATTATCACGACAGTCTTCTGACTAACAAGTAATAGTACTTACAATTTTCTCTGGTTGCTACTAATTATCACTACTAAATTTCTCTTTTATTAGGTACTACTAAGTTATACTTGTACTAATTTTACTTTATGAGCGCAAATAATTTAATATGAGTAGTTGCAATCATTAGTAGTGCTACTAATACTTAGCATAAGGTTACGAGCTTGGCTCTTAAAGTATAATGCAAACTTAAATAAATACTACGAAAAAAGATCTAAAAACTAAAAACATCAAAAACACGGTAGAGCTATATCGCCTTAAATTACGGGATCAAGGCATAGTTGCATTAGAAAACTCGAGATATAACATCTTTTACTAGGCACTTGACCCCAACGCGGAAAGTGCTGAATATTAAGATTATCATATAAACACAGTATAACGCTTCTGGTTAACAATATACGCTACAAATTAGAATGTTCCGCAAACTGCTCAATCTGTAATACAAGAAATAGAAGATCTATTTCATTTTCTGGCCGTATGTTCTATTTATAAACACATAAGGGATGTATACCTGACGGAATATCTACGTGAGGTGAACAGTAATAATTTTCACGAAATTCTTACAAATCTCTCACCCCAAAAAAAATAAAGAATATTTTCTATTTCGCAGTACGAGCCACGCGCATACGCATGAATAATTTAAAATAAATGTTATTTAATTATTAAAAATTTGTTGTGGCCAGCCATTTGCATTTTATGTTACATAAGTAAGGAATTTAACATTTCTTGTATACACAAATAATTCGAATTGTATCTAATCTTTCGTTCTATGAAAAACTTTGTTCTACTCTTCTAATATGTTGAAGATTCTTCAAATTCATTGTCGGTATTAGCGGTATTTCTTAAGCATATGCAATATGTCCCCGGATTGAGTGTACAAGAAGGAAAAAATCTTCATTTTTGATTTCACAAAAAAATGTTATAGGAAGAGCTCTGTTTGCTTGATTTGAAACACTTCTGTCATTTACACCTTTAATTAAAAATATTTCAATTAGATTCTTTATTATCTCCATATTCAACATTAGGAAAGTGTCTTCGATATATGGCTTGTTTAACCCACTTGCAACATGTCAAGTGTCATGTTTAATCTCACATGTGCCGTTATATCTTTCATATCGTTAAAGTAATATCGCAAAACTTATTTTTATTGCAACATTTGTATGTAGTGGAAAGTATTGACAATATTATACAATAAAATGCTACCGTTAGAACAGAAAATTTATTACAATGTTATGGTCCAATTTCATGGCCCCCAAGGGGCCCAGATTTGACAATTGCAGATTTTTATTTGTGGGGACGTACTAGTGTATGCAGAAAACTTACCCAATGATGCACAGGTATTAAAAAATCGCATAATAGATATTTTTAGCCATCCTCAGGGGTCTGTAATATAATGGAGATTAGTGTCTTGAAGATGGTTAAAAATGTAACCAAAACTTGACAAATTAAAGAGTCTTCTTCAATAATATCACAAATAAGTATGCAAAATCTTATTTTAAAGACTGCTTGCTTGTGCAACCTCTGATATTTTCTTTAAAACTATTAGAAAACAAACCGTAATTCGCGATGCATGTTGGAAGTGCATAGCACAAAAACGGTGCAGTAATACATTCTGTTTCCATTCGAGCTCTGCGAATAAGTTTTATGTGTTTTGAGTTACAATACGAAGAAAAGAGCGTTGGTAAGATTGAAATCCGTACGGAGAACAGCATTGATATTTTCCTTCAGGAATATCTTAACTTGAAATTTGCGACGGGATGTTACTTAGCAACTGATTAAGACGTTATGCTAGGAATTTATCCAATTATACAACAGTAATTGTCAAAGGAAATGTGTGAACGTTATTTGATTACTTTCTAACTGCAAGTAGCATTATTATCATTTCCTTATCAGCATCAGCTTCTCTACAATATCCATTTAAGGAGTCTCTATATTGACTGAGTTTAACTTGAGTATATATACGTATATTCGTACATGTAGGATGAATTTGCTAACAACCATTTTCTCAATTATGTCGGATATCTTTGCTGTAATAAATCATTTAAGTTTTTATTGACAGTAATAGCGTCTGATATCGTATACATTCAAGTATACATTATTCACTCTTGTCAAGCTGCTGTCATATAGAATTGTCATTTGTATTAAGCAACGTAGGTAATTTGCCACGTTGTTGCTTATTATTTGCTTGAAGCTCCAAGCCTGCAAGTTCGCTGTATTACTCGTAGTGTAACATCCTGATTCAATAAAGCATTGTGCTGCTCTGAGAACCGTGATATGCAAGGGTGTTTGGTCAGTACACAATGGGGGGTCATTACTAAACAATGAATTGATAAAATGAACATAGGTGGGAGATAATTGACCCCGACCTATTAAGATGGTATAATTAGAACTATTTATAGAGATAAATGTAATTTAATTTGTATTAATATCATCAAACATTTGTATATTGACGCGAGAATTTCATGATGATGATATTGACGATGATAGTAATGTAATGAATATGAATGTTTTATTATTTCAAATTTAATATTTGATCGTACGACTGTACTTAATCTAAACAAACCGGTGTGCGACTCACGAGATCACCGGGGACGCGTTTAGTCTGCAAGACTCATTTGGTTGGGTTGGGTCAAAATTGCATAAGAGAGTCTTCAAAAGTTTTGTAAAAGAAATTACTCAAGTGAAACTGAATCCCTGTGACCAAGAACCGTCCCAGATAGACTTCTTTTACTCCTAGAATATACTAAAGGTAGGTTTCCTTCTTTTGTATATTTTTACTATTTTTAATGTTCATGTATTATTGCGTAACCACTTGTAACCATTTGAAACATTCGTAACCATTATGTAAAATTAGTAAGAGTTGTCATGATTTATATTTATTTTATTGTTTAATCATAACATTTTTGTCTATACATTTTTTTTCTGTTTTTTACCTCTCTAAGAGAGGTACGAGTATTGGATTCATCACATATCCAGATTTCAATGAATAAGTATGTTTTAAGGTCCCTACAATCCGATTTTAACATTTTTACGATGATGTCTGTGTGTGTGTTGTGGATGTATGTGTGTGTGTGTGTGTGTGGGATGTTAGAAGGACGATTACTCAAAAACTATAACACTTAATATTTGTTTAACTACGTATTTCCCAATCGGACATTCATGGGAAGATCTGAAAAGGTTTGGTAACAATTGGACAACCAGAAGTAGCAGATTCTTGAAAAAAAACTTCTAAATACTATTTTTTTAAAAAAATTCTTTGAATTATTAAGGAAAATTAAATTCTCAATCTGACACATTTAATTTTTTTATTATATCTCGTATAGGTTTGGAGATATAATATATAATAATATAGAATAATCTGTTGTAAAAAAATAATCTCGTTGCCTAAAAAACAACTGAGATATTTAAATGTTTCTCATTGACAGATAAATGCAAAATGTCAGTGTCAAAAATTAGATGTTTCTGGGAGGTACGAGTACATTTAATGTAGAGTAGGACAAAATTCCTCATAGAACAAAAGAAGAGATACAATTTCAATTATTTGTGTGTACAAGAAATGTTAAGTTCGTTATTTACTGGGCGCGGGCAGTCATGTGACTTTGTTGGCCTTGGCACGCAGATATGAGGATCCGTGTCAGAATGACGGCTAGTAGTTATTTACATAGATGTCACAATTGTCATAATTTTTCATTCAAATTTTCAAAATATTCTGATGTTTATTTGTCATTAATGTATGGAATATACTTGTCGAGGAAAATAATCCACATGGATTTGACAACTCATGATGTTTTAAATGAAAAATTATGATACTTGACACCTATGTACATTATTACTAGATGTCATTCTAACACGGGCCCCCATATCTGCTTGCCAAGGCCAACAAAGTCACATGACTGCTCGCGCCCTATGCAACATAAAATGAAAATGACGGGAGGTATTATGCTGGCCACAACAGATTGTTAATTATATTTTGTTTGTTAAATTCGTATTAAAATTATTTTCCTATTAATTTTGACACCGCTCGGTCAAAATTGGAAATAAATTTATTATTAAAGGTAAAAAAGTCCTACCTCAGCTACCAAGGTAGGTAAATTTTGATAATAACTAGAAGAATATTACATTTGGTGAATAGCATTGGAGTTCATTTTTGAGATCATTACATTTGGTGACATCGATGATTTCACCACATTTGATGGCACCTTAAAGGATTGAATAAAAATGATTTTATTACAGTAAATTCGTATCATTAATTTTGAAAGAAATATGCAAAATTAAAACTTTTTTCTGTTAATTTGTAATGAAAACTAATTCTATCAATAGTTTCCATCCTTTCTATTTCAATTAGGAAGTTTTGCACAAAAACCAATAGCACGTTTCGTGTCCTAGGCTTAAAGTAGAAGCCAGTGCATTACTTGGATCAACTCAACACGGAAACTACCCTGAATTACTTATATAAATTTGATTGCTGTAATCTTCAGCTATACGGATTTAACTCTAGAACATTGCGAATTAAAGTGATTAGCATAATTGTAATACATTTATCTTGTCTTGTTTACAACTCAACAAAAAATCCTAATTATGTTACAGGATGAAACTATTGATAATGATGGAAATCTTTTTTGTTTGTCTACTTCTCTTTTTAGTTTCAATAATTTAAACTTTGTTACGAAATTAATTAGAAATTTTGCTCTGGCCTTCAGTTGGTAAACGATTTTATTAAATTAATGAACACAAGGCACGAGTGTATTTCTCAAACAATTCTTCGAGATATTTTGAGAAAGTTAACTAATAAACAACTACCTAAAGAATATTAAAGAGCTTCTTGATTTTCTCAATTTAGCAAAATGTAACCTTCGATATTTTGAGGAAAAATAATACGAAATTATTCAATACAGCAATATGTTTGATACATATTTCATTATCACCAAATTTGGAAAGGTAACGGGTTAATTTTTACCTCCCGCTATCCTTGGTAAGGGAGGTATAGGGATCGTACTAAAAATCGCATATCGAGATTTTGGTAAATGACCACGTTTTAAGGTCCTTAAAATCCAATTTAACGATGATGTCTGTGTATATGTATGTGTGTGTGTACGTGCGCGTGTGTGTGTGTGTGTGTATGTGTGGATCCTCTTCACGCTCTAACTCAAATATTATCGTTGAAAAAAATTTTAAACCTTGTATTTCTTACTCTTATATGGAAAGATGCCATTAGATTTTGATGTAAATCAGATAACCGGAAATGACACTTTACTGGAAGCTCAAAATAGTTTTTCTTCAAAAAATTTTTTTTTCAGATTTATGTTATATAAAAATTAAAGATTATTAAATTTTCTACAGGTTTGCATTAATACTTTTCTATATATTTATAGATAAATTTATACAACTATCTATAATTTTAATCCCGGAGCCTACGTTTTAATCGCAACTCCATGGTTACACAATTTAGATCTCAAATGCGTGTAACTGACAGATATATGTCACTGTCAACAAATTAAGCATTTCAAATAATAATAATAATGTTTTAAAAAGAACAAATACAACAATAATTATATGGAAAGGATAATAAGGATAATACAGTTAACAGCATAAGTAAATAAGTAGGAATATAGGTAAGTATATAAATAAATAAAATAAATATATCGTCACGGCATATTACCCATTGCTGGGGGTGCCAATCTGCTTTGTAAACAGATTTCGGTAACGATGATGATATATTTGTCCGTGCGATCGTTTAATAGGCGTGAAGAGTGCAACACAGAGGTTATTTTTGTGCCATGTAAATTCGAAATATTTAGCGTCGGTCGAGATCGAACCTGGTATTTAAATTTAATTTAATTTTAAGTATTTACATGAATAAAAATTAAATTAAACGGGAAGAATTGTGTTGACCACATCAGATTTTAAACATTATCACCATGGAAATACTTAACTCGCATTGTAACAAAAAATCATCTGTCTTGAAACTAAGTAATCTTATGTAAAAAGTCCATAGTAAAAATCTCTCCCATTATTTTTTGAGTTAAACATCTCTAAACCGTCATCCCCTACAAGACACAAACATATGACTTTACGGTATTCTACTTCAACTACAGCCACATATAATCATGTAGTTAGTCGCAGAAACTTCTACTGCAGACTCTACTACTAGTGCAGTAAATTTGTAGGAGATATTTGCTAAGTGTCAAGAAACCCTGTACAGAAGTGGTGGCGAGTTTTCCGAAAGATTATGGAAGAAGTTGGAGAGAATTTTAAATTAGAAATTGTTAAACGTATATTTTACTTGTTATTTCATAAAATAAGTTAAATATATTGAGGTATGTTTAAAAAAATACAAGTAGGATGAAATATGAAATGTTCAACCGAAATTAATTATGAATTTAATATGTTTCTGTACTTTTAAGATAAAATTATTTTGGATTTAAGGAATTATAAATATTTTAATCAAATGAAATCTTAAGATTCCAGGTTTTATTTGTCTGGGAAATTTAATATATTTTGAGACTAATTTAATTTTTAAAACATAATCACATATTTCATTCATTTTTGTGATGATGATTATTATAATGAACAGGGACCTCAACCGAAATTTATTTATGGTTCAGGTTTGGTTCAGGTTCAGGAAATAAATGTCGGTTCAGGTTCAGTTTCGGTTCAAGGAAATGAAAATTATAACGGTTCACAATGATTTTGGGTTCGGGTTCGAATTTCGGTTTAGAGCGGTAAATAATTGTACACACAAAAAAGATGATGATATTTATTAATTTTAAGAACATATTAAATTTAATTTGAATTTACTATTTTTAATTATATATTTAACGGATCTGAACCGAATCTGAATTCAAAAGGATTTAAATTCGGTTCAAGTTTATTGCCCTTGACAAATATAGGTTCGGTTCGGGTTCTGGTTTATCAAAAAATCGGGTTAATTCATGTTTTTGGTTCAGGTTCGGTTTCAGTTTCAGGGCCTTGATAAAGATGATCAATATACTAAATGATAATCATAATACTTATCATCATCTATCTTCTTTATCATAGTGCTATCATAGCAGCTAATTTCAATAATTAAATATATTTGTTTTTACCTTCCATCACCTTTGGATAAGGAAGGTATTGTCTTCGATCAAAAAATTCTATGGTGAGTTTTCAGTGAATAAACACGTTTTAGGGTCCCGAGAATACGTTATTACTATTTTTACAATGATATCTGTATCTCTCTCTCTCTCTCTCTCTGTGTGTGTGTGTGTGTGTGTGTGTGTGTGTGTGTGTGTGTGTGTGTGTGTGTGTGTATGCGTGCGTTTGTGTGTCTTCTTTCATACTCCTTTTCTTTACGTTTATATAAAGAGCTGATAAGATTTTGGTTATAATTGGTCAACCTTCATTTGAATATTTTAATAGTTTTTCTTGAAATTAAATTCTAAAAAGAAAATTCTAATTAACAGATGTGAGTGTCGAGTGCAATTTACATTATTATAATTATTATATTTGTAATAATTTTACTGGAAATATTCACAAACTTTTACAATAAACTTTCTGTGTGGAATTTATACAAGATACATAGAACTGACGAAGGTAAGGAAGGTATTTCTTTGGATATATATATATATATATATATATATATATATATATATATATATATATTTAAGTGACGCAGAATGTAGAGAGCCTAGAATTAGTTGTTTTCCCAAGAATAAATAATATTATACGCATCATTTTGAATGTATATTTTCCAAATCTATTACGATAAATATTCTTACCTTTAAAATATGGAACAACAGTCTCAATTTTGTTATCTTTAAGATAATTCCCTATATAATTCTATTTCTTCAATAATATTTTCTATGTGCTATGTCCATAATTATTGCTGTTGTATTTCCAGTGTAGTTACTAGTCACACGCAAAACACTGACGACAACGATTTATTCAGTCAAAATTCGGCAACTAGATGTCCAAATTTAATACTTTTAATTTAAAATTGTATGTAAATTAATTTAAAATTAAATATATTAACGTAAAATTAAATGTTTTAATATGAAAGTAATAATTTTTGTTTATATATTTTGAAGAGAAAGCATTTTAACAAAACGTTTATTTGAATTTAAAAGATATTTTAACTTTCAATTCAAAATCTCAATTTTTGGTCACAAATGAATTAAGTTTTTATCTAAACAGTATTAATTTTATATCAAAAGTATAACTTTATCTTTAAAGTAAATTTTATTCAAAACAAAAGTATCAATATTTAAGTTAAAAATATATATAATAACCATCTAAAAGTTTAAGGTTGAAATAAAATTATAATAGTTTTAAAATTAAAAGTATGTTTTAGGAGTAGCATTTTTTATTCTTACCTGCAATTTATTTAAATTGAAAGTAATTCATTTCATTTTGGATGTTTTTAGAAACAAAAGTAATGTTTGTTGTACATAAAACACATATTTCTTTTGGTGTGTCAAATTCAATTTACATAGTTTTTAATTTTACTGGAAATATAGACTTTTGTAAGAAAATTTATGGGTTGAATTTGTACATAATACACAGGATTGACGGAAGGTAATGTGCTGGCCACATCAGATTTTTTCCGAATTGTTTTTATACATATTAATATATACTTTGTCTTTGATCATTTTTTTATTTAGATAGTTATTAATATGAAGTCTATGAATAAACCAAACTGTATTTTATGCTAGTACGAGTATAAACAAAATAAATAAATAATTCATCACGGCATATTACCCACTACTGACTGTTCCAATAAGGTTTGTACGCACCTCACGAGCCCTCGTTCTTATAGAAAAGCAAGGCAATTTTCTTATATTATAAACTACTACAAAGTCTAATATCTTTGCTAAAATTATCCTTCAACATTGCTATATGTTCTCAAAGCTAATTAAATCAAATTCTAAAAGCTTCACTCTGTCACTTTAATAATGTTTCAAGTAACCTTTGTACATACGTATACATAGTTCTTTATTATTTAGAAACCATTCATAAAAGTTAGTTAACTTTTTTAATATATTTAATGTCAATTCCATTAGTATTTATATTTAATGCAAAATATTTATTATAAATTTAAAATTTGAAAAATTTGATTTGTAATATATTTTCCTGCACATGTGTACTCATATGTATTAATGAATTATATAAATTATTGCATGTATGAATATTTCATTAATTATTGTAATTTATTTCACATACATATTTATGTGGTAAAATAATAATTAGAACTGCATCATCGAATTAATAATTTTCCGAATTTATCATATGCTACTATTTCCTACTAATTGAAAAAAGATTTCACTTTAATCTCATAAACTATATGACCATCAATAACCAAATTTTAATTGATTAAATAAGTTTAACTTCAAATACGCATCTCTAAACGATTATCGCAATAATAAAAGTATATTCACTATTTCCAAAAAAACTGCCACGATTTTTAACACCAAGGTTGATAATGTTTTTCCTTGGGTATTTCTATCGTAAAAGATACAGTAATACGCATCCCAAATCAGTGGTAAACCTTCCATAAAAACTGGAATAAAAACGTTGTTCACTGTCCAGTTCAAGAGCTTTATTAACACGTATCAAATCTCATCCAAAAACCAGTCTAGACTTTAGGTGTCCAGGATTTTCTACAATCCATAAATATAGCAACAGCGGGATACCTACGCGTATAAATTTAGGCACGTAAAAGAAAATCATTAACAAAATTATTATGGAAGATCATGGAAATAGTTAAATTTAACAAATATTAAATTAAGAATTTGCTTTTATATTTTGTTTGCTAGAGAAGTTTAATTACCACTGAATAACCTCGAAATCTGTATTATACAGTATCGATTCTACCCAATAACCGAAACTTAGATTATATAGACTAAGTGGTTTGAATACTAACCGTAATTTAACCGAAGGCCTATTTGACATCGCCCATTCAATATGAACCTTATATTGTCACACATATTGTACAGACATCATTGCTTACAATATTATAAGGACAATTGCAGTACTGTCTAAATATGAGGTTAAACTAAATAATAATGGGAAAAACAATAAAAGCAATTAAAAAATTATGATTTTGAAATGAAAATGAAGAGTTCAGCGAAAACAGTGAATATATAATATATTGACTAATTTTGCAAAAAAGTAACAAAACATTTTCAAATCTGTTAAAAAGTTTGTGTTACGGAAAGTATTAATTAAAATTATTCTTGTTTAAATAAATAAACGTATCATCACGGCATATTACCCATTGGTGGGTGTACCAATCTGCTTTTGTACGCAGATATCGGTAATGATGAAATATTTGTACGTAACCTCACGGGCACTCATTGCTGGCGTGGAGAGTGCACCACAGGGGTCAATTTTGTGCCATAAATATTCGAAGTACTTTTTGGCGTCGGTCGGGATCAAACCCGGATCCCCAGATTCGCGACCAGACATTCAGGCACACGGCCATGAGACCCCATTCTTGTTTAATAAATAAATTACTAAAATAAATATATTAATACATATTACCCATAACTGGATGTGATAAATTCATACTACGCGGGCGTTTAGCAGGCGTCATCTTACGGAACATATTTCTGACGTGGAGAGCGCACCCCAAGGATTACTTTTGTACTTCAAAAATTCGAAATAATAGCAAATAAATGTACAAAAAATCTGATGTGGCCAGCACATTACCTTCCGTCAATCCTGTGTAGTATGCACAAATTCCATACATAAATTTTCTTGCAAAAGATTCTAAATTTCTAGTAAAATTATTTATTAAACAAACTATGTAAATTGCACTTGGCACTGACATTTTCTTCTTCTTTAGCTTTTCCCATTCGTTAGGGGTCGCTATTTCTTATTTCCTTCTTCCACTCTGTTTTGCGTGTCGTCCTCATTCAGTTCGTTTTCTCACAAAACTTCCGCAATACAGTCGTTCCAACTTATCTTTGATGTTCCTCTGTTTCTTCTACCTTCTATTAATAAGCTATTCATTCTTTTTCCAATATATTCTTCATCTCTTCTCATTACATATTCAAATCAATGTAATCGTCTCTCCAGCATCTTTCTAGAAACTTCTATCACTTAAGCTATTTCCCTTATTCCATGTCCTATCTTTCCATGTCTTCCCCAACATCTATCTCAACATCCTCATTTTTGCCACATTAATTTACTTTTCATTGATAGTCAAATCTGTCAATTTGAATTATCTAAATATATTTGCAGTTTCCATGGTTAGCATAGCTGGCTGATGTATGAAATTTAATATCTTTATAATTGTTTAACTCTATATCTATTGAATATGAAGTATAAAATGCATTCACATCGTATAGAGAATAACATAGTCTTTAATTTATAATAACATGTCAATAAATGATATTTAACTGGATTTTTTTCAAGAAAAACTGTTAAAAGTTGCAAATGAGGGAGCTTTCGGTGGACCAATTATAACCAAAATCTAATCATGTCTGCATATGCATCTAACTCGAGGAATAAGAAAAAAATTTAATTTTTGGAATCGTGCTTTTGGAGTTATGCGATCCGAAACGAACGTCACATACACATACACACATTGATATTGATTTTTCTTTTCTACAATCAAAAATTTTATATGTTTTTGACGAAATTTTATTGTGTTTTGTAAATTTTATTACAAATTACATAAGTATTATATTATAATATAAATATTTCTTATTTTGTTACAGACGCGTGGCCGTATAAAAAGGAGCAGCAGACATCTTCAAATGTGTCGTTCTATATTACTACAATATATTACATGTAATGTATTCTGCTACATAAAGTATATTTAGAATGGATGTAAATTTTTATATTATCTAAAGTGCTAATAGAATTTTATTACAGAGTATATAGATTAAATATATTTGAAATTGTGAAATTAAACTGAATAAAAATATTCTTTCATGCAAGCAACAATTATCTCAGTACTGAAATAGTTTTTCTTTGAAATATAAAACAAAGAACACTTAATTGCTTTTATTTCATTTCAAAAGATTAAATTCTTCAAGAATTCCGAGTTTTAAAAATAAAGTAGGTCGCGCAATATGCGTAATTTCATTGCAATATTCCATAACTTTAATAACAAAATGTAATAACGTTAATCAATACCAATAAAGAAAATAGTTTTTAGTAATGCTAAAATGGTTTCAGTATAGATAATGATAAAACTTTTGATGAAAATGATGTTGAAAATCCCTGAAGTAGCTCTTTTCCAGCAAAGTAATATTTTATTTATCCAGTAAATTTGTACAAAACTTACAGACTAAGTCAGCAACAGTTTCAAAACTACCTAAGAGGGTTTAGTTTGTACTGGAAAAGTTACCCTTTCTACATAACCTTAATTCGATCCTATATAGTCAATAAAATCACAACAATAATACAATTACGCGTGACATAGTTCTATTCATTGACAAATGAAAAGAATTAGTAGTAATATCGATGGGAAATATGATAATACTATTTAATACTCTATGCATGCTGTATATGTGTAAATAATTATTGTCAAAATAATTATATCTGCTAATTATATTTATGTTTATGAACTAAATGAAATGCTTTTCAAATTTCTGTTTCAATTTTGAAATGTAATTAAAACATAATTATATATACTGTCATCGCTAATTGGATCATTTTGCATATTGTAAATTTATCTTAATTGTTTTGTAATAATTGTAACGCGCGGTAAAAATAACTACTAAAACGATTTTATAAAAAGTTATTAATTGTAAAATTAATAATTTTGAAAGTAATTAAACATATACAGAAATAAGTACATTAAATTTTACTAGTGATAAAACTTATCAAGTGCAATAATATTCATTAATAACTTTTTTTTATAAACCTTCTAGATATTGGGTTAAAATTCTTCAAAGTTTTGTTACAAATTTCATTACCCGCCTATGGTTGAATAAAATAAACAAATGCATTTCGCGTGCGTCTACAAACAGCTGTGTCCGTTGTGGTTGGTTGTGACGTGACTTATGACGAGCGTTAGGCGCCATGAGTTGCGACTGAATAGAATGATTAGAATTTTTTAAATAAATTGACAGATACACCAGAAGATGAAACTGTACACAAATAGAAGATAACAGATAGATTAGAATACCTCGACTAAGGTAACATAGAAATCATTCGTCAAATTTTTGTTACAATGGGTTGGACAATCCAAAAATGGTAGGATATTTATAGGATGAAGTTGACCAAGAACAACTCTACAATTGACGGAACAAGAAAACGCATAAAGATTATGAAAAGTGATGCAGGCAAAAATGAAATCACAATAAATGTTCAAAATGGCCACGGTCATTGTCAATGAAAGCGACGACGAAATGAATCCTCTACTCTTTCCAGCATCTGCCTATTGTTGAGTATGCTTGTAACTGCATTTTCAAGGATGTAACTGCTATTCTTTCAATATCCTCCAATTGTCGTATGTGGCACTTTATATGTGCTATTCTTCGTGTACTAGACCGTGAGCGTGTTCTACCACGATCTTAAGCAGCAGGCTTAAAGGACCCATGATCTCGGAGATGCTGAACAACATGTACAAAGATACGAACATTTGATGACGATTCAGGAAACGTTCCAAATAAATTTGTTGGGCTTGGGCAGCGTTTCCTTGAGCTTCACCATAGGCTAGCACAATATTTGTTTACTCGCTATTCGTAAAGGCAGGCATTTTTACTGATTAGAACTTTTATAATAATTATTAATGGATTGGTTTGTCAAAATTTATTTGAAAAAGTTGACAACTCACATTTATGAAAAACAATTGTTTCATTGTTATTACCAATGGATTAAATTATTATGAAAATACCTAAATGACTCGTTAATTTATGGGAGGGGGACGATAAAAATGCTAAAAATGTGAGATTTCGAAAAAAGTTATTAAGAAATATTGTTGCTCTCCGCGAGTTCTATCACTAGTTAAATTTTATTGTACTTATTTCTGTTACACCCCTGTATATAACTATTTAAACAAAATGGATAACAATATTATTAGAAAAGAAATTACAGATATTATAAAACAAATTCTCTATCTATTATACTTTTTACCTTCCGTCACCTTTAGGTAAGGAAGGTATTGTCTTTGGTCAAAAAATTCAATGATGAGTTTTTACTGAATAAGCACATTTTAGGGTCCATATAATACGATTTTACCATTTTTACGATGATGTCTGTATGTATGTGTGTCTGTGTGTCTGTGTGTGTGTGACAAAAGTTCCGGATTCCATAACTTCAATACCACGATTCCAAAAATTATAATTTTGTCGTATTCCTCAAGTTTACATCCAGAAGAACAACTGATTAGATTTTGGTTATAATTGGTCAACCGGAAGTAGTCTCATTTGAAGATTTAACAGTTAAATTTGATTTATTGACATTTAACGTTATTATAACTTAAAGAATATATTATTCTCTATACGATTTGATTACAATTTATACTTCATATTCAATAGATACAGAGTTAAAGAATTTTAAAGAAATTAAATTTTATAATTCAGCCAGCTATGCCAAACTTGGGAACTAGTAATATATTCATATAATTCAAATTGACAGATGTCAGTATCAATAAAAAGTAAATTAATGTAGCAGATATGAGGATGTTGAAGTAGATATTGGGGAATACACGGAAAGATACGGTAAGAAAATAATTCTAGTGTTACAAGTTTTTAGAAAGATACAAGAAAGACGATTACATTGGTTTGAACATGTCATGAGGAGAAATGAAGAATTATATTGGGACAAGAATGAATAGTTTAGTAATAGGACGTTAAAGAAACAGAGGAAGACCAAAGATAAGATGGAAGGACTGTATTGCGGAAGATTTGAGAGAAAAGGAACTGAATGAGAACGACATGCAAAAATAGCGACCCCTAACGAATGGGAAAAGCTAAAGAAGAAGAAGATGCCAGTGTCAAGTGCAATTTGAATAGTTTGTTTATGAAATAATTTTATTGGAAATTTAGAATCTTTTGTAAGAAAAATTATGGAATTTATACATTATACACGAGAATGACGGAAGGTATTGTGCTGGCCACAACAGATTTTTTCCTCCTAGGGACGAATTAAACAAAAACAAAATGGCATTTAGATCTCTTTGAATATAAATGTTCATATTTTCTATATGTTTTGCTTAATTGTATATATACATCTTTCGTAGAATTGCAGGAATGAGTGGGGGTTGCCACCCCTACTCCTTCTAAGTAACCAGCCTGTATTTGAATACCGAGAGAGTCGACGACAAACAGTCGTAAGAGAAGGTTGTAAGACCGAGTCAATAATAAGTAGTCATATTCCAAATCTCATCTATTATTTATAAAAAACACTACCTTCTCCAAATCCCAAACAATAAATGATTCGATGATGAAGATAAAGGATAAATGCTTTTTGTGTTAGTTATACGGAATAACATTATCATTGTTAAATTGTCTTTGTATTTTTATATGAATCGTATTATTTTATCTTGGAAATGATCATAATTCAAAATGGCTTTCCTGTGACAGTTTGTAGCGTATAATCGATGTTTTATTACCTACTCCGCTAAGAAATAAAAAGGACATATTCAAAAATGAGCAATTTCATTATAATTGATTTTCTTTCATACCGAGAATTTCATTTAGAGCGGTTTTATCCCAAAAAGCCATTAAGTATATTAATTTACCCCTTTAAATAAGGGCAATAAAACGCGAAAATGCGTATAACAGTTCTGGAAGACGAAAAAAGCGGTTAGCTACAATTTCATTTCCAGTTGGGGCGTATGGAGAACGTAAAATCCAGCATTACGCGAGATTAAGCCAACGAAACTGCTTGGAATATTTATATATCCACATGGTTCTAAACACCGAACGGTCGAACCTATTTTACAAACCGATACTCGATGGTTAATCCCGGACCTTTATCCCGACACTTCCATACACATAAAATGCAAAATGTTGATATTGTTATACAATCATCCAAGCAGAATTTATCCATTATTTATGTTTGGCATTTAGTTCAACTTTAAATCTGAAATAGAGTATAAATACGAGGGCCATTCAAAAATTAAAGATAGGTATGGCCGATTTTATAAAGGAATTTAATCTTCACAAAATTTATTTCCATGGTAATTATAATGAAATAAAAAAATGCAACGCGTTTTTACCTCTTGCTAAGAGAGATATTGGAATCATGCTATAAATCGCCTATCTAGATTTTAGTGAATAAGCACGTTTTAAGGTCCCTAGAATCCGATAAAAAAAATTTACGATGATGTCTCTGTGCGTGTGTGTGTGACGAAAATTTCGGATCGCATAACTTCAATACCACGATTCCAAAAATTATGATTTTTTCGTATTCCTCAAGTTTAAATCCCTATGCAGATGTGATTAGATTTGGGTTATAATTGGTCCACCGGAAGTACCCTCATTTGCAACTTTTAACAGCTTTTCTTGAAAAAAGCAATTAAATATAATTTATTGACATTTAGTGTTATATAAATTTTAAAGAATATATTATTCTCTATACGATTGAATTACATTTTATACTTCATATTCAATTGATGTCGATTTACAGAATTATAAAGATATTAAATTTTATAAATCAGCCAGAAATGCTAACCATAGAAACTGCTAGTATATTCAAATTGACAGATGCCAGTATCAATGAAAAGAAAATGAATGTGACAGAGATGAGGACGTTGAGATATATGTTGGGGGAGACACGGAAAGATAAGGGAAGTAATGAAAGAATAAGGGAAATAACTATAGTGTTAGAAGTTTCTAGAAAGATACAAGAGACGATTACATTGGTTTGAATATGTCATGAGGAGGAGAGATGAAGAATATATTGGAAGAAGAATGAATAGATTAGTAATAGAAGGTTGAAGAAACAGAGGAAGACCAAAGATAAGATGGAAGGACTGTATTGCGGAAGTCTTGAGAGAAAAGGAACTGAATGAGAACGACACGCATAACAGAAATGAGTTGAAGAAGAAAATAAAAAATAGCGACCTCTACCGAATGGGAAAAGGTAAAGAAGAAGATGTCAGTGTCAAGTGCAATTTGCATAGTTTGTTTATGAAATAATTTTACTAGAAATTTAGAATCTTTTGCAAGAAAATTTATGTATGGAATTTATACATAATACACAGGATTGACGGAATGTATTGTGATGGACACAACAGATTTTTTTGTTATTATTTGTAATTTCTGTTCAAGTGAACAAATATATCATCAGATTCTTATTTAAATAAAGGAAGAGAAGAAAATCAGATGGTGCCAGATCGGGACTGTGAGACGGAAGGTTTACAATAGCTCATCCAAAATCATCCTGTAAAGTTTTGCTGATTCGCGCTATGTTGGGCTCTGGGGGCAAACTTTATCGTATAGCAGGCACACACCGCGAGTCAACATTCCCTGCCTTCGGTTCTGGATCGCCCTTCGAAATTTCTTTATGTTTTACTGTAGTGATCCGTATTCATAGCAGACCTAAGCAGGTAACATATAACCGAGTGGTCTCGTTCCTGGGAGGTGCAAACTTCATGAAACAAAATTTTCCCAGGCCGCCATTATGCTTGTATCTTTAATTTTTGAACGGCCCACGTGCTATAGAAGCTTTACAAAAGTATCATGTTTATTGTTGATAGCTATTTTAAAAATAAAAACGTAAATTTTCGTTTTTTCCAATTATCTGGCATTTTTATTAGGGTCCGTAGCCATACAATTGCAAACAAATTGAGTTGATTTCAATCGCAAATATCAGAATATAATTACAAGTTCAACAAATTTATTCAATGTGTTGATTTAATATCTGTGTTTACTGTGCTACAAATGATGCTAATAAAATTAAATAAATTAATTTTGCAACACTGAGGACTTAGTTTTAACCTTTCACCACCGTTTATTTTAACGACATCTTCCAGTAATTACAAGAACTTGCATGGAAGAATTTATTAGATTGTTAACCTTTATGTTATACGTCTAACCTTTTAAAATAACACTAGAGAACTAGTCGTAGATCTTAAGACGGCTTGGAAAGTCAATTTTATTTACATCATCAAAAATAATCTTCCAATTTTTTTTATAAGCTAACTTATCTTGAAGATACGATTAAAATTAATAAAAGAAAATGATAACCAAAAATCACACCTTAATTTTAGCTTCTTATTATTCTTTCCGGTGCTTCTAATTCACGATAAGCTCTTCGCATAATCCTAACTAATAAATCCGAAGCAAATGTTTGTTTACCGAGCTTAGCATAGAGATTGAAAATGTTCACTGGCTCGTATATGGCCTGTTGACCGAAGTACATCTGACGACGTCTGGTGAAATGGACCGTCGCAACCCGAGTAAAATTACAAATTTGTATCTTGTTATGCTTGGTAATCAAAGAAAAAATATTTCGTGTTTTTTCCAACACCGAGAGAATTATTTAACTAATATTGAGATGTATTAATTAATCAGCGAGTTAATGAATTAATAATTCGGGAAGAAATAGGGATGGTGTACTGACGGTTTCTCAAATTGTATGAGACTAAAACCTATGAAACTTTATATTCTTCTTTGTAATATATATATATATATATATATATATATATATATATATATATATATATATATATATATATATATTAATTTTTATATAAAATAATCTGTTATACTTTTAAATATCTGGGATATAAATGATAATGTCGAAAATTAAGAATAGTTTATATATTAATTAATTAATTAATGTCACAATGTTTTGATAACTTTGTAGTAGCAATGTAGTAGATATGAGATAAAGATTCTGGCTCACAGTTCAGTGTGACGTCATTCAAGGTCAGCCTAGAATCTATGCTGCTGTTCTACTAGTTACACTGCCCGACAAAAATTTCTGCTTAACTCTGAAATATGGGAAATCGGCAAAACAAAATAAATGAAGCTATAATAATACATATAAATAGGACAAAAATAAACGTGAAAATCAATAATTACAATTCGAAGTATTGCAGATATATATTTGGATCCCAATTTTCCTGACATTTAATGTGTGCCTTTCAGCGATATACACAATGTTATATAAGTGTACTACGTTTAATCCATGGTAGAATTGATCCGATAGATAGTACATCTGACAATAATCTTTGTTTAGTATGCTTTCTACAAGAACTGGACGCCTTTAAAACTGATCAATCACGTCATATTTCAAAATTTTGTTCTCTGGAAAAAAAATGTCACACCTGTCATAAATGACATATAATATCATTGGCGTCGCGGCATATTTCAGATATTCATAATGAAAAACTATATATGCATATCTGCATACTTTTGATTGGTGAAGGTAAATGTCATTTTGAGAGTATCAAAAAACAGAATATAAATTGTACGCTTATGCAAACAACGTTTAAGGTCAGTTTTTCATAATCAATATTTTTTACAAAAAATTTAACAATGACGTGATTGGTCAGTTTTATAGGCATTCAGTTATTGTAAAAAGCACGTTAAACAAAAATTATTGCCAGATTTACTATCTATGGGGTCAGTTCTACCATGGATTAAGCGTTGTACACTTACATAACACGCTGTTTAGTTTAATAGGTACATTGGTAAGGTAAAGATCTCGAATTCAAATGACCTATATCTAGTTTTTAGTCAAAAAATACGATGGTGAATTTTTAATCAATAAGCACGTTTTATGGACCCTAGAATATGATTTTACTATTTTTACAATGATGTCTGTATGTATGTGTGTGTTGTGCGTGCGTATTTTCGTATTCCTCGAGTTTACATCCATATGCAGACGTGATTACAATATGGTTTTAATTGGTAAACCGGAAGTACTCTCATTTGCAATTTTTGAAAGATTTTTTCAAACGCAGTTAAATATCATTTATTGAAATGTTATAACTTTCAAAGAATATGTTGTTCTCTACATACCATGATTGTATTTTATACGTCATATTCAATGTATATAGAATTAAAAAAATCTAATGTGCCCAGCACAATACCTTCCGTCAATCATGTGTATTATGTATAAATTCCATACATAAATCTTCTTGCAAAAGATTCTAAATTTCCAGTAAAATTATTTCATAAACAATTTATGCAAATTGTATTTGACACTGACATCTTCTTCTTCAGCTTTTCCCATTCGTTAGGGGTCACTATTTCTATTTTCTTCTCCCACTCAAGTCTGTTTTGCGTGTCGTTCTCATTCAATTCCTTTTCTCCCAAGTCTTCCGCAATACAGTAATTCCATCTTATCTTTGGTCTTTCCCTGTCTCTTCAACCTTCTACTATTGTTTCTTCTTCCAATATATTCTTCATCTCTCCTCCTGATATGTTCAAACCAATGTAATCGTCTTTCTTGTATCTTTCTAGAAACTTGTAACACTAGAGTTATTTCCTTGCCGAATCTTTCCGTGTCTTCCCCAACATCTACTTCAACATCCTCATTTCTGCCACATTCATTTACTTTTCATTGTTACTGACAACTGTCAATTTGAATTATCTGAATATATTAGCAGTTTCCATGGTTAGCATAGCTGACTGATTTATGAAATTTAATATCTTGTAAAATGCAATCAAATCGTATAGAAAATAATATATTCTTTACGTTATAATAACGTTAAATGTCAATAGATCATATTTAATTGTTCAAATCTTCAAATGAGGCTACTTTCGATTAACCAATTATAACCAAAATCTAATCACTTGTTCCTCTGGATGTAAACTTGAGGAATTCGAAAAAAATATAATTTTTGGAATCGTGGTATTGAAGGTATGCGATCCGAAACTTTCGGCACACACACACATACATACATATAGACATCATCATAAAAATGGTAAAATCGTATTATAGGGACTCTAAAACATGCTTATTCACTGAAAACTCATCAATGATTTTTTTGACTAAAGACAATACCTTCCTTACGTAAAGGTGGCGGAAGGCAAAAATATAAAGACATTAAATGTCATAACGCACGTAGCTATGCTATAAGAATGGAAACAGCTATTATTAAGAAATATCTGAATGACAGATGTCAATGTCAATTGGAATTGACATAATATGTTTGTGTTATAATTTTACTGGAAATATAGAATCATTTTCAAGAATCTTTCTGTATGTAATTTGTACAAAATGCATAGTACTGACAGAAAGTAATATGCTGGCTACATCATATTTTTCTTGTTTATTTCTAGATATGTTTTCAAATGTCCCATTGTAATTGTGAACATTTTCCGGTTTTAGATACAATCTTCCTTATTATTTATTTAAGTGTTGTTACTATCAAATTAAAACGCTATTACATCCACCTCAGCGTTCGCCGCATAATGTTCTTTAAAACAACAATAACGCTGCATATTCCATGCTCCATCTTCTCTTTATCTAGGCAAGTTGAATGCGACTAGATACAAGCAAATTTACGATGTGGCTGCACAAGCAAACTAGATTTTCTACGCGTCATCAGCCATACAGTCTTGTAACAAATCAGCCTAATTTATAGATGCACATTTGCCGGAGTCATACGGCAGACGCTACCGAGCAAAGTTAGTTTGGACAGCGGATTTTGTTGGAAATAAAGCGAAATTTAATAAATATGAACCTAGAAGCGAATGCGTTTAACGGATGACTTCGTTCGTAATAAATAACTGAATTCTACATATTTTGTTTATTTTATTTTATAACACAAGCTTGACAGTATCAGTCAAGAAGCACTAGTAACAGATTTTAATTCATTTCGGTAACAGTTCGTTACTATGCCCTTTAGACCAAAAGAGTCTCAGTTGAAAAGAGGTTGAACAATCTAAAAATGGCAAAATTTAACAATTGAGAACCCTGAGCAAAAAAACAACATTAGTAATTTTTTTTTTTTTAATTTGAGATAATCAAAGAATAAACTTTCTAACTTCCTTACATTTATAAATTTCTGTAACATCTGTAACTCAGGATCATGTTTAAATGTTAATAAATAGAAAAATAAACATTAATGAACAATCATACAAAAATTAGACATTTGTAATTAAAATACTTTTACGAAAAACAGTTTTACCAAACTGTTTGTCATCCTTGAAAGGACATGTCACTGTATGTAATTCATATTTACAATATTTGGATTATGGTTGTTTTGCCACGAGATCTTCAATTAAAGTTGGTATAATTTTGAAATGGTCTATACCTACTGGGTATCCGGACTTACACGATTGGGATCTCGGAAGCTCTAAGAGATATGACTTCGATTAAATGAGACATCTGGTGTGCCTTTGGGGGACCATATTAGATGTTGTGCTTTTGTTTTTTTTCAAAAATTCTCATACGTTACTAGATAATGGCGTAAAACCGGTTTTTTTCGAAATTTTAATTTTGAAATAAATATTAAACAATTGGTAATCTAGAGAAATGTTTCAAATAAAAAAATTAAATGTTTTTATTGTGCGTCCAGCTGCGTACGAAAATATTTTTTTAAATAGCAATTTTTCGAGATATAAGACGAAATTATATTTTTTAGTATAACCGTATTTGATTATTGCTTATTCAAAAAAGATTTATTTTTTCTCTTTCGACTGATAAAAGGGATATTGTGTTTTTATATTTATTTTGTCTTTAAAATCTTAGATTTTTCATTCCTCTTCATGAAATATCTTATTTTTTGTCAGCAATTTCTTAACTTTTTTGAAATAGTAGTATTTCATTTTACTTAAATAACTTATTTCATACTTACCCTATTTCGTAATTTAATTTCAACTACATTTTTAAATTTACGTAAGTAGGTATACCATGTATGATCTAAAAATATTTAAATATAATAACCAGTACACCAATTAAAAGAGAAACAATCATTTTATTTAACCAAAAATGTAAGTTTGTGTTATATATCGAAAATTTACAGACAGAAAATTATTTTGATACGGTATTGGATGTACAATAAAAATATATAAATTTCTTATTTGAAACATTTTTTGTGATTACTGATAGTCTAGAAGTAATTTTAAAATTTCTATTTCATTCATATATTTATAAACCAATCTAAATTGAGGATTCTACCTAGTTACCAAGTTTTATTTCGACGAAACACCGTCACAAAAAAAAATCGCATTCTTCGAGCCAATAAAGTGCTGTATTTTTGCAAGTAAATGAGTAAATAAGCGATTTTTTTTTGACGTTTTAAGAGTACCTTGAAACATAATGTTTATATACCTGTCAAAGTGCGTATATTTTCAGTTTTTTCAGTTTTTATTAAAAATAAATCAATTCGGACAGGAATTTGTTCAGAACATTGAAAAAGCGATCTTAAATATAAACCTAAAAACAAAATAAAAATTTAAAGATTTTTGTCAAAAAACTAAATTATTACCTGATTTTTATTTTGGAAATAGTCATCCGACCATTCGTGGTTAAATTTTATCCTGGCAAAATTTTCCGATTGCTTTACTCAAGCCTGTTGCAAATTTATCTCGTGACATCGATCAAAAATCACTCGTTTGACAGCTCGTGATTTTTTTGTCAATGCCACTCGATAAATAGCTAGGCAACCAGCTCTCGTAACAATCTGAAAAATTTTCCGGCAAAAAATTATCACTTATGATATTATATATGAAAAAAATCAACCAATTCAGTTTTCCGCCAATGTTTAGTAAGCTATGAGACACCTGTATGTTACCACAGAATGATAGTGCTAATTGTCTTCCAATGAACATGTAAATAAATTCATTTTCAATAATAATAATTTATTTTAAACATTTGAGCGAATGTGCAGACATTATGATGATTAAAAGAAAAAAAAGATTAAATGTATTGTCCTCTAAAGGCTTTATTATTTTGAATGACAGAAGAACAAAAACTTTTTAAAGATAATTAGTGAATTCACATTTTAAATGGTCATATTCTAAAATTATTGGTTTTTTTCTTTCCAGCTGAACTTGGGGTTACAGTCATTTATAACGTTGAAAACCGGCGCTAAAAAGTTATTTTTGTAAAGGAATTTTCCAATATACCATCATCATTGTTATATACTGTCCGTCAGAGCTAGGAAAATATATTTTCCTTATAAAATTTTAGCTGTTCACTTCAATATCAGTGATAAAATATGTTCCATAGGTTTTTCCAATATTAGTTCTTTAAGAATTCAAATTTATAGAACGGAATTAATATTACATTGGGCAGGATGAACAATTTATTTTCCCCGTTTAATATCTTTAAACCTTTCTAGTCGTAGGTGAATTAAATGTCTTGAGAAAAGCATTACCTAAATGAGAATTAAAATTATGTTGTAATAGCCCCATTAAAATTAGTATTCCACGAGTATGTAGAGGCATTAAAGAAGAATTTGGCTAAAACGTGTGTAAAATTAGCAATCGTTATAATGTAACACATTAATTCGTGATTCAGCATATCCTTCATGAGTTTACAAATAAAAATTAGATTTATGTTTACACTTTAGGATTTAGTTTCCATGACAATGGACCAATGTAATCAAATGTAGCCGTTTACATTTCCATATTTAGAATTTATTAACAACAAACATAAACATTTCAAATTACAAACTTTAGCTTAAGGTTTAGGTTAACATAAACACAACCAATCGAAAATATTTAGCTTAGGTGCAGTTTTTTCATCTCTACTTAACCCATTAGGCACTGTTGATGCGAAAACGCTGTAATAATAAACTTTTTTTTGTTTATTTAATTTTTCTGCAAATTTGTTTATATAGGTTTTATTATTATAAAAGAATATTTGCTATTATATATTTTACATTTTTTTTTCTAATTGGCCAATTTCATAAAATCTGACATGCTTAAATACTTCTTTTTAAAAAAGGGATTTTTTATAAAATATTATAGAATATAATTATAGTTTTTATCTACGTACAAAACAATATATGAGGTTTGTTCAAAAAAAGGTGACTTTATTTTTCTCGAAAAATATTTATTTATTCATTAATATCTATTTTGTCCCCTTCAGATATAATACACTTGTGCCAGCGCTTTTTCCAATCCTCGAAGCACTTCTGATACTCGCTTTTTGGTATGGCCTTAAGCTCTTCCAGCGATGCGGTCTTTATCTCCTCAATCGTGGTAAAACGCCGTCCTTTCATGGGTCTTTTCAGTTTTGGGAACAGGAAAAAGTGGCAAGTCTGGTGAATACGGTGGCTGAGGCGTGATTTCGGTGTTGTTTTTGGTCAAAAAATCACGAACAAGCAACATTTTTTTTTTACAAACCTCGTATGTATATGTATTTAAATAATAGTTATATTTGTTGAAACTTAATATTGCGTTGTCACATCAAGAGCCGAATCTGTAAGTAAAATTAGCTTTTACGTATCGTGCGTTTATTTGCAAATAGATATAAAAACTACATATCTTTAATTAAAATTATAAAAACATTAAATATAATTATTACATGTTATGAAAATCTCTATAACAGCCATAATGTAAGAGAATCTCGCATCTTTGATACAGAGCTTTTGTTTGGCCTTCACATTTTCTGCACCTTCTTGATTTTTCGGGGTGTCGGATTACAATGTTTTCACTAGAGTTTGTTCATATTGGACAAGCTCCAATTTTTTTTTTTTGTGGGCCTCATATTTTCTATATTGCTCCGTTTTTATTAGTGCCATGGTGTGAAGATAAGCAGAAATCAGTTCCAAACATATACTAAAAGATTCCGTCGTTGATGTGAAAACGCAACTTTATTTTTTCCAAAAACTACGAATAAAAATGTTTTTAAAACTCAATTTTGTTTTAATTATTGCGTATTTACATAATATTGTCTAAAATTAATATGAAATAATTGTCAGTTTAATGCTTGGCGCTTAATGGGTTAAAATGTATTAATTTAACCGTTATTAGTTAAAATGAAAAATATAGCATGGATAAATTTATCACTGCTCTCAATAAGCTATTTTTTTTAAATTTAAGTAAACTTAGAAACACTAAACATAATTTTTATTTGCGATTACAGCTTACCTAGAGCAAATGATCACAATTCAATCTGTGAAGAATGTCCCGGCAAAGTTTTTATCGCGGAAACTTTAAATTACGAATAAAAATGATTAAAATTAATAAAAAAAAACAAGTTGAATACCGGGAGAACAAAGGTGACTAAATGGATTTTTACGCTCTCGCCAAAATAATAAGTGCAAATTAAAATTAATAAAAACCCTAAAAGATTAAGAATGAGAAATCTTTATTATCTTCACTGGTAAAATTTTCCACGTTTAAACCACTTCTTTTTCTTTTTTCCTTTTTCTTTTTTACTCAGGGATATTCAATGGATTTAGCGATGAATTCCATTGGAGAAAATAAGCAAAATATTTAAAGGTCAGTGAATATTGAAATAAATTTTAATTTTAAAGTAAACCTTAGGGAAAAATCTTGATTTTTATGTTCTCGCCTTTATTTGCATCTCTATAAAACTTTTGTTTTACTGGGACACTGTTTATTTATCGCTAATTTTATTACTTTTATTTACTTACAAAGTTTCCTTTTAAACGAAGATAAAAAGTGTATTTACAGGAGGCTGAATACCATAATTTAAGACATAGGGCGTTTAATTATATAACATTATCTAGAAATTTAGAGTCTACTCGCCAATTTGATAGCCCGGATTCAATCCCGACTGACGCCTACATTATTACGAAATTTAAATTTCAAAAAAAATACCCGTGTGGTGCTCTCTCGACGCCAGCAATAAGTGTCTGTAAAGTGACGCCTGGTAAACGCCCGGACGGTACAAATGTGTCACTCAGCAATGGGTAATATGCCGTGTTGATATATTTATTTATTTTTGCCTTCCGTCATCTTTAGGTAAGGAAGGTCTAATATTTTGTCAAAAAATTCGGTGGTGAGTTTTTAATGAATAAGCACGTGCTGTTTTAGGGTCTCTAGAAAACGATTTTACTAGTTTTACGATGATATATGTATGTATGTGTGTGTGAGACAAAAAAATCTCCGACTATAACTCCAACACTACAATTCTAAAAATTATAATTCTTTCGTATTGCTCTTCTTTACATCCGTATGAAGAGCTGAATAAATTGTGGTTATAATTAGTTAACCGGAAGTATCCTTATTTGAAGTTTTTAACAGTTTTTCTTGAAATAATGCAGTTAAATATCATTTTTTACCCGCTCTGTAATGTGTAAATAAAATAGAATATGAAAATCGTTTACTTTACACATTGTCTGCAGTGTGTAAGGAATGAACTTTACACATCGGAGTATAAAAATGATATTTAACTGCGTTTTTTCAAGGAAAACTTTTAAGAACTTCAAATAAGAATACTTCCGGTTAACCAATTGTAACCAAAATCTAATCAGCTCTTCATACACGTATGGCATTGAAATTGTCTTACGTAAAATTAGTTTTTTTTCGATACATTCATGTTGGTAATACTGACAGAACTGCAGCATTCAACTTCAGATCTGTTAGTCTTATCTGTCAAATGTGAACTCGGTATTTGGTGTGTTCAAATTGCCGTCTACTCGTCTGTCAAATATTTAATTTGTTTCAGGAATTTATATAAGGTCACAGAAAAAATATTGTATGCAATTTAAGTGTAAACAAGCTTTATGACATTCGTTCAATAATTTTCGTTACGTCACGAAATACTTTACCTCGAGCTATAAAGATTGTGTTTACACTCTTGTTGCATAAATTACTATTTTTTTGATAATTTATGTTATAATAAATTAAATAAATAAATTAAAACTTAATATAGAAAAAGTAAATATATGATGTTAGCTAACAATAATATCTATAAAAAAATATGTGATGATAATGAAAATGTTGTACAAATTGAAAATATTTCAATACAAATGGTAGAGAAGTATAAGTATTTATGTGGAATTATAGATAGGAAATTAAAATTTAAAGAACATATTAGTATATTATAAAAAAAATCTGATGTGGCCAACACAATACCTTCCGTCAATCCTGTGTATTATGTACAAATTCCATACATAAATTTTCTTGCAAAAGATTCTAAATTATTGGTATTATGTGATTCCCTTTCTCGGCAACTGAATTCCATACTCCTGATGACAAACAAACCACATGAAATAAGAAAATTATGAAATTTTGAATGAAAAATTATAACACTTGTCAGTTATGGACATAATTAATTGCTATCATTTTGACACGGGTCCCCATATCTGCTTGCCAAAGTCAGCAAAGTCATGTCACTACACGCGCCCTATACATAAATTTTCTTGCAAAAGATCCTATATTTCCAGTAAAGTAATTTCATAAACAAACTATGCAAATTGCACTTGACACTGACATCTTCTTCATCTTCTTTAGTTTTTCCCATTCGTTAGGGGATCGCTATTTTTTATTTTCTTCTTCCACTCATTTTGTTTTGCGTGTCGTCCTCATTCAGTTCCTTTTCTCTCAAGTCTTCTGCAATACAGTCTTTTCATTTTATATTTGGTCTTCCTATGTTTCTTCCATCTTCTATTAATATATTCATCTCTCCTCATAACATGTTCAAACCAATGTAATCGTCTCTCTTATATCTAGAAACTTCTAACACTAGAGTTACTTCCCTTATTCTTTCATTGATTTACATTTTATTGATACTGACATTTGTCAATTTGAATTACCTGAATATATTAGCAGTTTTCATGGTTAAGTTAGCATAACTGGCTGAATTATGAAATTTATATGAAAATTATTATCTTTATTCTTCTTTAACTCTATATCTGTTGAATATCAAATATAAAATGCAATCAAATCGTATAGACAATAATGTATTCTTTAAGTTATAATAACATTTAACTAAGTTTTTCAAGAAAAATTGTTAAAATCTTCAAATGAGGGTACTTCCGGTTGACCAATTATAACCAAAATCTAATCAAGTCTGCATATGGTTGTAAGGAAGAGGAATACGCAAGAATTGTAATTTTTGGAATTCTAGTATTGGAGATATCGTTGACGAAACCGCGGTCACCACACACACACACACATACACATACACATACACGAACACACACACACATACAGACATCATCGTAAAAATAGTAAAATCGTATTGTAAAGACCCTAAAACGTGCTTATTCAATGAAAACTCACCACCGATTTTTTTGACCAAAGACAATACCTTCCTTACCTATAGGTCACCTATAGGTAAGGAAGGTAAAAACGGTAATTAAAGCATATTTATCTATTATTTTGTTAGTAATGTTTATATTTTGTTCAGGATGTTTATATTTGTTAACAATGTTTACACTGTATTTATGTTGTATTTGGTCGGCCCTCGGGCATTCAATAAATTTATTATTATAAATATGAAAGAATATTTTATTGTTTATACGATTTGATTGCACATTTTCTTTATATTTAATAAATACAGAGTTAAAGAATGATAAAGAGATTAGCTGTCATAAATCAACCAGCTATTCGTAACAATGGAAACTGCTGATATATTAAAATAATTCTGACAGACGTCAAGTGCAATTTCTATTGTATATATGCTCGTGTTATAATTTTATTGGATATATAGAATCTTTTCCAATGTACTTTCGGTATGGAATTTGTAGAAAATGGTATATGTTCGTTTTAAAATATCGGTATGGGATTTGTCATCCAAATAATAATCATTTTCTTAGTTTTCAATATAATTTCGATTGAGTTATGAAGTGAAAACGTATCCGAAGTCAACCTAAAATAAAAATGATTTTATCGTATATGGAAGACATATGTGCAAATTCCCGTTCGTAATAAAGTGTACCTAATCGTTCCTCAGGGTAGAGAAATAAAGAAATCGGTATAAAAGTGATGACGCTGTGAAAGCAAGACATATTGAGGCGACGCGGTCTGTATTTCAAACCGGGTATGTATCATACTATTCCTTTTTTCTGATGACGCATTAAAACGCACACTCAACGAATATTCATTTTTTTACACATGTTACTAGATGCGGAAAAGACTGTACATTGCAAAATTATTACGATTATTAACTCAATAAATATCAGTTACTTTTCGAAATGTTTTATCCCTTAAAAACTCTATCCCTATAACACTGCGAATTTTCGACAGCTGTCTCATTAATTCGTTCCCTTCCCGTGTGATGTCTTCTCTTCCCTGTAATAATTTCTCATTTCCTGTTAACTGAAGGATAATTCCATAAACATGGAAATCGGAACGGAACACTGTTTGATAGGGGTGATGAAAAAGATGCACACAGCCGTACTCAAGGGTAGAAATTGAGGGACGAATTGGTTAGTTGCGTCAATCTTAAGGGTAACTACTTCGGAATTAGTTATATTTAGTTATAGAGGATTGAGGGTACCAATTTAATAACAAAACTAAGATTATCAAAACAGGAACATAATCCTTCTTTAAAATATGAAAGATGAAAACGCGGATTGAAATATTTGTGCAAGTTTTGTTCCAGTGGTCGTATATCCAAGTTATCTTGAGTTATAGCGTGATGGTTTGTATGTCTCTATTTACAAGTAGCGAAACTTTTATAATAAAATATCTTGAAACCAGAAAATGGCTCAAGAGTGAGAATTCTCGACTGTAAAACGCGAAAAACAAATTTTATATCTTTGCAAACTCGTACACATGTTCGCAATTTATTATCATGTGATTACCGACCACTTACTGCCGCGTAAAATCCAAATTGTAACATAGGACACTAAAATCATGAGGTGAAATACCTAGATATCATTTTAAAAACAAGTATTTACATCAGGGTTTAAAATATTTATATATAATATTCAATAAAATTATATATTAATAAAATCGTGCATTATGCAGCCTAGTACAAACTAATAGTATATTATTATGTTATTAGAAGTAGAAAGCGGTCTTTTTGTGTTGAACCTAGCTATTGCGGCCGAGGCGCCAGCCGAGGCTAGGCAAACTGAGAGAAACACAAAAAGGGCGTTCTACTCCGAATAACATATACTTATTTTTTCTTCAAGCATTTGAAAGAAAACTTTGAGGATTTTTTTTCATGTTTTGTTGGAATTGTTTTAATTGTAGTCAAAGCTGGCTGTGTATATTACAAAAAACAAATGATGCAACTGTCAAATAACAATTTACAATATGGTCTTTGTTTGTGGTGACTGCTGCCGCTAGCGGTGAGCTAAGAAGCCAAAAATTCTTTAATATTTATAATAACACAAAATGTCAAAAAATGATATTTAACTGCATTTTTTCAAGAAAAACTATTAAGAACTGCAAATAAGGCTACTTCGGGTTGACTATTTGTAACCAAAATCTAATTCTTCATATGAATGTAACGAGGGAGAATACGAAAGAATTTTAGAATTGTAGTGTTTGAGTTATTAAGGAAGAAAATTTCGACACACACACACGAACATTAGAGACCCTAAAACGTGCTTATTCATCAAAAACTCACTTTACCAAAGACAATACAGACGAAAGGTAAAAATAGTATAAAAATTCTGATGTGGCCAGCAAAATACCTTCCGTCAATCCTGTATATTATATATAAATTCCATACATAAATTTTCTTGCAAAAGATTCTAAATTTCCAGTAAAATTATTTCAAAAATAAACTATACAAATTGTACTTGACACTGACTACTTCTTCTTCTTTAGCTTTTCCCATTCGTTAGGGGTCGCTATTTTATTTTCTTTTTCCACTTATTTCTGTTTTGCGTGTCGTTCTTATTCAGTTCCTTTTCTTTCAAGTCTTCCGCAATACAGTCCTTCCATCTTATCTTTGGTCTTCCTCTGTTTCTTCAACTTTCTAATACTAAGCTATTCATTCTTCCAATATATTCTTTATCTCTCCTCATGTTCAAACCAATGTAATCGTATCTCTTATTGTATCTTTCTAGAAACTTGTAACACTAGAGTTATTTCCTTACCGTATCTTTCCGTGTTTTCTCCAACGTTTACTTCAACATCCTTATCTCTGCCATATTCATTTAGTTTTCATTGACACTGATATTCAATTTGAATTATCTAAAGTATAATAACGATAAGTGTTAATAAATCATATTTAACTGTTAAAATCTTCAAATGAGGCTACTTCCGGTTGACGAATTATAACCAAAATCTAATCACTTGTTCTTTTGGATGTAAACTTGAATACGAAAAATTTATAATATTTGGAATCGTGGTATTGAAGTTATGCGATCCGAAACTTTTGTCACAGACACACAGACACATAGACACACACACACACACACACACACGCACACACACACACATACACACACACACACACACACACACACACACACATACATACAGACATCATTGTAAAAATGGTAAAATCGTATTATAGGGACCCTAAAACATGCTTATTCACTAAAAACTCATCATTGAATTTTTTGACCAAAGACAATACCTTCCTTACCTAAAGGTGACGGAAGGTAAAAACATGTTTCATAGTCGCTAAGGCACTCGTCCTTTGTAAAACTCGCCTCACAGATTGTTTTCCAAACTTGGTCTCGTACTTTAACAAATTGCCTTATGTTACTTGGTTTTTAATGTACTATTTATTTTGCCTGGATTATATTTAACGGAAATAATAAACAATTTTTGAATATAAAAAGTTTTATTTTAATAAAATAAACATATTCATCTTAAATTTAAAAATTATTTAATTGTCGTTTGAAACATAAAATGGTAGTTTTGAATACATTGATTTATTTTATTAACACAATTGGTCTAACAAAGAAAACTTGTTGAAGAATATACGATTACGAAGAAATGATAAAATCTTTTAACAGGCTTATAACTTTGTATGTAAATATAACTAAATAACAAGCTAGGTTTTTAAATACAAAGACATAATTCTTCGAATACTGTAATAACATATATTGTCACCACGCAATATTCAAAATTATACAGTAATTTTTGTTCCCTGATCGATTTGTCGTATTGCATTTACTTTCAAATCCGAACAATGAAATCTCTAAGAAAAAGTCTCAAAGAAATTAGAGAATTACTCCCCATCAATTGTGCAGGAATACAAGTGAAAGACAATTAAACAAGCCACAATGTTAGCGAATGAAATTGTAATGCTTTGTTCCATAACTAGAGCATTGTACTTGCATCTAAGTTGAGCGAGTTTTACACGGTAATTTGTATTGTAGGACCATTTAAAACGCAAGTCCTTTGATATGCTGTTTACTTATATGTGGAATTGTTCCACATCAAAGGGAATTCACATTTAGATTAACTGATTTGATTATTTATTGTGAAGCAGAACATTAGTGGACAAATAAAATTATATCAGTAAGATAATCTCTTTTTATTGATTTAGTAACAATGATTTAATAAATATATTATGAAGTGCACTTTAAATATCATCGCGTAAGTAGCCACATCGGCTATCATTCAAAATTTCGCGGGAAATCAATGTTAGATAGAAGAAACTTGCAAGGAATGAAAATAAATTGGCAAAGAACAGAAAGAAGTAGAAGGAATGGATTAATAATTAACCTTGAGAAAAAATACTACACCCGACTAAGGGTATCAGGGATATGAAAAAAAGAAATCAGAATAAAATTAAACTATGGAAGGTTAATTCATCCTTATTTCCATTTCTCGTATTAAACGCTGTTTTATGTCGTATTGTAAACAAATTTTATTTCCTTGCGAAGGACTGTTTTGAGATGCTGTAAATGCGTAGCACACTTTTGTCCTTGGACTACTTTTGTGTCTTTAAATCGCTCGCTCCTTAAGTCAAATGGCCGATATTTGAACCGTAATATAAATTCCGATATATTTCAGCGCTGGTCTCCAAGTCGCATAGGCTCAAAACTTAACATAAACAACATTTTTCATAGAAACTCAGTTCAGAAGTTTGGGAAACTAAATCTTACATAATATGTCAAAAACTATTTCTTTAGAAATATTGTGATAGCATTATTTTTTACAGTATTTGTTTCCTTTTTTCCTTCCGTCACCTTTAGCTAAGGAAGTTATTGTCTTTGATCAAAAAATTCAATAATGAGTTTTTAGTGAATAAGCATGTTTTAGGGTCCCTATAATATGATTTGACCATTTTTACAATGATGTCTGTATGCATGTATGTATGTATGTGTGTCTGCTTCTGTTTGTGTGTGTGTGTGTGTCTGTGTGTGTGTGTGTGTGTCTGCGTGTGTGTGTGTGTGTGTGTGTGTGTGTGTGTGTGTGTTTAAGTGTGTGTGTGACGAAAGTTTCGGATCGCATAACTTCAATACCACAATTCTAAAAATTATAATTCTTTCGTATTCCTCAAGTTTACATCCAGAAGAACAAGTGATTAGATTTTAGTTATAATTGGTCATCCGGAAGTACCGTCATTTGTAGATTTTAACAGTTAAATATGATTTATTGACATGTAACGTTATTATAACTTAAAGAATATATTATTCTCTATACGATTTGATTGCATACTTCATATTCAATAGATAGAGTTAAAGAATTATAAAGGTATTAAATTTCATAAATCAGCCAGCTATGCTAATCATAGAAATTGCTAATATATTCAGATAATTCAGATTGACAGATGTCAGTATCAATGAAAAGTAAATGAATTTGGCAGAGATAGGATATTGAAGTAGATGTTGGGGAAGATACGGAAAGATACGGTAAGGAAATAATTCTAGTGTTACAAGTTTCTAGAACAATACAAGAGAGACGATTACATTGGTTTGAATATGTCATGAGTAGAGATGAAGAATATATTGGAAGAAAAATGAATAGCTTAGTAATAGGAGGTTGAAGAAACAGAAACGTGTGGAAGAATAAAATAAAAAATAGCGACCCCTAACGAATAGGAAAAGCTAGAGAAGAAGAAGAAGATGTCTGTGTCAAGTACAATTTGCATAGTTTGTTTATGAAATAATTTTACTGGAAATTGAGAATTTTTTGCAAGAAAATTTATGTATGGAATTTATACATAATACACAGGATTGACGGATGGTATTTTGCTGGCCACATCCGATTTTTTGCTTATACGACAACTCTGCATAATCCCACTACTTATTAGATGCACCCTTACCTATATAAACTCAGCACTCCTGCCATGGTTGATATGTTGAGTTAGCTTAATCACACTTTGAGATAAGGGCTGTTAAAACCATTGGCAAGGTTGACATGTTAAGTAATCCTAATTTCTCATTACCCTCTTCATAGGGTTTAGCGTAGAAATTTACTACTAACGATGAGAACTTAATTGAATTTTATTAGCTAAGGGCCGGTATTTTTACTTGCAAATAAAGCTATAGTTAAATTTAACCTTCGGATATTTTTGTTGTCTTTTCCTTTGCAAATATATTTATTCGAAAGAATAACATCTGTTATTCGCGGAATAAGTTATTCTTTAGTTGGGTAGCGAATAAAGGGTTTATTCGTAAGTACATTACATTTCTACATATTGCAGATTTATTAACAAAGTGGATATATTAAATATTTTTAATAATTCTGATAATTGAATGAATAAATAATGCGAGAAATCTAAAACGCACGATGAGATAGCGACCTAACCACATACATCAAGGACATTTTTGACAGATTCAGATTATGAAAACAAACTGTTCTTATTTTATTATTACAAATTGGGGTTCGTATTTGATCTCAAACAGTGCATACATAGGTAAACCCCTCCTTGGGAAAATCATTATAAAGATTCTGACATTTGATGCTGGTAAAATATTTTCGGATTTTGAATACTTTTGTAACAGTATGAAATCCTAAACCATGAGATTTCCGTAAATTTGGAATTCTCACACTAATATGTATGTTATCGCAGGCCAAAGTCTCACAACCTCCAAGATAATATTTCTTATGCGTCCGGTTTTGCGAGTTTATGCGTTCCAGATGCGATATTGGACGCAGCTCAAGTTCTACCCCGTGAGAATGTTATTTTAAAATCTTCCACCACTCTCGCAGTGGTGAGATAACTAACACACACCCCCGCGTTAGGGGCTCATGCATGCATATTCACTCTCGGTCAGGCATTCATTTTGCCATTCATTCGACATTCAGCATTCAGCATTCATTCGCCATTCATTCAGAGATTCTGCATCTCTCGGTAGTGCTTTTTAATCGTGACTGTTGTGAGACTTTCAGCCAAGCAGCCAACTGACCTGATCAGCAATGTTAAATTGTAAGTAAAGTCTATAAATTTTATATGTTATTAATTATATGTATTTGCACTATTATTATTATTTATGTAAATTGGAGATTTGTAACTTTTGTTTGAATGTGCATTCGTTGTGTTAAAGAGAAATATAAATTGTTGTACATCTTTTTATTTTGTAAGGAGCCCCGCAGCTTTATTTTACTGTTTCAATTATCGTATTTCCTACTTGTCGACACTTTTAATTATTATTATATTTCCCCTTATTTTTATTTTGAATATATTTAATTTTAATATTATTTACCTGACTATTTACTTGTATATCTACATTTTCCCTTTGTCTAGTTTTTGATAATATTTTGCAACTAAGTTGGTAAACCGTAAGTATAATATATTTATAATCGTTATAAACGATAATTTTATGATTTCATTTCAAAAACTAGTAACAGCGGTAGAATCCACTCGACCACTGTTACATAATTGGTGACAAGCGGTGCGGATACGAATATTCCAGTAGCTATCTAAATTTTTCTCCTAAATTTATTTATATTATTTCGTTTTTAAATTATCCTTGCAAAATATTTTAAATATGTCTGATAACGAACATGAAACTACCACCCAAGTCCCAGCTGAAGAATTAACAGCTGCCTTTTCAACAACAGGCATTACAAATCATTTACCTTACTTTCATGGTAAAGTAGATGAAAGCATAGTAGATTTTTTGGATTCAATGAATATTTATAGACAAGTTGGAAAATGGTCAGATCAAGTTACAATTTTATTAACGCAAGCACATTTAAAAGAAAATGCAAAATTATTTGTTAACGCGGACTTAAAAATTAAAAATTTGACAAAATGGGATGATTTTAAAAAGAAATTATTAGATAGATATAATAAAAAAGACCCGGCAATTATTGAAGCAAAATTCTGTAAATGTTACCAACGCAGAGGGGAAAGTGTAGAAAATTATGCGACCAGGTTACGAGTAATAGGGCAAAATTTACACGACAAAGCTGAAGATGTTAATGAACAAAAATATATTGACAAATTTATAGAAAAAAGATTAGTACGACAATTTATAGAGGGATGTCTTCCACATATGCATAGAGATCTGTTATTGAAAAACCCGCAAACTTTACAAGAAGCTGTTGATAAAGCTGCTGAAATCGACAGAATAGAAATTCAATTAAGAGGTTATGATAATTCGGCATGTACCAGTAATTTACCTTCAAATGATATAATAGCATCAATAAATGATTTAAAAGAGGAGTTGAAAAGTTTAAAATTAAGTCAAGAATCTGCTGCAGATCAGCCACCTAAATCTATAAATTATGATAGAAACAGGGAAAATAATCAAAATTTTAATTATTCAAATCCTAGGCGAAATAATAATTCACAAAATTATAATAGTCATAGAAATTATAATCAAAATTCTAACAGGCAATCTAGAAGTTTTAATATTAAATGTTTCATATGTTACCAGCCAGGTCACACAGTTAAACAGTGTCATTTAAATTTAAATAATGCACATAATTTTAATAATTTTTGGCCCCCAAATATGCAAAATCGACCCTATAATCCACATTTAGGTAATACTTTTGAACAGCAAAATACACAATTTTCTCGTAATCCAAATTTAGGTAACAATGCGCCTCACTATAGTAACATGCCTAATTACAATTATTCGCCTAATTTTAATAACGCTGATCCAAGAAATGCTCATTTTGCCCCATATCCAAATTATTATAATACAGGTACATCCGATCCGAGGAATATGGTCAGACAAAACTACCAGTCGAATCAAAAAATTTATAATGAAAATAGAGGCGAAAATTTTGCAAATAGAATCTCTCATAATTTTTCTCCTAATGAAAGTTCAATGAATACAAATGACCACAATCACGAAATCAGTTTTCCACAAAATGACGTTCAACCAGCTCCAAGTTCGTCTAAACATTTAAACTAAATTCAGTCAACGATCGCCCCGAATCGACTGACTTATATCACAACACGATTGTTAGGGAAATAGTTACAGTCATACCGGAAGTGTCCTTAAATAAATGTAGCAAAATTGCTTTAAATATTAATAACAAAAATTTTGGATTTTTAATTGACACTGGAGCTAGTATTAGCATTGTTAAACGTAGAGTGATACAGGGGATTAATGAACAAATAAATATAAATTGTAATAAGAGAATCACCGGAGTTACGGGTCAACCCTTGCCAGTAGTAGGTACTGCTAGCGTGAAATTTAAAATTGGCCATAGAGTTCGGGAACACGAATTTGTAGTGTGTGAAGATAGTTTACCTTTGTCAGATGATGGAATAATTGGTATCGATTTTTTAAAACAAAATAAAGCTGTAATTAATTATGTAGACAATGAGATTTCGTTTGATGATCAATGTATAAGAATCTTGGGTATAAACGAGGAATTAATAAATATAGATATAAGTGTAGGGAATAAGATAGATAGTATAAGTGAAGAAAATAAGCAAGGGCTTATAGAAATTAATAAGAGGGTTGAGCAAGGGCTCATAGTAAATGTAGATAAGGAAAATACTCGTAACCAAGATTTAAATAATATTGAGGATATTTGTGAGGAATTAAAAATAAATGGAGAGTTGTCTGATGAATTTAATATAAATAAAAATATCAGTGAAGGTTCAAATTTGAATACGATACCAATTATGTCTAATACGGATGAGAACAAAGAAATTAAGATAAACTATGTTCGTTTACACGAAGAATTAATTATACCACCCCGAACGGAAGTAGTTTGTAACGCAATTCGCGATAATCCGCAAGAAATAACCGGTAATATTCTAATCGAGCCTACCGATTTACAAACTAACGGGTTATTATTAGCTAGAAGTTTAACAACTGACAATAATAAATGCATATATATTAAATTAATGAATGTCAGTGAAAAACCAATTGCAGTTCCGAAAAACAAAATTGTAGGAAACGAAGTACCTGTATTAATAAATAATCGGAGTACAATAGTAGAAAATATATGCTCAATTAACCAAGAAAACCCCTCTTGTAATGTAGATTTAAATCATTTAACTTCTACCTCCCATATAAAACTAAAAAAATTATTGCATGAGTACGCCGATATTTTTATAACTTCTGACACACCCTTAGGATGTACAGCAAAAATTAAACATCACATAATTACTGATAATGTACATCCTATAGCTAAGCCACCGTACCGCGTTCCTTATGCTCAAAAACAAGAGTTACAAACCCAAATAGGTAAATTATTGGATGATAAAATTATTGAAGAATCAGATTCGCCATGGTCTGCTCCAGTAATTTTAGTAAATAGAACAATGCCTGACGGCACTAATAAGGTAAGATTATGTATAGATTTCCGCGCCTTAAATAATGTCACCCGAAAAGATTTTCTTCCGCTACCAAACTTGCAAGACACCGTGCAACACCTTCACGGCGCCGCCCTATTTACTACGTTAGATTTGGCTAGTGGTTATCATCAGGTCGCAGTAGCGGAAGAGGACAAAGAGAAAACTGCTTTCAGTACTCCATGGGGACATTATCAGTGGAACCGAATGCCATTTGGACTTTGTAATGCACCGAGTACATTTCAAAGACTCATGTACTGTGTGTTAAGCGGCTTGACAGGAGAAAAATGTTACGTGTATCTGGACGATATTATAATTTTTAGTAAAAATGACGTCACAGAACACATACAAAGACTGACGGAAGTTTTCGACCGATTAAGACAGAACAATTTAAAATTAAAACCGGAAAAGTGCAGTTTTATGAAAAATGAAACATCTTATTTAGGACATATAATTTCTGCACACGGAGTAAAGCCGGATCCTGCTAAAACAAAAATTATTAAAAATTATCCTAACCCAAAAACCGTACGCGACGTACGTGCATTTTTAGGATTAGTAGGTTTTTATAGAAGGTTTATTCAAAATTTTTCATCAATTGCAAAACCATTAACCATTTTAACTCAAAAGGGGCAACCATTCAATTGGCAGGAATCCACGCAGGCAGCATTCAATAATTTAAGATCAGCACTTTTAACGGAACCGATTTTGAAATTTCCCGATTTCAATAAACCATTTATTTTAGCAACTGATGCATCTAATTTTGCACTAGGCGCTATACTCAGTCAGGAAATAAATGGCACTGAACATCCTATCAGTTATATTAGTAGGACTCTTAATTCGGCTGAGCTGAATTATTCTACAATTGAAAAAGAGTGCCTTGCCATTATATGGGGTGTCAAGACTTTCAGGTGTTATTTATATGGTAAACAATTCACCGTAATAACAGACCACCGACCTCTAAGCTGGCTTTTCAAGGTAAAAGATTCAAGTTGTAGATTATCTCGGTGGGCTTTAACCCTGCAAGAATATGAGTATAAAATAATACATCGGTCAGGTAAAAAACATGCTAACGTGGATGCCTTGTCTCGATTGAATGTTGCCGCCATTGAAAATTACGAACCAATTTTTGACAGAAGCAGGATTCGTGAAGAACAGCAAAAAGACCCCGCTATTCAAAATTTGCTAGAGTTATTAAGTAATGAAAATTCGTCCTTTTTCCTTGATAATGATAATATGTTATATAAAAAAAGAGATAAAGGTGAACGAGAAGATCGATTAGTATTACCAGCTATCATGAAGTTAAAAATAATGAAAACTTATCATGATTTACCATGCGCTGGACATTTAGGCTATGATCAAACTTTAGCAAAAATAAAACGGAAATTTTATTGGAAGAATATGGCTAGCGATACAAAGGATTACTGTCAAAAGTGTCTGTCATGTAATCAAAGAAAGACGTCACCACATTTAAAACCGGCGCCGCTACAAAAGTTTGATGAAAATTTACAGCCATTTCATCGTGTAGCAATGGATATTGTGGGCCCATTTCAAACTAGTCGGAGAGGAAATAAATATATTTTAACAGTTCAGGATGCCTTTACACGATACCCGGAAGCAATAGCGCTCCCTGATCAGCGAGCAGAAGCAATAGCAAATGCCTTGGTAACTGAAATCATTTCGCGACATGGAGTGCCCAAACAGCTGCTCACCGATCAAGGAACAAATTTTCTGTCAGATTTATTCAAAAATATATGTAAATTATTAAAAATTAAAAAATTACAAACCACAGCTTACCATCCAATGTGTAACGGCAGAATTGAGCGTTTCCACCGGACTTTAGCTGACTGTATGTCGCATTATGTCGCTAAAGATCAGCGAGACTGGGATACCTGGATTCCATATGTATTAATGGCCATACGGAATTCAGTGAATTCGACGACCGGTGAAACACCATTTTTCCTGCTCCATGGGCGCGAATTCGAACTACCCTTTGACGACATATTATCACCAACTATAGAAGAGCATCCATTTACGCAATCCGTGAAAGAAAAGCTACAAGAGGTTTACCAAGTTGTTAAAGAACGTTTAAGTAGAGCTCAGGAGAAGAACGAACGTTCGTATAACAAAAAAACGGCACCAGTAAACCTTAGTGTAGGTGATCTCGTATTTTTACACGAACCCGCAGTACCTCCCGGTTTGTCGAAAAAATTAATAAAACCATGGATGGGTCCGTATAGGATTATAAAGCAAACAAGCCCTGTTAACTTTGTAATTCGTGACGATTTAACCGGCAAGGAAAAAGTGGTGCATAGTAATCGGTTAAAAATTTGTTTATCCCCAATCGACGAAGAGACGGACGAAGAAATTAATAAATCACACCCTCTCGAAGTGGATGAAAATTTGTTAGATTACTGTGTACTACCGTCGCGGTATGAAAATAACAATGCTGACGACAATACGGAAAATGACGTCAGTAGCTCCAGTAGTTCGTCTCGCCCCGGAAATTCATCCGAGGATGAAAATGGAAGTTTAGATACCCCTAATGTAGAGTGTAGCAATGAGCCTGATACCCCACCTAGACGGTATTTAACCAGAAGTTCCGGTCGACCTCCGGACCTACCCTGGATTTATGACGGGAGAATATAATCATATGTTTATATTATTTCGAACATATTAATTTTAGTTATTATTTTATTTATCTTTATTATTTTAGCATGTATAGCATTGTAAGCTAAGTATTAATCATAGTAATAACAATATTAAATTTTTATAATATGATTTTAGTCATCATTATGATATTGACGCCGTTGTGTGCACTGGCGAACAATGGACCCCTTCTCGATAAGGGAATAGTTTTCCTCCGAGAAGAAGAAATCCTACTCACCGGAGATAACTGGATACTCAGTATGGATATCCATATGTGCACGTATAAAACCATTTTGGATTCCTTTGATGAGGTATTGCAGAATATCATGCAGATTGATGTATCACTGGGAGAAGATATGGCGACCGAGAAGATAGTCGATATCACGAATATAAAATTCCACTCAAAGCACCGGGACGTTACTTCCATGTTTACAGAGCTCTACCACTTCCTTACTTCACAAAAGAAAATGATACACAAACTAGGCTTTTTATACAACCAAACGCGGAATTTTTAGCTGTCTCAGAGGATGGACAATTTTATATTGAATTTGAAGCGTCAGATTTAGGAAATTGTAGAAAAGGTATTTTCCAAATTTGTCCCCCTATTAGACCTATTCGCAGAATTTCCGATGTATCTTGCGTGTCTGCTTTGTATACCGGAAATACTGAAAAAGCTCAACAACTCTGTAAACATAAAGTAACCTCGGAGAAAAAGTCCGTAGTATACCGTGCCAAAAATTCAAATTTTTGGGTTTATAGTGTCAATAGGGATGTACTAACAATAAATTGTCCGAGTACAGACGATACAAAACCCGTTAACATATCCACGCAAGTAATTTCTGGCACAGGTATATTTAATTTACCCGCTTCCTGCACTGCTCATACACCCAATTACTTCCTGCTAGCTCATACTAGCACCACATCCAAAGTTGAATCGGAATATCTAACCGACTTGTTTATCCCTCCTCTGGCATACAATGTATCAGAACTTTCAATGTATAGTCAAAATACGGGAAATACGGATGAAATTCGGCAAATTTTATCAAAAATTGATACCGAAACGTTAGATAACGGAATTGATATAGATGTGTGGCAAAACCACATAAAAGAATTACGAAACGAGTCGAAATCCTTTTATGAAAATAGAGATCTTCACTTTCAATTTATGGGAATTATACCAGTTTTAATAATTGCTGGCATTTTATTCATTTTATATAAAAAGAAAATTATTAAATTTAATAATTGTAATATATGTCGCGCGAAAGATATGCAGCACAGAAGAGACGAGTTAAGAGTAGTATATGTACCCGATAATATTCCTAAAGAATCTACCTCCCAGACAAAAGATAAAGTCGCTACCGTAAAATTAAATTCGATAAACGAAACAGCAAAAATTAAGTTGTTAAATTCACTTTCGGGGCAACCCATCTTTTGAAAAAAAGAAGCATTTCGTTTCTATTTGTATTTTATTTTATTCTTTGGATACCAGGTCGTACATGGAAATAAATACGACCCAGGAAGTTGCCCCTCCTGTCCTTTGGTAGGCAACCACCGTTTTAGTCGGAATTGATCAGACAAAAAAAAAAACCAATTCAAACTAAAACTCTGGGTAAATAGGATAATTTGTAAATAAATAGTTAAATTCGTGCTTAGTCTTAATTAATATTTCAAAGTGTCAGATGTAAATTTAGATATAGGGAGATACGTATATAGCTTTATAGTTAGTTGTAGATTGATAATTAAAAAAAATAAAAATACTGGGCACAGTAAAATTATTATTAATTTACTGAAACATAATTTGAGAACTTTGTAACGACAAAATAATTGTGTACTAAACGAAACAAGATACTGGTTGGGATTTTTACTGTTACAGTTTCCACCTGAGAAAAAAATACGGATTACTTAAAAAATGGCTCAGGTTAAAGCTACCATCTCCAAGACGAAGGCGTACCCCTCATAATACAGTCCGGAAATGCCAAGGCAGAGGTTGACGGCCATCGTATGAAATAATGGCAGTTGTGAACCATGAAACACCATCGCCGACCTGTTAAAGAATATGGGACCGAAGGAAATCTACTATACAAATCAGATTTCCCCAACGCCTACAACTTCCAAGCATACGAACCATGGGGTACGATCACCGTCTAAAAGAGGAGCACCTGCAGTCCAGTAATAGTAGTATACGTTAAATACAGTATAGCTGTATATCCCTTCAGGATATACGTAGTTATATATCCCTTCAGGATATATAACTAAGTTAAGGAGGGAAGGGTTGTAACAGTATGAAATCCTAAACCATGAGATTTCCGTAAATTTGGAATTCTCACACTAATATGTATGTTATCGCAGGCCAAAGTCTCACAACCTCCAAGATAATATTTCTTATGCGTCCGGTTTTGCGAGTTTATGCGTTCCAGATGCGATATTGGACGCAGCTCAAGTTCTACCCCGTGAGAATGTTATTTTAAAATCTTCCACCACTCTCGCAGTGGTGAGATAACTAACACACACCCCCGCGTTAGGGGCTCATGCATGCATATTCACTCTCGGTCAGGCATTCATTTTGCCATTCATTCGACATTCAGCATTCAGCATTCATTCGCCATTCATTCAGAGATTCTGCATCTCTCGGTAGTGCTTTTTAATCGTGACTGTTGTGAGACTTTCAGCCAAGCAGCCAACTGACCTGATCAGCAATGTTAAATTGTAAGTAAAGTCTATAAATTTTATATGTTATTAATTATATGTATTTGCACTATTATTATTATTTATGTAAATTGGAGATTTGTAACTTTTGTTTGAATGTGCATTCGTTGTGTTAAAGAGAAATATAAATTGTTGTACATCTTTTTATTTTGTAAGGAGCCCCGCAGCTTTATTTTACTGTTTCAATTATCGTATTTCCTACTTGTCGACACTTTTAATTATTATTATATTTCCCCTTATTTTTATTTTGAATATATTTAATTTTAATATTATTTACCTGACTATTTACTTGTATATCTACATTTTCCCTTTGTCTAGTTTTTGATAATATTTTGCAACTAAGTTGGTAAACCGTAAGTATAATATATTTATAATCGTTATAAACGATAATTTTATGATTTCATTTCAAAAACTAGTAACAGCGGTAGAATCCACTCGACCACTGTTACACTTTTATACAATATTCATTTACCTCGAACTGAAAGCAATATACAAAAATTATAAAGACAATTTTACAATTTACATATATTTCGTTTACTGAGTATACTGCAATAGACTACTTGTTACTACACTCTCCCCGGGCTAAAAATGCAGAAGGATATAGATGACATTAAGGATGTCAAACAAAATTTTGACAAGTACGGATTAAAAAAAAAATTGACACATTTTATCCTTGTCTGCTGAACGTGGCTACGCAAAACTCCATCCTTCTCCACTGACACAAATTCACTCTGTAAGGTTACCAATTCATGAATGTTAAAATTATTCGGTATATAGCTATTTGTTTTTGTCAAATATATGAAAAGACTCAATGTAGTTATTCGTTAAATATATAGAATAAATTTATGTAACGAATACTTATTCGAAACTTTATTTGGAAGTGAAAATATCGGGCCAAAACAACATTATTTCGAATTTCAAATGGCACAAACGTGGTGCACTTTCCACGCCAGCAATGAGTGCCCACATGGTACGAATATGTCAGCATCGTTAACAATATTTGTGTATACATAAAGCAGATTGGCATACACAGCAATGGATAATATGCCGTGATGATATATGATTTGTTTATTTTTAGTCCACTATCTCTTTACAATCATTCAATATGTCTCCCTGCTTCTCAATGATCGAGTCCCAACGTCTGGAAAGCTTTACTATTCCATCCAAGATACCATCTCTGTTCATCTGTCGGATGGCTTGGGTAACAGTAGCATGAAGCTTTTCTAGAGACGAGAAACGATGTCCATGAGATAATACCTGGTAAACTCCTACACGGTACGCATGTCATCATTACCTACCTATATTTATGTACACGGTATAAAGCAGATTGACATACCCAACAATGGGTAATATGACATAATGATATATTTATTTATAAAATGCGCCCATGAGGTAATGCCTAATAAACGCCAGCACGGTATGAATACGAGGTTTGTTCACAAAAAGATGACTATTTATTTTTCTCGAAAAATATTTATTTATTCATCAATATTTATTTTGTCCCCTCAAAGTAATCCCCCTCATATATAATACACTTGTGCCAGCGCTTTTTCCAATCCTCGAAGCACTTCTGATTCGCGCGATGCGGTCTTTATCACCTCAATCGTGGCAAAACGCCGTCCTTTCATGGGTCTTTCAGTTTTGAGAAGAGGAAAAAGTCGCAGGGAGGCAAGTCCGGTGAATACGGTAGTTGAGGCGTGAAAAAATCACGAACAAGCAACAATGTGTGAGCAGGTGCATTATCGTGATGCAAAAGCCATGAATTGTTTTGCCACAAATCCAGGCGTTTTCTTCGTATTGCTTCACGCAAACGGCGCATAACTTGGAGGTAATATTCCTTATTGACCGTACGACCTTTTGGCAAGAACTCATGATGCACCACGCTATTGTAATCGAAGAAAACAGTGAGCAAAACCTTCATATTTGACCGAACGGCGGGCATCGTCATTAACATCTTCTCGGCCTTCTGTGAAGAGCTTGTACCACATACAAACAGTTTTTTTGCTCAAAGTAGACTCGACAACTACCACAGTCAACATTTCAAGTGCGTTGGAGTACTTAATTTTATTTTCACCCAAAATTTAATACAGATTCTTTGATCCATTTTTTCGATTGTAAAAAATCGCCAAGCACACTAAAATACGGCTACCCTTATATCTGTCAAAAACAAACTACAAATGCAAAATGGCTGATCATGTCAACATATATTGGGAACATGTGTACCAACGTAACAAACAAAAAAAAATCGAGAATCTAATATACATAGCCCGCGAAATTTGAAGTCACCTTTTTTTTGTACAAACCTCGTATGTATGTCATCATCATTACCGAAATTTGTGTACACTGAATAAAGCAAATTGGCACACCCAGAGATGAAAAATATACCGGGATATTTTTGAAATATTGAAGGGAATGATGATAAAGTTTGTAAACAATTACGATTCAGTAAAGAAATATTCAATATTAGTACCTGAAAAGATAAATACATTTGTAACTAAAAAGGATATTATTTGATGAATGAACAAATATTAAACTCATATAACCATAATGAATATTTTACGCTTTAAACAAAATGTAGTAAAGTAACTTTGGTATATTACTTATTCATTAAATTATAGCTTGAAAGAAAAGCAATAAAAATTTTAATTACAAACATTGTGGCCTTTCAGTCTGGTATAAATTTCCAACATGAAAGCACTTTCATTGTTAACAGTGAAATTTCTAATAAATTCTCTAATTTCTTTTCAAAGTTTCGCGCCAAACGAGCGCTTGTCCTTGTTGTCGCTGCACAATAATATAATTTCCTCGCGGGTGAAACGCGATCGCAAGGGACGGAAAGATTCTCAACCAAGGCCCGATCATGTTGCTCGGAGTAATTTAATTTATAGGTTTTTTTCTCTGTGAAAAGACGGTGTTCCGTTATTTATTACATTGAAATGTTGCTGTCGTATCGACATCATTATCCTTTCACAAGAACGACATGCTGTACACGCAGTTCAATCCGGTATGGATAAATTTTTTAAAACGTTTGCCTTTACGGGATGTGAATTGCTAAATAACAAACTAAGGTGAAAACACTTTATAGGAGTGATATTTTTAAAGTGACATGAATTGCATTTGCAACGATTCATTTTACAAATCTGAGAGCAATTCATCACATTGGCAACCGAATTTAATTTTTTATATTGATTGTTTTAGTACTAGTGATGCATCTGTCAAAAATATTTGCAGTTTGTTTCATTTTAACCGTTGTGATTAAGTTACAAAATAATTGACAAGGATCAAAATATTATATTATGGGGTCTCGTGGCTGTGTGCCTGAGTGTCTAGTCGCGAATCTGGGGACCCGGTTTCGATCCCGAACGATGACAAAAATTACGTCGAATTTTAATGGCACAAAATTGACCTTTGTGGTGCACTCTCCACGCCAGATATGAGTTCCCGTGAAGTGACGCCTGGCATGCGCCCGCACGGTGCAAATATTCCATCATTACCGATATCTGTATACAAAGCAGATTGGCATACCCAGCAATGGGTAATATGCTGTAATGAAATATTTGTTTATTTATTTATTTATCAAAATATTTATATAATAATAAAAAGTAACATAGACATAATAAATATGTATAGGAGGTATCATGTTTTTACTGTATAAAAAATATTTTTATCAATAAAATATAATGCATTTTTATTATATCAATGTTTTGATTATTGTAATCAATAATTGCCAATTATTTTCTCTTAATGTATTACAATCTTATTATGATTTCTAAATTACTGTTAGAGGAGAAGGATCAACAAAATGTAAAAAAAATATTTAAATGGAAAATCGAACCCCAATCTTCACATCCAAAGGTAGCTATGCTAACCAGTAGACCACAGAGACATTTGAAGATATTTTCATATTACGCAATAAAAAATCGAAACATTTATTTTTATTATTTACTCTAATGTATGAAATAATAATAAAAATAATAATAACACTAAACTAATTTGTATTAAATAACGCGCAGGAGGTAATGTACAATTATCATGGCTTAATTTTCTACAGTACACTTTTTACCTCCCGCTACCCTTCGTAAGGGAGGTATAAGGATCGTGCTAAAAACACATACCGAGATTTTGGTAATGACCACGTTTTAAGGTTCTTAGAATCAGATTTTAACATTTTCACGATGATGTCTGTGCGTGTGTGTGTGTGTGTGTGTGTGTGTGTATGTATGTTATAACTTACTTTAATATGAAAGGAAGCCTTTAGATTTTGGTGTAAATCAGATAATCGGAAATGGAACTTTACTTGAAGCTCAATACAGTTTTTCTTCGAAAAATACATTTAATTTTTTTGCGATTTATGTTAGTATAAAAAATAAAGGTTATTAAATTTTCTACAGATATGCGTTAATACTTTTCCTATTTATTTTATAAATAAATTTATAAAATAATTTATTTTAAAAATCCCGGAGTCTATGGTTTAAAGATAAATATTATCTCTTTAGTTACGCAGTTCAGATTTCAAATTTATGTTTGCCTATAAATTAATCATTTCAAATTTAAGAAGAAAATGTTAAAATATGAATTTTAAAAATATTTAATCAATAAATTAATTTTTATATGTTTGTAATTGAAAAGAATTTAACGTCACATCGCAAAATAAAATTATGGTAAGATTCTGGAGAAAAAAATACGGATAATTCATATAATAAATTGGAACAATAGTTATATCATGCACAGGAACTTAATGTAGATGCCAGCATTAGTAAATATGTAAGTATGTATTTAAGTTAACAAAAATGAAATGGCTGGAGGTTTTGGCCTCATCAGCTTTTTATTTATAAAATACTGTTTTCCCATATTAAACGCCTATGTCAAGGATTGTTTGGGACACCCGGTATTCGACTAGTTTTAAATATAGATTTTGCAAAAACTAATATGTTATTCAAGTATTCTGCCATTTTATATTAGGTTACATCGCCTTTATTAGTAAAAATGGCTTTAATTCTTTTACAAACCCTGCAAGTTCTTCTGTTAGAGTATTGTTCCATATGTATTGCAAGGTAGGTTTTACTGTACGCACTGTATTTTTACGAAGTTGTTTTTCACTGTGCAAAAGTAGAGGGTCTCTGTAAAAAAACTGGACTAGAAAATGAGCCTGTAAATACCAGTTGAACCCGTCATTCTGCCCAGTTTTTTTTTTAGTTTTAAGTGTAAATTAAAAGTAGTTGAAAGAATTTTATAGAAATTAACTATACCTCACAGTTAGCTGGAGAAGATTGATGCATTAGAATTTTTAATAAGATCCTCTATCCCTAATAATTAATGCAAATTAACCTAGTCGAAAGTAAGTTGAAGGACTGTATTATTGATAAGATCTCCGAAGAAATATATAGTTAGGGCAAAATAAACTTAGGCCGGGTATCCCATAACACGAATAATTTATAAGCATAAAGCATTCCAGAAAAAAGCGAATTGAAACTGAACGAATTGATGAAAGAACTCAATTCTGTTTACGTTATTCAGCTTTTACGAAAACAACCTATAATTTTATAGTTGGCATCGAATTCCAGTAGAAGAAACAAAATTATTTAAAGACCACTTAAAACCAAGAAACATGGAAGGAAATATTCATTATTCCTTTGGAAATCTCCCAAAATCCTGGAAGGAAAAGACGAGATTTTATGAATGGAAGGTGCGTGCACCTGATTTAGTAAAAATACGTGACATACTATAAAATTGTCGTAAATTCCTGACAAAAAATACGACAAGGAATCTACGCATTTTTGTTAATATCATTATTGCTGTTGCACTCAAAAAAGCAATGTGAAAAAGCATCTCCCCAGATATACGGCATAAGCTAACGTCCTTTATAAATCATTTCTATAGTCGTTAGTCGAACTTCGCCCTTATTTTTTGTATTGGAAAAGGAAGTCGTCGTAAGGACAACAGTAGATTTAATGTTTGTTCCTCGATGTTCGTTGTACGTTTTGCCGTGGACAAAAACATAAAAAGAACTGTTTCCAATCAGTTTGATAGTTTTTTCGCGATAAGAGGACTTTCAATTTTCTGTTTTATATTGATTTTGTTAAATAGGCGACCTAGAGAATGAGCAACACGTGCCAAATCAGCTACTCGATAACCTATTTTCGCGAACTGTGTCAAATGGAAGAAACAGTAGTTAATTTTCAACTTAATATCATAGCCATAGTGAAAAAATCTTGAAAATCAGCTTAAAGCATAGTTCAATTTTTAAATATGTCTGATAGAGGTTATCTACAAATTATATGAGTAAGATTTAGCTTCGACCATTCTGTCAAATTCAGTAGTGTCATTTACTTAGTTTTTATGAGGGTACGGAAGATACTATTGCTATTTTGTTGTCAAAAATAAACAATAGTTTATAAGTTAATTAATAAATGTCACAATTTTCATATTATTTTATGAACATATTCATTAATATATCTATATATTTGTAGTAGCGATTTCTTTGTCAGTAGAGACTTGAAGGACACTCTGGCTCACTGTTCAGTGTGACAATCATTCAAGGTCAGCTAAAGACGTCATGCGTGGTAAACTATGCCAGAGGTCTAACAACTCTGTTCCCAGTTCTCTCCCTTGTTTGTTCAGAGTTGTTAGACCTCTGGCATGGTTTACATGTTGAGTAATCTTAACTACTCTGCTTAAACTTTTGTTTTTGTTCTACTGATGATGAGAACTTAGTTCTCGAAATACATATTTAGCTTATAGCTTATATTATTATTTTAAGGTTAAGGGGTAATTGTTTTAGTTTTAGTCCTTACCTAAAGGTGAATATAAAAAAGGTATGAAATTTAAATCCATGTAAACAGCGATGCTCCTACAATAATTCAAGAATGGAGAAGAATTCTCATTCTTCCATTACTGCATTTTAAGTGAATATATATCTTAAATTAGAGCATATAAAACAACAACATCACGTCAACGGCGGTTTAAAAAGAAGAGAAGCAAAGACAAGCGCCCGGCACTAATTTGTGGTTTTAGTGTAGTCAATTGCAAGAGCTACTTGCTAGGAATTAATTAAATTTCTTGACGTACGCTCATTATCTACGAGAAGCTTACCATGAATTAAGACTATCCTCAGTGCCTCCACAACTTTTTAACAAAGCTGGGAAACTACAACAAAGGGAATTTTTCTGGAGAAAGTCAAGAAATATTTACCTTTACAAAATCAACTTGGTTTTATTTTGCATTGCGCTTGTACATCGTAAAAGAAATTGTATTGAAAACGAACAAGTTATATTTTATAATTGTATTGTATCGCAAAGTGATGATTATGTTTTTTTACGATCGATATAAAAACTGCAGACCGTTGCTAATAGTAAGTCTAGAAAGTAGATACTATTCTGCCTAGCATATTCGGCCTAATTCACTAAGATAGTTGTTAACATAGTCGTTAGGTAACGACTGAGAGTTAACAACGATTTTTAGCAACTTTTGTAACAACTGTGATTCAAGTGGTATTCAGTAAATACATAATTAACGACATTGTTAAAAATGGTCGTTGTGAACAATCATTGTTAAATATAGCAGTGAAGTTATTAACAAGTGAGTTAAAAGGCATGTCGATTCTCAATATTTATACATATTTCTAATCTGTTGACAACGTGAAGTGACAGGTTGTGATTAGTTTGACGTTTGAGTTTTTAATAATGAGCTATAAGAAAATTCGGGGTCCAAGATGTTACGCGGAACAATATTCTCTAATGGTAGATTACATTTGTGAACATAAAAGATGATTTTGGGCAAATTAAATGACAAGACTAGTTTTGCGTTTCATTTATGTAAGTTGGAAATTTTGCAAATCGTTGATTGGCTTCACGGAAAATTGAAATTTTAACTTGCAATCCCTTGTAGGACCCATAACCAGGTGTTGAAATTAAATGTTAGAAGAATCGGGAAATTTGTTCAATATTAAGAATTAAAACATTTGTTATAAATTTATCATTCACTTTAAAATGATTTGGAATAAATGTAAATCTTTCATCTTGTGACATGAGACCATCCAGTTCACGAATTAAATCATGACCGGAACTCCTTGCTCAGTTTGAATACCTTTGTAAATATTTTTTTCCGATATTGAGAATGGATTACTAACATCTCGTAAATTTCTTAGCATAATTCTATAATCTTGTCGAAAAATATATATACCTATAATTATTTGCTATCATTCCTCTATTTCCAATAAATTTCATTTCCTAACATAAATGCTAGAAATGGTAAATTAAAAAAAAATAATAATATTACTTCGTCAAATTTATTCAAAATTTAATCTTCAAGCAAAAAGATATGTTACTTTTGATCTATGTTACCCTTTTTCTGTAAACTTGTTGTCTTGACTACATGTACTTTGTTATTTACTGTTTACCTGATGAAGACAGCACTACGCTGTCGAAACGTCGTTAAATAAAAATATACAGAACTATACCCAAATATTGTTCTTATTTCATTATTATGAGTTCTGAAAGCTACTTTCAATATCCATAACAAATTCTTAAAAATTGGTTAACAACTGCATAAAACCCAGTTGTTAGATTAACAATTCAATTTATCCACTATATAGTTGTTAAATCCTAACAATTTTAAGTTTTAGTGAATAAGAATTTCTTTCTTAACGACAGCCTTAAATTAACCATCCAAGCTAGTTGTTAATTTTAACCATTTTCGTTAGAGAATTGGGCTGATTATCGGTATAACTGTAAACTATTACAACCCTTTCTTATTTGAGTCCTACTTTCGAAGGTAAGTTTGCGAAATTACTCGACGTTTATATTGCACAGTCAATTATCCATTTGTAAGACAGAACACAATGACATTCCTGCTATTCTAGTAGTGTAATTCCAGGGCATAACTTGTTCGAGGTACAGTGTACTAGGTATGTATGCTCTGGCAAGTGGGTAGTGGATACATCTTTGGTCGGATACAAAACAAACCTTAGATACGGATAGCTTTAATTGAGTTTGCAAACTGCTATCTACAATCGTGTCGTCTACTAAATTATTAACGGAAAGAATGGGAATACGGTGGGGCATACTTCGCATAAGTTGTAGAACTATTGAGGTAAACGACATACATATATGGGAGGATAAATCAAGATGAAACAAATTGGAGAAAGATTGATTATGGAATTTTGGTCAATACTAATCGTGGATATGTTAAAATTAAAAGTAATGTAGTGTTGGTGCCTGGGATAGCAAAATGTTACTTTCTGATAAAATGTCATTGCCAGTTTGACAAATTGTAATTGTAATAATAGTTATTTAAGTACAAAGAAATGAAATAAGTCTTAACATAAGATAAAGTCAGGGCCGGCGCTACCGAATGGGCAAACTGGGCATTTGCCTAGGACGGCCTATGACAACGGGCGGCATATTTTCATAAATTTATACAAAACTTTAAATATATATATATATATATATATATATATATATATATATATATATATATATATATATATATATATACGCACCCAACCCGAAACGAATTCGTACCCTCTGAAAAAAATATATTAACAGCAAGAAGAAATAAATTTTTAGATTATAATAGGTAAGACTATATTTGGGCAATTTTTTATTTTATGTATATTAATATTATGTCAGTGTGTCCCCTAAATTTAACATTTATTATTTTTAGTTACGGACAAAATTGTCTAGAAAATATTTAGCAGAAGAAAAATTTGCCGTTATTGCTCCATTAATGTGGAAACTTATAAATATTTTAATAACTATTATTGTAGCTATTTTGTTATCTCTACTGTTAATCAGTTTATTCCATTAAAATAAAATAAAAATATATAGATTTCGTTTATATTATTTGTTGCTATCATAAAAAATTACAAACATGTATAAAAAACAAAAAAACCTCTTTTTATAATGACCCTGGTGTACCAAAATTGTAACTTTGTGAGAGTGTATCAGTCCAGAGATAACCGTAAGGTAATAAGTAAATAATAAATTCGATGCAATAACCCTTGCGACTTCATCATTATCAATTTTTCTTTATACAATGCACAAATCAGGTATAAAATTCAAAGTAAATGTTAGGGAATACTGACGAAATAATAAATGTTAACAGTATTGTTTAGTTACATTTTTACTTCTCTTTTTATATTTTTTCAGTAACAGCAACAAACATGGGTACCTCAGGTTGAATGAAAATAATATCTGAATTATTCTTTAAAAAGATGTCAAACAAGCTGGATTTTATAAATATTTATGCTTAATTCGTCGGTAGGGCGAAGAATATAATAAGCAACACGGAATGTACATACATCTTAACATCCTCGAAGTCGAAAGGACAAAAGTTACTAGGCCTCAACTTCCCGCCTCGACCTAATACAACTTTATCCAGGGCCAGCGCTAGATTTTATGCTTGTATTTGATGACATTAATAGCCCCCTTCCCCCTTTAAAAAGTTTTTTATTGAATACCTTCCTATTAGAAGTGAAAACAAATCGGTTCTTCTTTAATCTCTATTACGTTTTTCTCATTAGTTTTTCGACATTGGAGCAACAATTATCTATCACTTTTTTTTTGTTTTAAAAAATTTACTCAAGAAACTAATAATCCATGTAATATTGCGTTTTTTTTGCCTTTCTTATACGATATTGAGGCCTTATGTACTCGAAAACCGTTTTCTCCCGTATTCCAACTTTCATACAGAAATATATACAGGATGTTGACCACGACACCAGTATATTGGACTTTAACATGTAAAATCATACTTTCGTAATGTCCTGCTTCCTCATCTATTTTAAGTAAAAAAAACTACAAATAAATGTTGTACAGCTTAAAATTTTCAGAATCAACAAACAAAATTAGTTTTTCATGCTTTATAACAGCAGAAATTAAGTATGAAAATGGCAAAAGTCACTCAAAAAATAGCGATAGCCAAGGAGCTGAAATTAAAAATTAGCAAATGTTAGCGATTTATCTGTCAAGCTGAGTTAATTTATTTGTATTATTATTTGTAATTTTTGCTAAAGTAAAGTAAAAAGGGCTTATGTATATTACCGAGAGGCGAAGCCTTGAGGTCAGATACAGAGCAAGGCAGTAGTGAAACTTCCATAAAGGTATGCATACTATTTTATTCAAATCAATAATTTTCAAAATAAATCATTGAGTTTATAACCTTTAACTTTGTTATAGCTTTTAGCAGCTCCATTAAAATTTGTTTAGCCTACTTTATTATAGGGATCTATGACAATAATAATAAATTAACTACAAAACTAAGATTGTACTCGCCATCCACGGCCTAGCATCATGACGCAAGTTTGAAATAACATTATGTTCTAAAAGTTGTGATACAAATTTCAATACATAATACCTCCTATACATATTTATTATGTCTATGTTATTTTTACCTTTCGCTAAGAGAGGTATTGGATTTATGCTAAAAATCGCATATCCAGATTTTAATGAATAAGCACGTTTTGAGGTCCCTACAATACGATTTTAACATTTTTACAATGATGTCTGTGTGTGTGTGTGTGTGTGTTGATGTATGTGTATGTGTGTGGGACATTGGAAGGACGATTACTTAAAAACTATGAGACGAAATTAAGGAAAATTATTGTTTTTATATTGACAATATTGAAGAGGACTCTAATAATGTGAGTGTGAGATATAAACAAAAGGCCAAATTCGCAGATAAAGTGCATTGTTTTCACAAGGGGTGTATCCAGCCCTTATGTGGGCCAAGTGGGGTGAAGCCCTGGATAGTCATAGGTACAAAAAAGAAAATTAGTCAATTTTATTGAAGAACAACACGCTGCGGATGATTTTATATTCTAGCCAAACCTTTCGTCTTCTCGCTATGCAACACAAACTCAAAATTGGGTAAATGGCCAAAATGTACCATTAGTTCCGCGAAACGATAATCCCATAACTTTCCCCAGGCTTGTCCCATAGAAGGTTTTTGGGTTTTCACGATGGAGGCTGGGAAACCCAAAATGAGGACGAAATTCAACGCTGAATATACAGGAATTCAGTAGTGTCTGTGAGAAACACGTCATATTTTCTTTATTTAATTTTCATAATTTTGATGCTTATGAAATAGTTAATTATTAAGTATTGGAACACTTTAATTAATTGTATTTTATATATATATATATATATATATATATATATATATATATATATATATATATATATATATATATATTGAATTTTATGCCAAAACTTTTAGGACATACGTTAAGCCGTAGTCTGCAGTTGTCAAGCAAATTGTAAACTGGCTCCCCGATTTTTTCCTCCGGATTGTTTTCAAACTAATCGCCGTTTTTATTTCCAGTCGATTAATACTCCTCATTCTTAAATCACGCCGGAAAGTATCTTGTGAATTATTTAAATTGCTTTACATCTTAATACCTCTATTTGTTTTACTGTCGTTTCGTTTTTGTTGGCATTTATTATTGCTTGGAGGCGACGCGAATCGCGCGAAAAGAATGGACACGAAGCCACGAAAGAGAGACCTCCCTCCTTCCCCTTCCCCCAAGGCAAAAAGACGACTTGCCTGGAAGTGGAGAGAGACAACTTTGCTTCATCAAATCATTGGTTCTTAATCGCCGGGTGAGCACAAATTTGTGATCGATTGCAAAATTTGTCCATCTTGTTCTGCACTTAAACACAAGTGACATATTCTTGGATGTTATCGCGCTTGGCTTGTTCAGTCTTTGTTAATTTGCATTAATGATTAGCCGATAAATTCGTATCGCTGTGATAGATTTGCATGTAAATGAACGTGGAGGAAAGTGAGGCAATTTTGTTCTCTGGGTAATTAGTGAAAAACTGGTGTGTGGATGTAGATCAAAGCGTGCATCAATTAGAGCATGTTCCACCACAGGCATTCAACCTATCGATGTTATAAATAAGCCCGACTTCAGCTACGGTCTACTTGTACCCGGATAGGACAATATTTCCCTACAAGCTAACCGGTCACTTTATCAGGATATTATTACATCAGGTATTTTATGCGACCTATAAATTAATCCCTCCATACAACCCCCAGTTACAATTGGGGTTAAATCTAGAACAGGATGGCTATGAATAACTGCAAGAATATCAGTATAAAAAATCTGTTGTGGCCAGCATAATACCTCTCGCCACTTCCGTTTTTTATTATATTAGTATAGGGCGCAAGCAGTCATGTGACATTGTTGGTCTTGACAAGCAGATATGGGGACCCGTGTCAGAATGACAGTAATTATGTACATAGATGTCAAATGTCAGAATTTTTCATTAAAAATTTCAAGATTTGCTAAATTCACGTAGTTAGTTTGTCATACTTGGCCTAGACAAGCAGATATGGAGGCCCTTGTCAAAGTGACAGTAATTATTTACATAAATGTCGAATGTCGTAATTTTTTATGTGGTTAATTTGTCACCAGGAATGTGGAATTTACTTGCCGAGGAAAATAAACCACATGGAATTGAAATATCATGAAATTTGGGATGGAAAATTGACATTTGACATCTATGTACATAATTACTAGCTGTCATTCTAACTCGGGGACCCATATTTGCTTGTCAAGTCCAACAAAGTCACATGACTGCTCGCGCCCTATAAATTTCTCATGTCTTTTCTTTATATTTAGATTATTTTTATAATTTTAAATTTATTTTTTGATTTCTGATGGATATATGGATATAGCTATAATTTTAAATATTTAATTATTGTTGTACAACAAGAAATAGTAAACTCAATAATGTCACTTAAACTTCTTCATTTAACATAAAAGCGCAATTTGACGTTTTACTACTATGTTGCCAAAAAATTTTTCTAAGATTTAGATTCAGCTAAAATCTACATAGAACCATATTCGTGCTATGGAATTTTGAATCGGTTCTTATTCACTGTCATGTGTTTAGTTAAAATAGACTTAAGGTCAAGTTTTAGAATTAAGCTGCCAGTACCGCCCAAATAGGTTTATGAACTACTGTTGGTTTTTGACACTGAAATTTTTCTGTCATTTACAAACATCTGATGGTTACTATGGAAGTTGTTTAGACTCTGAAATTATTTATATATTACTGTTTTATCTCAATAACATATAATAAAATTTTAAGATGTATCGAATAGAGAATTTTACGTTCTTTAATACTAATAATAAAAATATTCAAAAAAATAATATTTACAATTTTTTTTAAGATACTACTACTTCCGGTTTTTCAAATGGTACCAAAACCTATTCGACTCTCCCCATTAATGTTAGATTGAGGAATCCGTAGTCAAACAGACTAAAGTCTTTTAGAATTTGAGAAATCGTGTCTCCAACAACCTCACATAAACACACACATATCCACACAAACACACACACACACACACACAGACATCATTGTAAAAATGTAAAAATCGGATTCTATGGACCTTAAATCGTGCTTATTCATTAAAATCTGGATATGCGATTTTTAGCATGAACCCAATACATCTCTTAGCGAGAGGTAAAAATGTATTTACAATCATTAAGAAGATTTCAGAAAATAAAGAACTTCAGAGGATGATACGAGGAGCAATTTAAAATGTAATAATTGCAAAGGTTACTTCTAATATTCGTAAATAGAATAAAATATGTATATTTCACATGTATGTTAAATTGTAAATAATATTGTATTTCTATTAGTTTTGCTTTAGCCTTACGAGATGTGAGACGAACATTTATGCTAAATCAGCATAAATGAGAGAATGACGCTGAGAGTGAAACGATAGGGATTGAGTGTTGGTTCGTCGTTCAGGAAAGATGTGTGGAGGCTAAACTTTGAAATATTATGAAGTAATTTCTAATATCATTTAACCAAATATTTATTGTTCCCGAGATAATTAAACCAAGTTAAGGTATGTAATTTTTTGAAATTTATATTTTTATGATTTTTTGCATTGAACTCACTGTAATTTGTCATTCAAATATGCTGTTGTAAATTGCTATTGTATTTGACTATTCAAAATTTAATATCTATTAATTTATGTTTTAAAGTTATAATTTTATTTTGTATTTATATTCATATCTAACTTTATCGTTGTAAATTTATTTTGTTAAACTTTTAAAAATCATTTCATTAGTTTTATTCACACCTTTTTAAACTCAAAAAGCTTCTGAAGAAAATTACCGCTCGGAATATAGTAAGTCAAACCCGCTCGGACTTATTGGAGTATTATAAGTTTATATTATTAGAATTGGTGATTAGCATTGAGATTTATTACAATTGGTAACATCGGTGGAATAGTATAAAATTGATTCAATTAAAGTAATGTAACAAAAGTTTTCGGAAAAAAAGTTAGACCTCTTCATCAAATAGAAAGAAATGATTTACTGACCCATTGACGTAGGTGGATAAGAAATATAGTTTTATCTAATTCCGTTTTAAAAAGTTGAATGTTACCTAACCTTTTGACGTTGTGAAATGTCACTTTGTACATTAAATGATACAAAATAAGTTTTGTAATAGTGTAATAGGACCGAAAGAAAAAGTGTTCATCTGAAGACGAAATTTGAAGCCCGACACGTAGAGGAGGACTTTTATTCGTCCAAGGGGTAAATTTCTTTCGGCCTGAGGAACGTATGTAGTCGAAAGAATTATGTAAAAAAATTTCACCATTTGTGTAGGTTTTAAAATTTGTGAAAAATGTAAGCTGGCCGAAGTATTATGAGCCTGAGCTGATTAAATTCGTTTCCATTCGTATATGACACTTAGGTCTGCTACAAATTGACATTTCTTCTCACAACATTACCTCTTCTACTGAACTGAATGGCTCAGATATGGGGGGCCCTTGTCAGAATGACTTAGAAATTACGTAAATAGAAGTCAAATGTTATAATTTTTACCTCTCGCCAAAAGAGGTATTGAATTCTGCTAAAAAACGCATATCCAGATTTTCATGAATAAGCACATTTAAAGGTCTCTACAATCCGATTTTAACATTTTTACAATGATGTCTGTGTCTGTGTGGATGTATGTGTATATGTGGATGTTGAAAGGATGATTTCTCAAAAACTATAGTACTTAATATCTGTTTAAGTATTTCTCAATCGGACGTTACTGGGAAGAGTTGAAAACGTTTTGGTAATAACTGAACAATTCTTAAAAAAATTATCTAAGTATGTTCTAATATATTCTTATAAGATTAAATTCTCTATCTGATACATATAAATATTTTATTATATCTTTTATAGATTTCAAGATAAAAGAACATAATATATAAAATAATCTGTAGTAATAATTCTTACAGCCCAAATAACGCCATGGAAAATTAAAATGTTTGCAACTAACAGATAATATCATAGTCAAAAATCCAGACATTACTGAAGACTTTTATATTATGTCTTATTGTATTAATAGTTAAATATTAAAATTATAGGTATATTATACCCTTCAAAATACTGTCAATCCCGGCAATGCAATTGGAAACATCTCGAAAAATTAGAAGAGTAGGACACAATTTCTTCATATAATGAATTTAAAGTTAAAAAATCTAAATATAAATAATAGGTATAAATAGAATTTTTCATGTAGAGTGTAGGCATACAAGAAATGTTAAACACAATACTTATGTAACCAAAAATGAAAAAGGCGAGAGGTATTGTGTTGGCCACAACAGAATTTTTATAGAAAAAATAGCACAGTACAAAATACATATAATGAGTAAATATATTGTAGACGTAATATTTCCACAATTTAAGAAAAAAATTAAAATAAATAAAATAATAATTTTCAAGAAAACATTGATAAACCGGAAATATCATCGAAAATACGTTCCGGAACGCCATTTCTGTGCGTTACAATACAAAAAGCCCTGGTTAGGACAAAAAGAACAACAATTTATTGAGTTTTTCTAAAGTGAGCTAAGAGAACTGAGATTTTGATCAAAAAGAATACAGCTTTGGATAGCTCAGATCGTTTTGAGTTTATTTTGCGGTGATGCAATGTCGATAAAGAGGCATGTGAGTAAACTCAGTACTGTCCAGCTTAGTTAGAACAAAAATAAAACAACATTTTATTGAGTTTATCCAACGTGAGCTGAGACGAACGAGATTTGGACCAAAAAGAATACAGCTATTATATATTTGGATTGGGCACGATATTAGTATTATCATTATTATTAATGGTACGTCTGGCTATGCCCGTATGTTTCTCGAACGATTCTTCTAGCTACCACTGCAGCTAAATATTATCCAGTGATAGCAAACACCGCACAAACACCCCCAAATGACTGACTCGCGTGTGTGTATGTCAGCACGTCGCAAAAACATGATTCAGTGTTGGATCCTGCTCATTAGGACAATCGCACGCTAGCTGGTGTATAAATCACCCTACCACGGCCTACAACCCTCAAGCTCAGCGTAGCTTACCCCAGTTATCATTTTTAAATTGACCCCCGTGGGAACGCGGGCCAGGTGAAGCCAACGAGAGAAGCGGAGTGATAAGCAGCCCTGCACTTAGCGCAAATTGACTTCTAATTGGGGTAATGGAAGGAAAACAAAGCACAGCTCCACGGCGGAGCACACCAGGCACGAAATACCGGCTCCTGAAGGAGTTACTGACACGTGCTAATAGTGGATGGTCACTCCAAAGGGGAAGTACTTTTCCAGATTGATAAAATTTCCCTTGCAGCAAGCGACTAACTAGACACTAAAAGATATAGAGGGGAACACATGCACCCCAATTCTGTAACAAAGTTACTGATCTTAGCAGCATTGAATAAAACATAAAAATGATCTTTCATTTGTTTCCGTTAGTAACAATTTTTAAAATGTTGCTAAGACTTAGCAACTTTCTTACAGAATTGAGGTGACAGACGTTTAATATAACAATTTTTGTCTCATATTATTTGTCTCGTAAAAAGTTATACGGTGCTTTATACATAAATATTTAGAGAATAATATTCTGAATTTTTGTGACATTTTTAAATTTACGGCTAGTGACCAAAAAGACATAATTAAAACATGGTAAAAGTAGATCCCTGTGGAGCGCTCTTCACACCAGCAATGAGTGCCCGTGAAGTGATGCCAGGTAAACGTCCGCATGATACGAATATCTGGCACTATTTTCAATATTTAGTAAAGCTAAATATATTGAGATTTGCTTCTCGGCGCCAAAAGCCGTTAAAAACTTCTGCCGGCTTTAAAAACTGTGACATGGACTACAAAATAATGCAAGCAAACAGGAAAATAAAAGGTTTCTTTCATTGTAAAAGTAGTGGTTCGGATTAACACTGAACACCAAGACTAATACTAAAACCTACTGCAGATTTAAAAGCACTTTTAAATACTCATCCATTGGTTTAATGTTGATGACAAGAACTGAAAACATAAATAAAGGAAATGAAAAACAAAACAAGTTATCTGTGAGGTACTATACTTTATTAAAAATAAACACAACAAAAATAAATCTTGGAGCATAGATCTAAAATCTGTTCCAACTTCTTTATAGTTTTGGCGGAAACAACATGGATTACTTAATAATTTGGGTGATGGAAGTTAATCAGAAAATAGAATCGAAATCGTAAATATATCAAGATGCCCTTAAGACGTTGCAAGGAAACGACGGAATTAGAAGCGCTCAATAAAAATTAAAATCCGACTATACTTCTGTATAATTTTTAAACCAGACATTCGATGTAGTTATGCAGTACACAAAACAAATTGTCACAAAAAATTCAAAAATCTGAAAGCATCTATTCAAAGACATACCTGTATTAGTGGACCACCACTTCGCAAAGCGATTGAACGAGTCAACAAACAAATAAATAAACTGAGATATGTTTTGAAAATTTTGACACTTTAGATGAATGATGTCGACTACATAACACAAAAATTTAGGAGCACCAATTTCAAATATTTTCGCAAAACTACCACCAATTTTTATTAATTTGAATGATTCTATACAATTATTTACACAAAATAAGGCAAATTTTAGAAAATCTTTTATGCCTTTGGTGACGTTAAGAATTATAGATAATATACCGATACTTGGAAAACGGTTTCAAACGGTCTCAACTATCATTGAAAACGGTAACTGAACAACGGTTTCTTAGATAATAAATACAGCGAAGTTTTAACGATGGCGTCTTCAGCATCAAGTATTGAATTGTGGTAGCCTCCAGGTGAGAACATACTTTTTAACGATAACTACACACAAAAAACCGATACTTGGGGTACGGTTTCGACCGGTTTCTGGGATAATAAACATAGCACGGTTTTGACGATGTCATCTCCAACACCAAGTATTAAATTATGGAAGCCCTCAGGTGAAAACACTTTTTGCCGATGACTACTGACAAGAAAATTATACTTGGGTTTCGAACGGTTCCAACTATAGATGGAAGCGGTATTTAAACCACGATTCTGAGATATTAAACATGGCACGGTTTTGACAATGGCGTCTTCAACATCAATTGTTGAATTATGGAAGCCCCCAGGTAAAACACTTTGAGGATGACTACATATAACAGACCGATACCTGGGGCACGGTTTCAAATGGTTTCAACTATAAATGGAAGCGATACCATAATCACGGTTCTATCTATCTATGGTAGGTGCTTATATACAGCTGTTTCACCGAGCCGAACTGTTTTACCACTGCCGTACCATGGTTTCCAAGATAATAAATATAGCACAGTTTTGATGATGGTATCATCCATCCATGGAAACCTTAATAAATATAACATTTTTTGCCGATGACATGAACAGATTATACAAAAAACTTCCGTGGACATCGTTCCCTAAGTACTGTGACAACTACATTAAGCACCCTTCTTTCCATCCAGTGTTAAATTATGGAAAGCCCAGGTGATAATAATGTTTTATAAATGTGACACTTCTGACGATGGTATGTACTATTTGTAAGAAAACTTCCGTGGAGGTCGGTCCCTAAGCATTGTGAGACAACTACATCAAGCACCCCTCACCGTGCGGTTGTGGAGCCAGAAGGAGAAGGGGAAGTATCACCAGCATGGTCACCATGTTTCACAGCACTTGAACACTAGCACGACAACGGTAACGGCCACGACTCACACTCACATCCGGGACTGAAGGCATGTCGGGCACGTGGTCTTCTCGCGACGGTGGCTCGCGGGCGAGTGAGCATTCCGAGCACCGGGACGCCACGCACGCGTACAAAACGCATAGGCAGAGGCAGCGGAGGCTGCATGGTGACCCTCTAATTCCATTATGATCGCTCTGCGCTCCGAGGGTGGATTGACGCTTGGGTTCGAACCTCGAATTGGGATGGAGGAAGCAAATTCCCTTAAACATGGACGAGTTTCCACCGATATTGGTATGCCATGGATGGAACACTAAGAGACGGACCTCAGTTCAAATTTCAAACTAAAATAGTGGAACAAGATTTGAGTTTGGGTCGGGATGATAAAATTGTGTTACTATACCATGAAGGAGGTGTAAAAGAATAAAAGTGAGTTTCTATGCAATGGACAGAACAGACAGACCTCATTAATTCAAATCCAGATAAATTATGGAATGAACAAGACAGATCGATTCTTGGGCAATGGATGGGCAGAATGGGTTTCAATCGAGATCGTGAAACTAGGTGAAAACACAAATTTTTGAGAGTTCGGAATGATACCTGCAGTACAGAGATGATAACATTTAGTGAGTTTCTATGCAATGGATGGAACAGTATCGACGAGCTTCAAACCAGAATAGTGAAACTGGTTGAGTTCTTGTTAGTGATGCACAACGAAGCGATAGTACTCTCGCATCTCGTCTCGTCTCGTTGAGTCTTGCGAGACGAAAACGAGAGTGAGATTGCAGTTTAAAATTTGAGGCGAGATCGATGTAACAAGTGCAAGAAGCGAGAAATCTCGCGAGATTCTCGCGACTGTCTCGCAATAAATTCAATGAAAAATTGATTGGAGAACGATTTACAAGGAGTGGAGTTAACGCTAATTCATGAATAGAACACGTGAATGTGAAAATTATACGAATCCACGATATTTTTTCATTTTGTTTTGGTATCGATCCCGAGTGAGGAAATGTAAAATAAATAAAAAAATCCTCCAATATTTCAGTACCTCCTTCATCCTAGTTCTTGCCGTCCCTGAAAAGTTACGGAGTGAAGCGGTTTTTTAATAACTAAATCATACTTAAATGGTGGCATATATAAATTATAATTACAAAACATATTTTTTCAATGTTTAATTAGTTTTATTGATGACAGGAATGCATTAACAGATATTAGTAATGAAATAGTTTAGAAATTATCATTTTGTAATAAATTTCTAGACTACATCATGAAGAAGATTAAAAACAAGACAAGGAAAGTTGAAATAGGATACTACAAATTAGAAAAAATCAGTATAGCAGAATGTGCATTTGCAGACGATCTGGCAATATTTGCAAAAAATGGAGAAGACTTGCAATATAATTTAAACGTTTGGCATGAAGTATTACAGAAATACAACATGAACATAAATACAGAAAAAACAAAGATAATGGTAATATCGAAGGAACAAACAGATGCAACAATAAAATTAAATGGAAAAGTAATAGAACAAGTGGATGAGTTTTCATACTTAGGAGCAACAATAAACAGTAAGGGTGATTTGGAAAGCGAAATTAACAAGAGAATCCATTCAGCGAATAGAACTTACCATGCAATAAACAAGATAGTTCTAAATAATACACAAATATCCAAGTCAACAAAAATGACCATTTACAAAACAATTTACCGACCAACATTACTATACGGAAGCGAAACATGGGTATTAGATCAAAGGAACAAGAGTAAGATACAAGCAGCAGAAATGAGATACCTAAGACGAGTAGAAGGAAAACGAAGAATAGACAAAGTTAGGAATGAAGAAATAAGGAAAAATCTGCAAATTGAAAGCGTTCAAAATAAAATAGACAAAAAGAAACTAGGATGGTACGGTCATTTAATAAGAATGCCAGAAGACAGACAATCCAAACAAGTGTCGAATGCAAAAGTAAAGAAGAAAAATAAAAGAGGAAGGCCAAGAAAGAGTTGGGAAAGCAGTGTGGAAGAAATACTAAGAAGAAACAACATCAATTTTCAAGAGGCAAGAAAAAAAGCAACACACCGAAAGACGTGGAAGGAAATAATAAGCAAAATAAAATAAGAAGTATAATCTCGACACCCGAAAGGGTATATGAGATTTAAAAGATAATAATAATAATAATAATAATAAATTCAGTAACTTAATGACATTTTCTGGTGACCGTAAATGAATAAACATATATTCGTATTGAAATAATTTAGTGACCAGAATTTTATGTTTCTTTTTTTTATTATAGCCAAAGTTCTACGATTGAAAATACATGGACGAAGTACGACTGTTGTGAACTTATATTGTCTTGTTTAAACTGTGACATAAATACGCAGTGCGCAAGCGCTTATTTTTACAGCAAGACTCTCGCGAGACTCTCGCTCGAGAACGAGACGAGACCTAAATAAATGTGATCGAGATTACAGAATCGAAAACGAGACGAGATCGATATTTTATATTTCTTGTCTCGACTCGTCTCATGTGTATCACTAGTTCTCTTACATTTGTAAGCGTTCCGACTGATATCTGCAGCAAGACTTGAGTTCAATTCAGAGTGGTGAAATTCAGTGACTTCTTATGCAATGGGTGTAACAGTACCTACGAAGTTAGAATCGAGATGGTGAAACAGGGTGAGTTCCCATAAATTTCAATAGATTTTGACCGATAACAAAACAGCAAAACTTAAGTTCGAAATGGGATGGTAAAATTCAGTGGCTTCCTATAAAATAGATGGAATATTCTTAGTAAGTCGTTTGAATTGGGGTAGTGAAACTGGATGAGTTCCAATAAATTTTAATTGATTTTTAACTATAACTGTAGCAAGACTTCAGTTCGGATCGGAATGGTGAAAATGAGTTCCTATACAATGGATGGAATAGTATGTGGTTCGAATCTCGATAGTAAAACTGGGTGAGTTCCTATAAATTTGAATAGGTTTTGACCGATAACTGCAGCAAAACTTGAGTTCAAAATGTCATGATGAAATTTAGTAACTTCCTATGAAATGGATGGAACAGTAACGGGTTCGAATTTTGAATTGAGATAGTAAAACCGGATGAGTCCCCGTACATTTGTAAAGTTTCCGATCGATATCTGTAGCAATATTTAAGTTCATATCGTGATGGCAAAGTTCAGTGAGTGCCTAAACAATGAATGGAACGGTATTTCGTTCGATTCGGGATGGTGAAATTAGGTGAGTTCCCGTAACAACAAACTGATATCAGCATCAAAGTTTGAGTGCAAATTAGGATGGCAAAATTCAGTAAGTTTCTATTCAATAGATGGAACAATATAGATACTTCAAAACATCGTACTACGTCTGCGATTGATTTGATTTTAAAACCGCAGTAAAAGATGTTTTCCAAAACACTACACTACAATAAAGACATATAATTCTGGACTGTAAACTTCGCATAAACACAGTTAAAGTAGTTGTATTCTAAGCAAGCAAAGCTGTGTTCTGAAGTATGATTCTTCCTTTGTACAATTACAAAGCAGTTATAACCGGGAAAAAGTGCTTGTGAATCACATTCTCTAGCACATAAATCAAGAATTTAAAGTAGAATTTAGTCAACTATTGTAATTTATGGTAGTTGAAACTTCAAGAACATCAAAACTTTCAGCAAATTAAATTTTCTTGTTTAATTTTTTGCTCATAACTTTTTATTTCAACTCCTCAAGTTTTTCAAAGACTTTAAATTTTGTAAGTGGAAGAATAAATGTATCAGTACTGGTCTGTGAGACGTCCAACACAATAAAAAATCCCGTGAAAATTTGCCTTGTTGATTTGACATGACATAGGACTAAAATCAAATAAAAATATTCCGCATGGGCGATATATCATGTGAAAATAATACAAAAATCATCTGACAAACACTGGAAAAGCACTCGATAGTTGACATTTTGTTACGGGGCACAGACACGACAAAAATTTATAAGTAGCTTTAGTTTTGTTTCAGTGTTTCACTGCAACTGCTCCATTTATCAATTTTTTAACTATTGTCTTATATTTGCTCATCTTGTTTTGCTCGTACTTTTCTCATAACTCGGGTGATCCAATTTAAGAAAACGATCAATAGACGAATTATTAGTCTTCGTAGATAGAAGCTGTACAATGTACAGTATATGTAAGGCATTACCATTTCACAAATTGCCTAATTTATCTATGTAAAGACTATTCTGAAAGTTGAATGAACCGCGTTGAACTAATTTTACTTGAAACACTCTGATTTGATTTGCATATGTGCAATGGTTCTACTAATTGAGAACTGGAATATGTTACCACGATGTTAACTTACTGAAATTGGTTCCATTTCTGTATTGTCATACACCATTTAATTTTGGTCTTTTAGAGCAAAAGGATTAGCATCATATACGAGTTCAGGCTGATAATAGTTCGGCCGGCTTACATTTTCAAAAACAAATTATAAAACCTACACAAATGGTGGGAAATTTATACCATTGGCTCTCAAAATCTAGAGCACAATGAAAAAGGTTATATGCTCTTCATGCATTTTTTGTACGATGTACAAAAACTGAATGTTAATTACGAATGTATTTTGTGTACATGATATGTAACAATCTGTAGGATCTTAATACCCTGAAGAAGGTGCAAGTGTGTACCGAAACGTCGGTGTATAAGAATAAATGCTATTTGTCTTCGAAATAAACGATCGAAATTAACATTTCAAGCCGCTTGAAAATGTCAAGTCAAGCTTCTAATATAACAGATTTGAACTTATGAAGCGGCTTGATTTCTGTCGAAATAAACAGTGAAGCTTCAAATACTGTAACTACGCATGCGCTTATCCGCAATATGTTGCAGTCATATCATTTGTTGGTTGTTTGCATTTTACCTCATTTTATAAAATTGTGACATAGAATTTAGTACAACTGTCCAAAAGCGAAATATTTGGAGTGCTGTAGAAACGAATATTTTTTCAATGGAAGACAAATAACATGATAATCTTTAGATTTTGAGGCTATATATCTAGCATGATATTAGCTCTGTCTGCATAATCTAATATTTAACTATCTTTTTTAGTCGATACGAATTTAAAGAACATTAAAAATAACTCAATCCTGTTTTCAATTCGTTGGTATAAGCCAATAGGATTTTTCAAGTCGTAATATACTTGAAGCCGCTTGAATTGTCGAGATAAACGTAAAGGATCATCTTCTAGTCCATATTTATTTTCAACCGAGACCCTTTATTTTGGCTCAAAATAAAGCTAATTTAAGACTAAGAATATTATTAAAGGCTTAAACACTAAGATTATTTATTTAAACAATATTTATATTACTATATTTATTTATGTAACTACATTTATTTATGTTCACAATTTGTAGACTGTTTATTCATATCACTAACTTTATTACTCGTTGCTTCTATATATCAGACTATATCTCCGTATTTATACAGCCCAGTGTCCTTCTGGACACCACAATGATATTGAATACAATTGATTTAGGTCACCGGTGTAATTAACACGTGCCTATGGGTCGTTCCGCCGCCGGGAATATTCTACCAGTAGCGGAGCTCGTATACTCTTAAGTCAGGAGCGCACGTTACAATATATATATATATATATATATATATATATATATATATATATATATATATATTCTTAATAACTTTTTTTCGTAATCTATTTTTTGTTAGCATTTTTAAGCTTGAGAAACACTGCTCTAAACAGATGAATTTGCAGGGTTTATGGATACAATGGCTAATAGAATTAAGGCTGTTATTGTTATTACTAAAGAGGTGATGTAACCCAATATTAAATAGCGAAATACTTGAGTAAAATATTTTTGTAAGTTTAAAATCTATATTTTAAGTTAATCGAAAGAAATTTTAGAAATTTATTATCATTTTTATAGGTTGTATAATTTGTTTGTTGAAAATGTAAATCGGCCGAACTATTACGAGCCTGGGACCTGGGCTCGTAGTCTTTAATTCTGGCATCTGTTAACCAATTTTCTACAGTACAAAAGCGATTCTTCTAGTGATCTCACCATGACAGAATTGAAAGCTTGTGAGGTGACACTTGGTATTATAGTATATATAGTACAGACATATCATCATGGAGTGATGCAGATATCGTAATTTTCTCAGCAAAAGCATCATCACTTATTCATCATCTTACCGGTAAATGTTCGTCACTTCCCTTGATCCGTAACAAATTAAAATCTCCGTAAATCACCAAAGTCTTTGTGTTTATTAAGGGGTCATACGCTAAGCCATACATCATCCTGTGCGGCTAATTATTAAAACTTTACTTCGCTCCCTCAGCTACTCTTACCGTCGTCTCTTACCGAAGTTCTCCGGGCACACCTGTGCCCTAAACGGAAAGAAAGGACATTCCTGATTGCGGAACTTACAAGAGGAAAGATTCCATTTTTAATGAAGTGAAAAGTATCGTTTATGTTATTACTGTTTCTGTAGCATTAGTTTTATTCAATTATCTTGTAAAGGAAACTGGAATTTAAAGAAGAAATTCAGAGTCTTTGCACGGTAGTGTCAGACGAAAGTCCAGTGTGCAGTAGTTAAAAATAAAACAGGAAGTTTGTTGTGTAAAAAAGCTGAAAACTTTTCAATCTGCTGGCCAGTTCGCATGAAGACTACAGCGAAAGAAATATTGTATCAGCACGCTTTCCACATACGATCTGATGGAGAATTTCATGCACAATCCAAATTATTAAGCGTGTATCGGGCCTTTTCCGTAACATAGTGGTTAATTTTTAGCAACAATCCAATTATTACCGCCCGCTACCCTTGGTAGAGTGAAGTATAGGTATCGTGCTAAAAATCGCATATCAAGGATTTGGTAAATTACCATGTTTTAATTAACATTTTCACGATGATGTCTGCGTGTGTGTGTGTGTGTGTGTGTGTTTGTGTGTGTGAGTATGTGTGTGTGTATGTGTGTGTGTGTGTGTTTGGTTCTTCAGGACGCTCTAACTCAAATAGTATTACTCAGAAAATTTTGAAACCATGTATTTCTGCTTTATTCTAATATGGAAAGTAGCCATTGGATTTTGGTGTAAATCAAGTAACCGCAAGTGGCACTTTACTTAAAGGTTAAAATAGTTTTTTCTAAAAAAAATAATGATTTAAATGTTATTTTTTCGGAATTTATATTATTATAAAAACTAAAGATTATTAATTTTTCCATAGGTATGCATTAATACTTTTCTATATATTTTTATAGATTAAGTAATTAAGTAATCTATTTTATAAGTCCCTTTGTTTTAAAGGTAAATACAATTCCTTAGTTACACATTTTAGATTTCAAATGTTGTTACTGACAGATAAATATCACTGTCACAAAAATTATCATTTGAAATTAATAATAAATAAATATATCATCAGGGCATATTATCCATTGCTGGTTGTGCCAATCTGGTTTGTACACAGATTTCAATATTGATGAAATAGTTATACCGTGCGGGCGCTTACCAGACGTTACCTCACGGACACTCAATGCTGGCGTGGAGAGTGCACCAAAGAGATCAATTTTGTGCCATTAAAATTCGAGCTTATTTTTTGGCGTCAATCAGGATCGAACCCGGGTTCGCTGGTTCGCGACCAGACACTCAGGCACACGGCCACGAGACCCCATATTAATAATGATAACGTTTTAAAAAGAAAACAGTAAATAAAACAATAGTTATAGTTACATATTATATTATATATGAATGCAAATTAACATAATATAGTATACTCGTTTGTATGTATTTAAATTAATAAAAATTAAATGACGGGAGGTGTTGTGGTGGCTACATCAGATTTTTGTTATTTATCGATGTATTTGATTGTGTGTTGTAATCATCTCATCGATGTCACCAAATGTAGCGAACTCATCGCTGATCTCCAACGCTAATCACCAAATGTAATAATTTACTAGTTATTATCAAAACTTACCTATCTTGGTAGCTGGGGTAGGACTTTATTTTACCTTTAATAATAAATTTATATCCAATTCTGACCGAGCGATGTCAAAATTAATAGGAAAATATGAATTTAACAAACAAAATATAATTAAAAATAGAAAAAAAAATCTGATGTGGCCAGCACATAACCTCTCGCCGTATATTTTACCTGGCTGTATGCATAAAGCAAAGAATATTTTTATAAATACAAATAATATATTCATATAAATCTATGACGTATAAACTTCTTTATTATTCAATAATAGCATGTCTCAACATAAAGATATTTACCATAAATTATGTTACAATAAATTACAAAGTAGAGTTTACCATATATAAATATTAGGCTGGTAACAGCAATTTTCAATTCGAACAACTTTGTTTACTTTCTCTTCATATTCTTCTAGTAAAAACATTAATTTTGGGCGGTCTAAAATGTATATATCTGGATTGTTCATCTATTCTTATATATCTTCTTTTACATTTTATTTTTTCATACTTGTTATATCTAAATAACCTTAATTCCCTTTAATAAAGTGACGGATAGATTGCACTCCGATTATTCTTATATCGATGTATAATTTTGTCAATATTTACAACTTACTTGAGAAGAATTTGATAGCTTTTTCGCAATTTAAAGTTACTCTAGTCTACAGTACTGGTGTACATTGTCCCATAATGTTTGAAACAAATTTAAGTCCTTCAACCTAGACTTGTCATCTCCATAATAGTCACAGATCAAGAATTAAGGGATTCTCCAAATACATTTTTCTTTCATTACTCATTATTTCTGACACTGACATTTATCTGTCAGTTACAAATAATTTAAATTTGCAACTATTTTTCATGGGATCCTTTCGGTTGTAAAATTAATTACAACATTATTTTATATATTGTATTCCTTTTATCTCTAAATCTATAAAATATGTATAAAAATATTTAAATGTATCAGAAAGAGAATTTATTTTTCTTTAATATTATCAAGAAAAATTTTCAAAAAATAATATTTAGAAGATTTTTTTTCAAGAATCTTCTACTTCCGGTTGTCCAATTGTTACCAAAACCTTTTCAGATCTTCCCATGAATGTCCGATTGGGAAATACGTTGTTAAACAAATTTTAAGTCTTATAGTTTTTGAGTAACCGTCCTTCCAACATCCCACACACACACATCCACACACACACACACACACACACACACACACACACACACACAGACATCATCGTAAAAATGTTAAAATCGGATTGTAGGGACCTTAAAACGTGCTTATTCAATAAAATCTGGATATGCGATTTTTAGCATGAATCCAATACCTCTCTTAGCGAGAGGTAAAAATCTTATAAATACAATAAATTAAATATAGATGTTTAAGTTCAAATTTTAAATTCTTACATTTATATTACAAATGTTGCAATTGTTACTATTGTTACATAATGGTTACAAATGTTTCAAATGGTTACAAATGGTTACAAATGGTTACGCAATAATACCTTAACAATAAAAAAATAGTAAAAATATACAAAAGAAGAAAACCTACCTTCAGTAGTTTCTAGAAGTGAAAGAAGTCTACCTGGGACAATACTTGAGTAATTTCTTTTACAAAATGTTTAACTTTGGAAGACTCTCTTATGAAATTTTGACCCAACCCCACCAAATGAGTCTTGAAGACTGACTTCGTCTCGGTGATCTCGTGAGTCGCACACCGGTTAATTCAGATTAAGTACAGTCGTACGATCAAAGATTAAATTTGAAATAATAAAACATTCATATTCATTACAATTGGCGCAAATTTTTAAGAACTTGTTAAAAATTAACTACAGGGTTACAGAATGGGACCATAGAGAGATAAAAATGTAAAATAAGATCGCAAGATAAAAGTAGCCCAACACATATAGCGACGTGTATCGTTCTTTCTAGTCTGTTATCCATCCATATCTTAACCGCGTCGACACTTGCTTGATCCAAGAAATCATTGCCAATTTATTTTTAAAATATGTGATGTCCAGGCGATGAAATGAATCCATTAACATCTTCCATATTAAATAAGCGTCGCACTGTCGCCCACTCCAGAACTAAAGGAACTCTTGGTAAAGGGTTTCCCATCTTAACGTCCTAGCTCTGGCAATGGCATTGCCATATCGATCTGCTTTACATGAAGTGCGTGTAGAGGGCCGGCGATTGCTTGCCGCTGTTGTTTCCTGTGCAAAGTGGCCCACTCTTGGCCCTAACGCTCGGCTGGCTCACGCCACTCTATTAAATGCACCAGATCCTCTGCACTTCCAAGCCACGAGATCATGTCAACAATCCCGCAGGAACACCACAACAAAAGGAACGACAAAGATTCAAACGCTGGGATGAGTTTTCTATAAGCGGATTAATGCGGGATCCACCAGCGTTTTAAAGATTGATCCTAAGTCCTGAGTATTGTTTGTCCAGAACTCTAAATGATAATCTTCGTCACTAAATATACCACTGGACTGACCAACATATAAACAAATACGTTAAATATGTTGGTAACGTCGATATATTTGTCTAGTATGTCTGTAAGATAATGTACATTATCATTCCAATTTTTACAGCTTATGTTGGAAATAATAGCGTTGCCGCTTCATACACTGTAAAATTTTGACGTAGTTGTAACTTTTTAGGTTGAAACTATATGCAACCCCAAGGTTAAACAATCCTTCCTTTTTAAAAGGTCGATGTATCAATCGCGAAAAGTATTAGGATTCAGGATACATAATAAATTTTATACGCGGGGAGATTTTTATATTATCTACCTAGCTATGAAAATAACAAATGACAATAGCAATTTTTTGCTGTTAATTTGCTGCGACATTTATCGATTTACTGACCACGTTTTGTACAAATCAAGCTTTAGTTGTAGTTTCTACAGAAGTTTAGTTCCGACAAATATAGTGAAGCTTGTACATAGAAGCGTTATAAAATTCTTAACAAATAAGGGAATGGACCAAAAATAATCCATGAAAGGATGAGGAGGGTATATGGGGAAGATATGCCTTCCTATTTTAGAATAAAAATTTGGTATAAGCAATTTCAGTGGGGCAAAGATTCAAGATGACCCAACATGCGGAAGGCCCATAGAAGTAAGAACGATGGAAAACATCAAAATAGACTTGGTTTTGACAAATTTATTTAATTTATTTATAAAATAAAGTATGTGTTCTACGTAATATAACAAGTGATATGATTGTCATCGATGATATTCTCGAGTGAAACCGAGCTGCTTCGGTTTCACGAGAAATATCTTCGATTATTAATCATATCACGAGCTTATATTTAATGAGAGAATATAATGAATTTTTGTAACACATTATGTTAACCTAACTTTTGATATACATATTCATAATGTATTAAAACATGGTACTTAACGAGTTTTATTTAATATATCGGAGTTTGAATTATTGTTATTACTTATTTTATACTCAAAATTAACTGTCAATGTCGTAAATAAAGAAAACAAATCCCTTAGTAACGACTATAAATAAGGTGATAATTTCTTTGTTTTTTATCATCCCTGTGATAGACATGTAACTAGGGAGATTCTGAATGTTGATTGGCGGAAAACATGTCACGTGACTAATGAATTATATTCTCTAAAAAATATCACGTTCACTGGCTAGTGCTCCAATTTTGCAGTTCCTTTGGATCCTCTTGTATAGCAGGCGAGGCAAAAATAGTATTACTGTGTCTAATAAATATTGGCGAACAAAAGAGTTATTCATTAAAGTTTCATTAATAACTTTTGCTAGTTTTTCATTGTTTGTTTTCTTGTAATTAAATAATAATGTTTCATTAAACGAACATAAATCATATTATATGATAATTCACCAAATGAAAAAAAAAAAACATTAGGTATAGCATACGGAAAAATAAAGATATATTAATTTCAAAAGTATGTAAATAAAAAGAAAATGAAACAAAATAAATAAAATTACTTTTAAAGTTCTGAGTTTTATATGTCGAACATGGTTTGTCAAAATACCACGTTTCTCTGCAATCGACACAATCTTCTTTATTTTATTATAGAAAATACTGTGATAACACATTTACATATATGTTACTTTGTATCGCACTAAATCAAGGAGTTAAAAAGTAGAAGAAATTTAGTTTTTATAATTAAAAAAACAACATAATATATTTTTACTTGAGTTCAAGTGTGAGCATTGCGTCTGTCGACAACAGAATAACAAATGAGATAAAAATATTTCATCCTCTGTCTTCCCCTCCCAATCCCTAGACATGCGGTACTCGTATATACCGTTATTATGACCTTCGGGAAAACCCTTAGTTGCTGGGTTAACAAACACAATTGCTAAGAAATACGCAAGTTTCATTCGACCACTTTTCACTTCTAGTATCTTACAAATAACTAATATTTATCATTTTCATTTGTTTATATATATATATATATATATATATATATATATATATATATATATATATATATATATATATATATATATATATATAAATCAGTTATGTTTCATGGAAAATTCAAATTTTTCATATATACGGGTAAATAATGCTTTTAAATCAATTGTAATCTGTAATCTGTTATGCTTTGCATTTCACACATTTATCTATCTTGTAACATTTTATGTATATTCAATAGTTTGTTACTAATCACTTTCTAATAAGTAACGGAGAAAAAGATGTATGTATGTGTACTACGGAATTATAAAAAATATAATATTAACAAATTTGATTTCTATTAATAATGTAAGTACAATAAGTTATAAAATTCAGTAAAACTGAACATTTCATATTATTTTTGCCACTGCATACTTACGAATCCTTTGAAATTATACATATATTACATTGTTACGTGTTGTAAATGTCAAGTTTTTATGATAGGTACTGTACCTCAATTTGAACGCAGAATATACAGCCTCCGTCAACCCTACAGGTCTAAACATGTTACAAAGGTAGTAGCACGTACCTAACATACAGTGCAACACAGATGCCTGTAAGTGACTTGTATCTACCCTACCAAAATTCCATACCTTTTCTTACCATCTTTCGACCTACCCTAAATCAACTCAAAGGAAGATTCAGCAAATCCACTGGAAATTCATCTTCCCTGTTTCTACCCCAAAACTTTGTAGTGTCTGCTGAAAGTTCCAGGTTCAAATCACATCATCAAACAGAAATAAAGGAGCTCACGGTTATATGGAAAACTCTCATATTTATCGGCTTTCGAGACGGATTGTGTCATAAGAAGCAAAGAGTACAGCTAAAGATACATTACCAACACGTGACATGTTAACACGTGTTAACACGTCATGTCAGAATACGGCACAACATACATATATAGGTGACACAATTACAAAAACGTAAAAGAAAATGATGCATACTTAACACGTTCACTACGAATGTAGTAATTCACACCCGGACTGAAGTATCACAACTGTTTTGAATTCTCGTAACAGCTTGGCATCTTCACACGTCACCCGCGTCATATAGGGCAAGCACATGAGGTGTTAACATGTCTTCCGCAGCCATGGTATCAGGCAAGATGTGACAACTATTGAGATAATATTAAGTAATATTTAAGTTACTTGTTTAAATAGTAAGTAATTTTTGTAAAATTCCATATTTTCTTACAAAAAAATCTGTTGTGGCCAGCACAATACCTCTCGCCACTTCCGTTTTTGGTTACATAAGTATTGTATTTAACATTTCTTGTATACCTAAACTCTACACCAAAAATTCTACTTGACGATAAAAAATGTAGTATAAGGATGATCAAGGGGTTCGACATGCTTTACGTTTTATTAAAAAAAAATTATAGAAACAAAACACAAACTTCAGAGAAGCTATATTTTTTCTCCAATATCGTCTCAAGCCTCTTGTTTGGCTCTGATCTCAAGAATCCTTGAACATTGTAGAAGAACTCATAACGAACCTCTTTTATAATTATTTCTTCCATCGCGGCGCATTTCATTTGAAAACTATCGTCTGACACAATAACACTCTGATGAATATCTGGGACCGCAAGATATTGAATGAAACAGATATTCCTATAACACGTGTGAATACGCGTTAACACATGTTGAAACGTTACGTGTTGGTAATATATCAGTAGGGTACCTTTGCTCAATTTAAGATAGCAGTACACTACTAGGGACTAAATAGGCTAATAATAAGTCCTAACTATGCATAGACTTTTGCTAGCCAAAATTGGTTAACCTATGCTTGCCGAAAATTACTGCATCCGTCTGAACTGAGAATCTCATCTCAGGTCCATGTAATATTTTGAGGGTTATTTATATAAAATGACTGTGACTATATGAAATAAAATGAAGCAAGATTTTTCGTTCTAGCACGTTTTAAATGCAAAGCGTGAAGGTCCTTTATCCTATTTCAAAACATACTTTTTACCTCTCGTTAATAGGAATCATGCTAAAAATCGCATATCCAGATTTTAGTGAATAAGCACGTTTTAAGGTCCCTAAACTCCAATAATAACATTTTTACGATGATGCCTGTGTGTGAGTGTGTGGAAGTATGTGTGTGTGTGTGAGAGGTTGTCGGAGGTACGATTTCTCAAATTCTATAAGACTAAAGACCTGTGTAACTACGGATTCCTCAATCTAACAGTAATGTCTTAACAAAAATCTTCTATTTTTTTTCTTATTTGTTATTACAAATACTAAAAAACAAAATTCTCTATCCGACACATTTATTTTTTTTATTATATCTTCTACATATTTAAAGATATAGAAATATAAACTATAAAATAATCTGGTGTAGTAAATTGGTAAAAATATTATTTCGTTTAATAATAATAGTTACAATTGTTTTAGTTTATTGTTTTATTTCAAGCCACAGTCATGGCTCACTATTCTCTTTGACTAGGTGTATAAAAAAGTGCCCGCCATTTTACTTTTTAATAATGTAACATATGGATTATTTTACATAAAGCAAATTTTATGTACTTTTCAAATTTGTAAAAAATATAGTATGTTCCATTTGAAATTTCAACGTTGATATTAATTACTAATAAACCGGAAGTGGTATCATGAATGTACATCCGTCATCAAGTAGCTTACATGTTGCTGTATAAATCATGTTATATGAAAGAAATTACTTACTTAATAAATAAGCGAGATATTTGCTGGGTCCACTAAATTATAACACCCTATAGAGAAAGATGCAATTTTGTTGACATCGCCATTCGATTCTGCGGGTTATTTAACCTATAAATACATTTCTTTTTTTAAAATTGGTGCACTTTAAATAAATAATGACGCACTGAAATTTGGATGCCCGTATTCCACATACGAATACATTTAGAACTTACTCGTACTCCGTATCTGTTTGTACACCAAGCAATAAAGAAGTTATACTAGTTCCTTGCAAGTCCTGAGTTACGTACTCGTAGAGCTTTCCTCTCTAGGAATTGAATTTGCGGTTGTGGTCCACCTAGGTGCTGGAACATTATACTTGCAAACAACCTACCGACCCGATGCCGATGCGTATCATATTTTAAGATCGACTAATGGATTCTGAATAATGTTGAGAGCCATAACAATGCGCGAATCAATTTATTTCTCTCGAGTTCCTCTAGCATGCGTCTGCACGAACCGAGTGTAAATAAGCATTTCCTTCAGAGCGGCATTAGCATAGAACCTTCGCCATCAACTTTTAATACTCCAAAGTTCGCTGACGTGGTTCACATACCAACAGAAAGGGAGCAGGCTTCGCGGTCAACCAGACTTAAAACTCTATAAGAATATACTGGGAGATGAAATACTATACATGCACCTGCATAAATGAAGATGATACAAGTGATGCCGTTTTCTCAGTTTCAATATGTCTTATGGGGTCTTGTGGCCGCGTGCCTGAATGTCTGGTCGCGAATTTGCGGAACTGGATTCGATCCCGACCGACGCCTAATATTTCTAATATTAAATGGCATAAAATTGACCCGTGAGGTGCACCCTCCACTTCAGAAATGAGTGCCGGTAAGGTGAAGCCTGGTAAACGTCCGCACATTACAAATATGTCATCATCATTACCGAAGTCTGTGTACAAAACAGATTGACACACTCAGTAATGGGTAATACGCCGTGATGATATATATTTTTAGGAAGGAAGGTATTGTTTTTAGTCAAAAAAATTGATGGTAAGTTTTCAATGAATAAACAGGTTTTGGGGTTCTTATGAACTTGATTATATTTTAGTTACCACTGATCAACCGGAAGTACCTTAATTTGAAGCTCTTAACTATTTTTCTTAAAAAAAAATCTGTTGTGGTCACCACAATACCTTCCGTCAATCTTATGTATTATATATATAAATTCCATACATAAATTTTCTTGCAAAAGATTCTAAATTTCCAGTAAAATTATTTCATATACAAACTATGCAAATTGCACTTGACACTAACATCTTCTTATAGATTTCCCCAATCGTTAGGGGTCGCTATTTTTTATTATCTTCTTCTTCATTCCTCTTCATGTCATTTTCAAACCAATGTAATCATTTCGCTTGTATCTTTCTAGAAACTTGTAACCCTAGAATTATTTCCTTACCTATCTTTCCGTGCCTTTCCCAACATCTACTTCGACATCCTCATCTCTGCCACATTAATTTACTTTTTATTTATACTGACATCTGTCAATTTGAATTATATGAATATATTAGTAGTTTCCATGTTTAGCATAGCTGGCTGATTTATAAAATTTAATTTCTTTAAAATTCTTTAACTTTATATCTATTGAATATGAAGTATAAAATGCAATGAAATCGTATAGAGAATAATATAATCTTTAAGTTATAATAACGTTAAATGTTAATAAATAAAATTTAACTGTTAAATCTTCAAATGAAGCTACTTCCGGCTCACCAATTATAACCAAAATCTAATCAGTTGTTCTTCTGGATGCAAACTTGAGGAATACGAAAAAAATATAATTTTTGGAATCGTGGTATTGAAGTTATGCGATTCAAAACTTTTGTCACACACAAGCACATATACATACATACAGACATCATCGTAAACATGGTAAAATCGTATTATAGGGACCCTAAAACATGCTTAGTAACTAAAAACTCATCATTGAAATTTTTGGCTACAGACAATACCTTCCTTACCTAAAGGTGACGGAAGGTAATGATATTAATGACATCAAAGATTGTGTAACTTATTTTACATGATTATTTATATTTACCTCAATTTTACCTTACCCTGTAATTGGGCATCCGCCTGTAGGGCACTGTATCAAATAATAATAATAAGTAAAGGCGAGGCAGTTCTAGTAGAGTCACAGTGTCAACTAATAAATTGAACTTTAAAACTGCCTTTCTCTGGCGAGTGGGGTACGCAATGCAGGTGAAAATATGAATGAATTCTCTGGTTGGAGAGACGGGACTTCATCGAAAAGTATCTGCGGGCATCAATTACAATGATACGTTCGCGAGTGACGCGGTATCGATCACCAGCTAGCGCCAAGAGTCGTTCGTGGAACCGTGCCAACATTGCCAGGTGAACCACCGTCCTACTCCCTGTACAAATGCTATGCTGGCCACTACACTATATCATTCATTCTTTACACAGTGATAGTGATAGTAGATAATAGACAACTTACTCCAAAAAAATATTCCGAATAGTTTTTCAGTTGTACATTTAACGATATAAATCCGTCTTTCCACAAACTCTGTTTTCTTTCCCGTTTACCACCTGCTGGTCGACTGATCGCTCGAAATTCGTAACGCGCATAAAATAATAATTCCAACAACAAATTAGGAAACTGTCAAAAGCAAGACATCGCCGCTTCTCGCCTTAATTACGAAGCATAAGCGCTTTTCCAACTTTTATACATTTCTGTGTTTCAAACACAAGGATGCTGAGTCGGTAAACTATTGCTGTGCCTTGTAAAGTGATATTGTTTCAGTTATTGAAGGTTAACAACAATCCACAGACGGAGAAAGAATCATTAATGATTATTAACTTCCGTTACCTTTAGGTGAGGAAGGTATTGTCTCTGATCAAAAAATTCAATGGTGAGTTTTTAGTGAATAAGCTCGTTTTAGGGTCAATATAAGCATTTAAGCATAATAGTAGACGCTCCATGGTTTGTCAGCAATACTGTTATTCGCAATGACATAAATAAACACAATAAAAGAAGAAATCAAAAAATACAGTGAAAAATATCTAAAAAGACTGGATGTACACCTAAACCAAAATGCAGTAAATTTATTGGATAATAGTATGGATACATATAGACTCGAACGACATAACGCACTAGAACTACCTTTCATATTTATTTAATATTGTATATACGTTACACAGTTTATTTTAATGTTGGCATAAAAAATATGTCGCTGGACATGTTTTCTGCATGATAAATTAACTTATTGTCTACTTTGACAGATTGTAAATAAATATGGGAAATAAAAAAAAGCTATAATAATAAGCATGCAATGGCTGCGTTCGGTTTTACGGTCTGAGCGGTCTGAGCGCTCGATGCCGTTCGGTAATAACATCTGAGCGATTTTTTTGATCAGCTCTACGTTCGGTTATTAGATCACAGACCGCACAGAGTCCGATCTGTTCACTCGTTCTCTAACCATGGAGCATATTGAGCAGTTGTCTGGCGCGTGCATATTTATGCAAACAGTGTCTATTCTATGAATGAATGTCGTTTTCGTATATCAACCAAAAATGTTTGAAATTAGTCATTTTAGGAAACATTTTTCTACATAATTTTCAGCTTTAAGTTGTCCATAATCATTTCTATCTTCTTAATCAGTATCATCAAAAAACCGTTTATAACTTGCACACAGAACACATGTTAACAGTTCTTTATTATTTTCCGTTTTTATTCTGGCGCAAATTAATAAGTGTCAAAATGACAGCTAAACGCTCCATCCGTTCGGTTATTCAAGCTACAGATCGGAAATCGCAGATGAATCTGTCACGTGATCAGATTGCTCAGAGTGCTCGACAGATTTAAATACCGAACGCACCCAATATGTCACGTCATGTCAAATTTGTAATAATTTACTCAATATGGATATAATAATATAAAATTATTAAGAAGAATTGTATTAAAACTTCAATTAATTGCATAACTTGTATTTCAGGCGACAGTAAAGGCCTATTTATAACAACGCAACGCAAGACGTAACGCAAACGCAATGTAAGGAGTTAAAACACATGCTTGTAATAGGGGCTATTTATATCACCGCAATTCAGTACGTAACGCAATGAACGACACGCAAGACATGGCCAACTTTCTGCGTGATGCCTTGCGTTCCTTTTGCGTGTAACCAACCACTTGTCAGTATTTTAACAGGAGGCGCGCGCAAGTGCTTCTTGCACGCTAGAGGTTATGTAAACGTCAAATTTCAAAAGACGTTCTGATTTTCACTATGCTTTCTGATTGGTTACAAGCAGCAAACTTAGCGTAGTTATAAATTACACATTTCGCGATTGCGTTACCCACTGCTTTGCGTGCTTGCGTCGCGTCTTGCATTACGTTGATATAAATAGGCCTTAAGTATGGTACAATACATTAATTATAAACTGTATTTTTAAGTGAATATCTATTTAACATGCTTCAAGACGGTCATCTTTTAGTATAATTTTTAATTGTATTTTTTAAATCTAATTATAATTTCTATGTATAATTTCAGTGCTGTGATAAAGCCTTTAGATTAATAAATAAATGCTACTTCACTTTATAAATATTTTTATATTTATATTCGACTATATTATGTACACTAGTATTATGATTTTAAAATTTATACATGTAATATGTAATCACAACGAAAAGTCTATTTTAATATAAATTTTGTAAAAGATATTTTTGCTTCAGTAAAACGTATTACCACGGAAAACTATTTCATTATAAAACATAAATTAAAACCACTGCTAGAGGAAATTTTAATTATAAAATTAAATCGCCTCTTTGATAAATATTTTACAATAATGAAATTTGTGGCATATTGCAGAGTCTATTAAAATTTAATGAAATATATATTTTTTTTATTGATAACTTTACTTAATATTTCTCTTGCTAGATAATAATGATAATGATGGTAAAACAGTTTCATTGTTTATGTAATTTATTATAAATAATTTTACACGCACTTACTTCTTTGCTATTTACTATTTTAAAAGTAAAACTACTTACAATATATTTTCGACTAGTATGCAAATGACATACTGCACGCGGTATAACATATGCAGGGTAAATATTAGTTTGCATTTATCAACATATACACCCACATACGTTGCGAAACATAAATGAATATATCTGGATTCTATACAGATGTATTACAGTGATTTCTTTTATATTACGACCAAGGAAAATGGGTTTTGCAGAAACGTATAAAATAGTAATAACTCAAAATAAAACGTTGTGGTTTCAGATTAGATATGCAGAAATAATTATACGATTTGCAAAGCAATTATTTTTTTTAATAGCAGTAAGTGTTTTACTTCCTGTTGATTGCATATAATTAAACATGAATATTTCCATCGTCACGTCTTCTAAGTGATGATGATAAACTTAAAAAAGTGTGGCTTTTAAATTGGACATTAGACGAAACAATTGGCAAGTATTGCTAAGCGATATGACATCTGGTAGCAAAATAATGAACCTGTTATTTAAGTATGTAATATATATATATATATATATATATATATATATATATATATATATATATATATATATATATACAGAGTGCCCACTATGTATGGAATATAGTATATATCTCGGTAAATAACGACTGCCAAAATTATAAATTACAACTTTTTACCTCTCGCTAAGAGAAGTATTGGATTTATGTTAAAAATCGTATATCCAGATTTTAATGAATAAGCAAGTTTTAAGGTCCCTACAATCCGATTTTAACATTTTTAAAATGATGTATGTGTGTGGAATGTTACGACACCGAAAAGAGAAAAAGGGTGAAAGGGTACATTGGTATTTAAAAAAATTCAATTGTTTCTCGTTACTCATTTGTTTTCTGAAATAAAAACAACTGAATGCTGCCTTATTAAGGGAAATAAAATGTTAAACAACTTTTATATAGAATTTTTTTGTATACTGTCGTTATTTACCAAGATATATACTATATTCCATACATAGTGGGCACCTGTATATATATATATATATATATATATATATATATATATATTGTAATATGAGTAACAATTATTACTGCTTACTTGAGTGCACATTGTCACGTTATAAAGGCAATAAATTATGTTGTCACGAATTCCCGCGTAAACGAAAAGTTTGTGTTTACATTAAAAATATGCTTGACACGATGAAAAAAGATAATAATACAGTGCGTGGATCAGAAAATTATAAATTAATATATCCGTCTTGGATACTTTGAAGATTTATTCATTATATTTCAAAGAAAACTTTGTTTCAAAACGAGGTTAGTTTTATAAATGTTCACAAAAATATCATTTAAGTTATCTTCACTTCCACGAATACATCATATACTAATGTTCACAAGTGAATAAGAAATATAATAATGAAATTTTGGTATTTTAATTATTTTTTAAAGATATCTAAAAAAGAAGTGGTTATACAATTTAAGTTTTATAAAAGTGTACTTGGAATTTACATTAATTTACTCTTAATTGATAATATAAAACCTACTATAAAATAATATAAAAAGAAAATTAAATATAATACAGTACTATGAAAAATACACAATTCTATAAATTATGTGTTTGCCCATTTGACAGTAGATTAAAATAATACTCGTTCTACCTGTAGTTCAAAACTTGCTACCCCAGCGCTGCGATCTTAAAAATACATGCTAATAACGATAGCTCCAATGTCTTTTGTTTTAATACTCTTACTTATTTTGTTAACTATTAACATCAAAATCGTTATCATCATTTGAAGTTCTTAGAATTTAAATACTTTAATTGATATTTGAATTGCGCAAACTTTATTTATTTGTTGGTGTTCCTACGATGTTCTAGGAATAGAGAAATGTTCTCTAAGACGAGATTTGCTGCAACTTTTTGTGAAATACTTGCAATGGAATTAACTTTGATTCAAACAATTTAATTGTTTCCTAGTTTCTTGGTTTGTATTTCACTGAAAACAAGATACACTGTTGTCTTACACAACAATTCTTCAAGAGCAACTTTAATACAATCGATTAAGTAAATAACGAATCAAATATCGAGGCGTCATATCTTGGAGTTTTGCTCAAAATATTTGATTACAACCGATTGTTTACTAACAAACAACGTCGATAAATAAAATTGAACATTGGAGACTGTTTAAGCCAAAATAGTTTACTAGACGTTGAAGAGAAAACTAGTATATAATATGATAATGATCGCTGAATATTAACCCAAGTTAACGTAAATATAATCGTTAACTATTCATAAACCGTAACCATCTTCTTCATAAATTCACCGTAACCCTGTCTATTAAATTTAATTCCGGCATTTTCACATTGAAGTACTCTAACTCTAAACTCTGCGCTGTATATTCGACCTTGTTTTATTGCAAAGCACTGGATCTAAAATGTAAATGATTAGAAGTAAGCCGTACTATTATTTACAAGAGTTTCAGCCGACTTTGACAAAGAAGCGAATAACTGAGGAACGTTTTATCGCTAATTAAAGAAGATGGTAATATTTATTTCTTCCTATTGGCAATAAAGCTTTGTAATTATCGTAGAATATATTAAAACTTTATTAATAATTTATTAATAAGGATGCATTAAATTTAATAGCTTTTTCAGTGCTAACAAACTGATGTGTATTATTAACTGATTAAATTATTTCACCTCGTTGTATATGAAGTACAACAATAGAGTAGCATTAATTAAAATATAATTTTCCATAGAATAACTTATCAAATGCGTGTAATATGCGAATATTCCAATTAATAATGTGTTATATGTATACCTATTCTATTCAGAAATATACTGTATCATTTAATATTGTTCTCAATCATCCAACAATATAACAAACCATTATTATAACATTTTTTTCAACGACAAATTCTTTGGAAATATCCTAGACACTTTTTTATGATGGAAAATGCAAAGCAAATGAATCGTACCACAATAAAATCATTGTATGATGAAGGTAAGATCAATAAGAATAAGATCAGTGGGTTTTTTCGGCTATTGGCGTGCCAATAGCGGAAAATGAAATAACCTCAGGCGTCAGTAATGTTCACATCAGTACAAACATTCAGGATTCCACAAACATTTCCGACTGGGTGATTTCAGAATGTATTATTACCTGGAGCAAAATATCTAAGGCGTAAAAATAATATTAAAATAATGATGAATCTATCATTTTCTCTATAATTCTGCTTCTAAAATATCATTTATTTTATATTATATTTACCAGTATTATCAAAATCAATTATTATGATTGGATTTCAAATATTAATATTGTAACATAACACGCTATTCTAATTATTTTTTTTGTTGATCTTGCTACTAAAATAACATTTATTTTATATTATATTTACCAGTATTACCAAAATCATTACCAGCCTAATTGGATTTCAAATATGAACATTATAACATAACACCGCCATTATAATTAAGCGTTTTTACCTCTCGTTTAGAGAGGTATTGGATTCATGCTAAAAATCTCATCGAGATTTTACTGAATAAGTACGTTGTAAGGTCTCTAGTATCAGATTTAAATATTTTTGCGATGATGTCTGCCTCTGTGTGTGTGTGTGTGTGTGTGTGTGTGTGTGTGTTTGTGTGTGTGTGTGTGTGTATGGATGTGTGTGTATGTTGGAAGGACGATACCTCAAAAACTGTAAGAGTTAAGACCTGTTTATCTATGGATTCCTCAATCTGACATTAATGCGAAGAGCTGAAAAGGTTTTGGTAAATTGGACAACCGGAAGTAATATCTTTAAAAAAGTCTTCTAAATATTATTTTTTTAAAATTTATATTATTATAAATATTAACGAACACAAAATTCTCTATCCGATAAATTTAAAATTTTAATTATATCTTCTATAGATTTAGAGGGGTCAATTTTGTGGTGCACTCTCCACGCCAATGCCCGTGAGTTAACGCCTGGTAAACGCTCGCATGGTACAAATATTTTATCATTACCAATATCTGTGTACAAAGCAAATTGGCACATCCAGAAAAGGGTAATATGCCGTGATGATATATTTATTTATTTATTTATAGATTTAGAGATAATAAAAATAATCTGTTGTAATAAATCTCACTGCCCAAATAACTCCATGGTAACCAGTTGAGAAAAATATTTGTAAATGTATGTATTGTGCTGGCCACAACAGATTTTTTTTTAAATCGACCATTGAAACAATTATTTAATTTGTATTATAATATTCGGAACTAAATTTAAATCGTTAAAGGTTGATACTCAAGAAGATATAAAATTTTAACTTAATATACTTATGCATATTTCATGTCTTTTTGGGTTTTTCAATCAAATATACAAATAAACCTTTTAAACTGTTTATTAACGTATACACAGAATATTACATACAAAACATGACATATAACATCTATTTTTGTTACTACAGCACTCTCTAGATCTGAAAAAAAAATTAAATATAACAATCTCCCCCTGGAAATGATTTTTGTCACAAGTCATTTCGCAAATTTCTTTGTTTGCATAATCTTTTCTCAATGTATTTCAAGGAGCTTGAAGGTTAAATGAGAAATGATATTTAATTCCAATGTGTTTTGTTCTCGATTTATCAATGAAATTGACAACACGCGCTATTGTAGACTGATTGTCACATCGAATTCTTATTGACGTATCTTTTTTTTTTCTTTTCCATCCAAGTCACTTCTCTAATACATTCTGATAAAGCGATATATTCAAACTTCCATAGTACTAAGAGCAACTGTAGTTCGCTTTACACTTCTCCAAATACGGGCCCTCCAGCTAGTACGATCACGTAACCTGATGTACTTCTACGATCTGATGAGCTTTTTGCCCAATCGGCGCATCTACGTATGCTGCAAATCATTTACTGTTTGTCTGTAGATTATTCCGAAATATTTTGTAAATTTGAGATATCGAAGTATCCTCTTCGTAGCATCCAGTGTTTTCTATCGAAATTACACCAATACTTTGATAATCTTTCAACTGGAAACGAAATATCAGATCTCGATCTTTGAGCTAAATACAGCACTCCTCGATTATTTCTCGAAAAGGAAAATTTTCCGATATATCCTTCACTTCTTCTTCGAAAAAATCCAGTCCAAATCGTTGTAATAATGTTTCAATATACTTCGTTTGTTTCAGGGTTATTTCATTCTCACCTGAATAATTCTACACCCAATAAATGAATTAATAAACTAATATATTTAACTTCAAAACATTTGCTTAGAAGTTTCTAAACATTTTTCCGACTAATTTCGTTTTCTGACATTACCAAAATATTAATATTGAATTACCTTCTTTTGTTGCAAGCTTACACACATGGAACTATTTTATTTCTCTCGAATCCACTTTTTATAAGTGTTACATCGAAATGTTAATTCCAACAACGTCCGCTTTGTTTCAACCCATAGATCTGTGAGATTTGCAATAGATTTTTTCTTCCCCTTCTTCACAAAACTTTCTGGTTGTTCCATAAAAATTGTAGTATCGAAATCACTGTGTAAATAGGCAGTCTTTATATCGTATTGATCCATTATCCAGTTCTTTCCAATTGCAGCTACAAGGAGTAATTTGATAGTCTAAAATCTGTAAATTGGAGCTTATACTTCATCATAATTTATCCTTTTTTGTTCCATAAATCCTTTGACAACAAATCGTGCTTTATATCGTACTGTACTACTTCGATCTATATTTTCTTCTTGTAGATCTATTTGCATTTTATAAGTTTTTCTCAAGGGGTAATTCTGCTTCCAGACTTTATGATGTTTCAACGATTCTATTTCGTCTTGCATCGCTTTCAACAATTTTTCAGAGTCGCTACACCCTGCGATATGGCATGATGCGTAGTTTCTATGGCATGCTGCATTGGAATATAGACCAGAGGGGACAAACGGCTAAGTTTTGCTAAGTTAGCAAAAATTCATAGCTAGAAGTTCTGTACCGATATTAGGACGAGTTAGTCAGAGGATATCTGTCTCAACGTTATGACACGCCCAGTGTCACGCTTACGCGAATAAGAATTCGCACGCTTAGAGGTAGTAGGCAGCAGTTAAACGAATTACTTAGCTTATCTTTGTCATATTCGCCCCGCGTTTAAGCTACGCATGTATCTGTTATAAGCATTATTTATATTTTTGTGTTCACACTATCCTTATTTTACTTTAATATATATAAATAATCGGCGTTGGTATATTTTAAATTAAACCTAAAAAGCCCTGTGAAGTGCAATGAAGTGGAATCCACAAGGTTCCAGCCGTTTAGCCCAGCAGTTCCGTGTTGTACGTCTGGTACAGGGTAAGTACCCCTTTCTCCACATTTCGCCTACTCCCATTTTCGGTCCAACCTGCCCGCAACGCAATAGGTGGTTCCACAACCCTTCGCTAACCACCGGAACAGGTTGTAATAATCCTCCCCTTCACCTAGGCTACATTGTGAAGCCCGACCTAAATTATTGTAAACTGTTACATTTGGCGGTAGTAGCCGGGACGATATTGTGACGTGCGCCCCTGGGAGAAGAGCATACAACGCCGCCACTGACAGAACGTTCCAGAGCGATGACGTAATCCCCGGCGCTGCAGCGGCTAGAGGCTAATTACGCCGTGACCTCATTCCTTTGTATACAGGTCATTGTCGCTTCCGAGTCTTCTAGAATGTTATAAGCGGTATAAATACTGGCCGAAAAAAAGCGGAGGGACAGTCTCATATATACAAGCAACCAGAAATGAACTCAGTGATATAAATAAACAGTTTAACAGTTGTTAACATAAATAAATGTAGTTATATAAATAAGTGTAGTGATATAAATATTGTATAGATAAATAATCGTAGTGTTTAAGCATTTAATAATATTCTTAGTGTTTATAATTATTTAATCATAGTGTTAGTTGTTTTAATCATCTTTTAATATTTCATCCTTAATTATTTACCGTTTAATAAACGTATTCTTTTATTAATAATATTTATCTGATTATTTACACTTCACCCATATAAATAAAAATGTTACAATATATATAGCAAGTAAAGCCTGTTACATTGGCTAACAGACGTAAGGTTTATTCTTCGGCCTGTTACATCTGGCACAATCGGTAGGATTATTCCCGTCTTGTTACATCTGGGCAACAGTCAGTAGAATTATTTTCGGCCTGTTACATCTGGCGCAGTCGGTAGGATTATTACTGTATGCCTGTTACAAGCCAATGGCTTCTTGACATGAAATAGGTTCTGTAGCTTTTTGTTATCCATTTACACACGCTCTTTCACATTTCTTCTTTCGTAATTTCATTTGATGTTTTCTTTTTGGTATTAAATTTTCGTTGATATTCTTTCTTGGTCTTTCTATTTTCTTTTTTTTTGTTGGCTACATTTCAAATCTTGGTCTATTTCTTCATTTGGACGTTCTAATTTTTCTTCTTGTCGTTGATTATTATCTGTATAATCATTTACTGCTTCATTAATTTACTCTTCTTTATTTTCTTTATCAATAATTTCATTTTCTTTATTTTCATCATCAATAATTTCGTCTGTAGTTATCTGTCTCATAATATTCTTTTTCTTCAAGTGTACAATAATATTCATATTATGCTACTATACACACACTATAGAAGATATTCATTTTATTACTAGTACAACAATGTTGTTCATTATTGTACTAGTAAAAAAATGTTCTTCTTAGCTCACCGCTGGCGGCAGCAGTCGTCACAGCAACACAGACTATATTGAAAAATTGTTATTTGACAGTTGTATCGTTTGTGTTTTGTATTGTACACAGCCAACTATGGCTGAAATTGCAAACTCTATAATTAAAACAATTCCAGAAAAATATAAAAAAAAATTGCGCCTCGGCCGCAATAGCTGGGTTCAACACAAAAAGACCGCTTTCTACTCCTAATAACATAATATACTATTATATTCCGTTTCTTTTATTTTCTGCCGAACGTTATATTTCATATTTGATTCAAATAAAAGTTGTACAGAATTAAATTCTGCACCCGAGTTAGTAATAAGATTTTATTGTTCATATTTAATAACCGAGTAAATCAATTTTAAAATCTTTTGAAGATTGCTGATTTATAGCGATAGCCATGCAATTCAAACAAAATTTCTCCACCATTTTATAATCTGAATCTTTTCTTTATGAGACAACTGTTCCATACTTTCAAAAAATATGTTATTGAACGAAAATCACAAACACGCATTTTTTTGATTTGAGTTCCATGGCTACCGCTATAAATCAGCTATCTCCAGAAAAATTTAAAATTGATTTTCTCGGTTATGAAATGTCAAAAATAAAATCTTATTACTAATTCGGGTGCAGAATTTAATTCTCTACAACACTTATTTGAAGTACTTTTGTCTAAAATAATTTGAGAACTTTTGCGCAAGGAAAAAATGATTTCCCATGTTAAACGCCTATGGCCAGGTTTTAATTAACACACTATATATATATATATATATATATAAAATTCATTCATTTCTCACAAGCATAAAAAGTATTATCATCATCTGTAACATAATATTAAAAAACTACCATGAAAACAATGTCATCATCACTTCAATATTTATGTATTTGATGAATACAGAATCTTTAACAAATCGTCATAATGTAATATAATAAGTTTCTCTTTGGAATCCATCCCCTAAAATTCGTTTCCCTCATCACAGAAAGCATAGCCGCTTTTATTGTGCCGTTCTGGCGTGGAACAACTACATAAATGTCAATAGTTGGCGCTGAGTTCAGAATTCAAAACAGTTTTCCGCAGGAAGTTGGGCAGGTGTTCTCTTACGCGTTGTGCACGCCAATGAACCCACGATTGGCTATTGTTGCATTCTGCCTGCACTACCAGTTGTTTGTTAGCGAATTACCCGCAATATGCACGCTATCAGATGTTCATAATCAACCAATAATCACACCAGGAAAGTTACTGTTAACACCGATAAAATTAGGAGAGATTTTCACAGAAGTTTGTAGTTATTTGTTTAATTCAGTGGATGGAGATGTTGAAAATATTAAATACATGTTATACGTTATACTGCAACACAACAAGTACCAAGTACTCGTAAGTACTTAAACTAAGTATTTAAACTATGTAGTTACAACTTAACTGCTTCTTGTGTGGAAGGCTTCAACCAATTGAGGAGCTCTTGGCAAAAACGACCATAGTCCAAATATTGTAAATATGTTACAAACAGCGACATGTATTTTCAAGGATGCCAAACAATTTGGTGAAACTGTTTTCGCAGAGAGCATTTTAGTACAAGTTATTACATTTTAAAGTTTGAGCGTTTTTACAAAAACGTCCAATAAGAATAAAAATGTATAATAATTATGTCATCAATGTTTATTTTTCTATTTCTTAATATCGAGCAAATAAATTTCTAATATTTAAACATCATCTTGAGTTAAATAAAGTTACAGAAATCCATAAAAATAAAGAAGCTAGAAAGTAGTTTCTTTGATTATTTCAAATTTTAAAAAATTTGATGTGGCCAGCACATTACCTCCGTCAATCCTCTGTTGTATGTACAAATTTCATGCATATATTTTCTTGCAAAAAAATCTATATTTCCAGTAAAATTGTTTCATAAACAAACTATGCAAATTGCACTTGACACTGACATCTTTAGTTTTTCCCATTCGTTAGGGGCCGCTATTTTTTGTTTTCTTCTTCCACTCATTTCTATTATGCGTGTCGTCCTCACTCATTTCCTTTTCTCTCAAGTCTTCCGCGATAAAATCCTTCCATCTTATCTTTGAACTTCCTCCGTTTCTTCTACCTTCTACTACTAAGCTATTCATTATTTTTCCAATATAGTCTTCATTTCTCCTCATGACATGTTCAAACCAATGTATCTTTCTAGAAACTTCTAACACTCGAGCCATTTCCCTTATCCTTTCATTCCTTACTGTATCTTTCCGTGTATTCCCCAACATCTTTCTCAATATCCTTATCTCTGCCACATTCATTTACTTTTTATTCATCTGTCAATTTGAATTATCTGCAAATATTAGCAGTTTCTATGATTAACATAGCTGATTGATTTATGAAATTTAATATCTTTATAATTCTTTAACTCTGTATCTATTGATTATGAAGTATAAAATTATAACCAAAATCTAATCACGTCTGCATATGGATTTAAACTTAACGAATACGAAAAAATTATAATTTTTGGAATCGTGGTATTGGAGTTTTTCGATCCGAAACTATAGTCACATTCACTCTTTCTCTCTATCTCACACACACATACACGCACAAACACACACACATACATACACACACATACACACACACACACACACATCATCGTAAAAATAGTAAATTCGTATTCTAGGAATCCCGAAACGTGCTTATTCATTAGCAACTCACAACGTGCTTATTCATTAGAAACTCACTAACGATTTTTTTGACCAAGACTATACCTTCCTTGCCTAAAGGTGATGGAAAGTAAAAATGAACTAAGGTTGCTTTTGTTAAGAGCTTCTCAATTATAAGTGGAATACAAATAATGTTACAAGGTAACGTGTATAATATTGTAGTCTAATACTTTGAGAAAGGATTAAATAAATATGTATATATACATACATATATACTATTTTATACAATTTCGAAGACAACTTTTGCCATTAAGAAAATTACGTTTCTTATATATTTTATGCAACAAAGTAAGATATACTCTCTTTGTGAAATGAAATCAACTATACTCAGAAAAATTGACTCTGTCGGCTTCAGCAATAATATTGTAATTATGACAAAGCGCTGACTGCTTGCATTATAATATTGTATGCCAACGGGCCATTATTTGTGCCGCTCTATTGGAATGAAGACATGCATCGCATAGTACTTTATCTACTCTGAGTACTCTGTTGTAAAATAATCTTACTGGTCCTTTAACATAAATGCTATTTTTGTTTGAAATAATTTTCGGAACTACAGTTTTCATTCTCATAGGAAATAGTTTTCATTCTCATAACAAATTATTTCAAAGAAAAATAGCGTTTATGTTTAAGGAACAGTAAGATTACTTTACAATATTTTACTATACAGAGCATGTCTTAATTTCAACAGAGCGGTGCAAATAATCACTGTTTTCGGGACAATTTCCCTTTGATCTATGACAAATCTATAACTAAATTTGGTACTAAAGTCATCTCGCCTGCTGGCTTGTGGTAAGGGCGCTAGCCTAGCCAAGGGTGGCAAGGGACGGCCGTAGGATTTATGGCCGGGGAAAATAATAACCAGCGTCACGACGTTCGCCGAGGGACGTAATGACGTGATTTCCGTCCGGTTGCGGGCGTCGCCATTGATGGACATATTTTTATGGCGACGTCACCATGTGACACCACACAACCGCGACTTGATCCAAGGGTAGAACAGCATAAAACTACGGATAGTTCGGGGAGGAAAATGCAAATTTGAATAGATACCGGTGCATAAAAACCTGCATAAAAACATGAATAAATCCTGCTGGATATATTTCCTGAAAGCTTCTGAAATCTATGATGCAGCTTTCGATTTCTCAATACAGGGTTTCCAAAATATTTCAATCTTTTTTTTTACCTTATCATCACCTTTTCATCATAATAAATTTGATGTGGCCAGCACAATCCTGTGTATTATGTATAAATTCCATACATAAAATTTCTTGCAAAAGATTCTAAATTTCTAGTAAAATTATTTCATAAACAAACTATGCAAATTGTATTTGACGCTGACATTTTCTTCTTCTTCTCTAGCTTTTCCCATTCGTTAGGGGTCGCTATTTTTTATTTTATTCTTCCAATCATTTTTGTTTTGCGTGTCGTTCTCATTCACTTCCTTTTCTTTCAAGTCTTTCGCAATACAGTCCTTCCATCTTATCTTTGGTCTTCCTCTGTTTCTTCAACCTTCTATTACTAAGCTATTCATTATTCTTCCCATATATGCTTCATGTCTCCTCATGACATGTTCAAACCAATTTAATCGTCTCTCTTGTATCTTTCTAGAAACTTGTAACACTAGATTTATTTCCTTACCGTATCTTTCCGTGTCTTCCCCAACATCTACTTCAACATCCTCATCTCTGCCACATTCATTTACTCTTCATGGATACTGACATGTGTCAATTTGAATTATATATTAGCAATTTCCATGATTAGCATAGCTGGGTGATTTATGAAATTTAATATCTTTATAATTCTTTAACTCTATATCTTTTGAATATGAAGTACAAAATGCAATCAATTCGTATAGAGAATAATATATTCTTTAAGTTATAATAACGTTAAATGTCAATAAATCATATTTAACTGTTAAAATCTTCAAATGAGGGTACTTCCGGTTGACCAATTATAACCTAAATCTAATCACTTGTTCTTCTGGATGTGAACTTGACGAATACGAAAAAATTATAATTTTTGGAATCGTGGTATTGAAGTTATGCGATCCGAAACTTTTGTCACACACACACACACACACACACACACACACACACACACACACACACATATACATACAAAAATACATACATATATCATCTTAAAAATGGTAAAATCGTATTATAGGGACCCTAAAACATGCTTATTCACTAAAAACTCATCATAGAATTTTTTGACCAAAGACAATACCTTACTTACCGAAAGGTGACGGAAGGTAAAAATCTATCTGAATACTTTTTTCGTGAAAATATATAAAGCCTTCTCTGTTTGTGAAAATGGCGAAAATACTGGACTCCACGTCCATTAGTATTAGCCACAAATAATGGATGAAGTTATTGTGTACCATTCCTTATCTCCAAAATCCTCTATTGATACTACATCACCGGAGCTATAAAAATAATAATAATAACAAAAAGACGTGTAATTAAATACTTGTCATCTTTATTGAAGTTTGAATATGAAATATTATTTCAAACATACAGGATAATTAAACAGACAAAGATTATAAATATTTTCATCGTTATCATCATCATGTTAGCAGTTGTAATAATTAATGACGTATTAATGATCTTAACGAAGAGGATAAAACTCAACGACAATATTTATAGCAATTCTTGAACTCTTCTTCTTTATCACGTATTCGAGATAAAAGTATGAAATGCGGTTTATTAATTAGAATTTATTTGTCCGTTGTCTCTGATAACGAGTGTCGTGACCGGATAGTTAGCCCACCAACGCACTGTAATTAAGGACAGAGTCGAGAGCAGAGTTTTCCAACGTTTTTCACAAAGGTAAACCACAATGAAAAAAGAATCAAACCTTTGGTGCAGATAGAAACTAAAACAGTTTGTTGATGAAGATGGTTTGTACGATGCAAGCACACCGCAATGATTTTAATTAAAAGAAATATTTATAAAATTTCAATTTATAAATATTGGTAATAAAAACATACAAAATGTATTGTATGCAGTTTTTTGCCTCCCGCTATCCTTGTAAAGGAGGAATAGGGATCATGCTGAAAATCGCATATCGAAATTTTGATAAATGACCACATCCAAGGTCCATAGAATCTGATTTTAACATTTTCACAATGGTGTCTGTGGGTGTGTATGTGTATGTATGTGTATATATACTATTTTTTTATAAATTTGGATTGCATTTTTTGTCCTCTTTCCGACAATACTAAATTTATTAGTGTTAACGTTATTCATTTGTTAAAAATTATTATTTTCTTTTGCACGATTTTTATCGTTGAGATATAATTTAATACTTATGTGAGAGGGCTATGACAGTAATTGTTTTCATGATATTATGTTAATAAATTCATTTAGTTTTAATTTAATGAATATGAAATAAGAAATTGACAAGTAACAAAATATTTATTCATCATGTCCTCCATTTACATTAATACATTTTAAAGTATGGCTTCTTAATTCACTCATAACATTATTAAATTCTTCAGCCGCTTCTCCAAAACTTCTGTTATTATCCTTCAACTAATAATACTATCTTCACTTTGTCTTCTACAGTCAGTACCAATGTAATAAAATACTTTCGTTAATTGCTGTCATAGCACTCTCACATAAGTATTAAATTACATCTCAACGATAAAAATCGTGCAAAAGAAAATAATTATTATTGTCGGAAAGAGGACAAAAAATGCATTCCAAATTTATAAATAATAGTATAGGTTGTATTTAAATTCACAAAGTTGATATCACTTCCGGTTATACCGGAAGCTCTACAATTACAGTTTATACACATTTCAATCACAAATATTGCACTGATTAAATCATGTCTTATAAGCAATATATGTATCTGTAATAATAAGCGAGAAAACAGGGTGTAACCACTTTTTCAAACATACAGGGTGTTTCAGGAGTAGTGTAACAAACTTTAACAGCTTATTCCTGAGGTCATTTTGAGCCAAAAATGTCATATGAACATAGATCCTATTCCTTCTAGTTACCAAAATACAAGAGGTTGAAGTTCTATAAATAACACGAAATTTTCTAATTTTTGTAATCAAGGTACTTTCGGAAAACAAGAGTTATTATTGAAAAGTCATACCTTATTTGTATTAATTAATTTTATTTATTAATATTAACGAATACGATTTGGACAACAAAACATACGATGACACAATTATTAAATAGACAAATAAATAAATTCTAAACACAGAACAACATGGAATAGGTTAACACAATATGAAATAAGATAACAAATTTAAAATAAATACAGCAAGTGCTCAAAATGCGCGCCTTGAACTCGTATGCATGCTTGGCATCGGCGAATCATAGAATCATATACACGATAAATTACATTTTGATCGTTACGAATGGCAGCAGATGCATTCATAATTCGTTCAAGTAACTGTTCACGCGTGTTTATTTGTACCCTATAAACTTCTTGTTTCAAGTGTCCCCATAGATAGAAATCAAGAGGATTTAAGTCTGGAGATCTTGCAGGCCAAAAGTTTGGACCTCCACGTCCAATCCACCTATTGGGAAAGTTTTGGTTTAACAACTCACTTGTCTACCATAGTGAGGAGGAGCACCATCATGCTGGTACCACATCTGTTGTCGTACAAGAAGTGGAACATCTTCTATTAATACAAATAAGACTTTTCAATAATAACTCTTGTTTTTCGAAAGTACCTTGATTACAAAAATTAGAAAATTTCGTGTTATTTATAGAACTTCAACCTGTTGTATTTTGGTAACTAGAAGGAATAGGACCTATGTTCATATGACATTTTTGGCTCAAAATGACCTCAGGAATAAGCTGTTAAAGTTTGTTACACGAGTCCTGAAACACCCTGTATGTGTATGTGTGTGAGTGTGGATCTTCTAGACACTCTATCTCAAATATTATCAATTGCAGAATTTTGAAACCTTGTATTTCGACTTTACTCAATATGAAAAGAAACCATTGGATTGTGGTGTAAATAGGATAACTGGAAATCGCACTTTACTAGAAGCTTAAAATAGTTTTTCTATCAAAAATAACTTTAAATGACATTTTTTCGCGATTATGTTGTTATAAAAATTAAAGATTATTGAATTTTCTACAGGCATGCATTAATAATTTTTCTATATATTTTATAAATAAATTAATAAAATAATCAATTTTGTAAATCCCGCATTCATATTTCAAATGTATGTAACTGACAGATAAATGTCACTGTCAAAAAATAACCATTTCAAATTAATAATAGTAACGTTTTAAAAAGAAAATTGAATATTGAACATTTCTGGCGTGGAGATTGCACTAGAGGGGTCAATATTGTGCTATTTAAAATTCGAAATATTTGGTGTTGGTAGGAATTGAATCCGATTCCTCAGATTCGCAACTAGACACTCAGGCATGCGGCCACGAGACCCCATAGGTGTATGTATTTAACTTAATAAAAATTAAATGGCGGAAGGTATTGTGTTGTTCACATCAGATTTTTTTATTTTTTTGGCATAACCATTTCCAATTGAAACGTTAAATAATTCAAACCTTTTAGTTTTACTTTACATCTAATCGAAAATGATCTCATCTTTACTGTCTTTTGTCTATATTTGTGAAACTTTTTCGCGCTTCCTGGTCGGTTAAATTACAAACGAAGCCCTTCTCGTTATTCATAACTTCGATTGTAATTAAGGCTTGCTCTTGTGCTGTGCTATCGTCTCTAGAGTCGAGTACGTGTCCGCTAATTGATTGATTGTGATTGATCGTAAATAATAAGACGCCGCGGAATTGCTGTATAATTAATGAAGAAGTTGCCGAAAGGTGTGCAGGATGTTGGATCAATCATTCGCCCCACTGCCTCACAAATACACTCTATAAACAATTATTCCCTTAATGAGTTGACTTTGCTCTGCATGGATTATTACTAAACCCTCGAGTATATAAACCAGGCCAATTGTCAGCGAGCTATTACAAAATATATTGATTTTAACATAGAAATAATTCATTTTAATATATAATAGTTATTAACAATTATTTGAATTCCCAGCTATACAACCGACATTTCGGCACACTCTTGTACCCTCTCACCTGAATAAGTAGATCTTACAGAATTTTTGTGAACCTGATGTATTTTTACCTTCCGTCACCTTTAGGTAAGGAAGGTATTGTCTTTGGTCAAGAAATTTAATGATGAGTTTTTAGTGAATAAGCATGTTTTAGGGTCCCTATAATACGATTTTACCATTTTTACGATGATGTGTGTATGTATGTATGTGTGTGTCTGTGTGTGTGTGTGTGTGTGACAAAAGTTCCGGATCGCATAACTTCAATACCACGATTCCAAAAATTATAATATTTTCATATTCCTCAAGTTTACATCCCGAAGAACAAGTGATTAGATTTTGGTTATAATTGGTGAACCGGAAGTAGCCTCATTTGAAGATTTAACAGTTAAATTTGTTTTATTGACATTTAACGTTATTATAACATAAAAAATATATTATTCTCTATACGATTTGATTACATTTTATACTTCATATTCAATAGATACAAAGTTAAAGAATTTTGAAGAAATTAAATTTTATAATTCAGCCATCTATGCTAAACATGGAAACTGCTAATATATTCATATAATTCAAATTGACAGATGTCAGTATCAATAAAAAGTAAATTAATGTGGCAGATATGAGGATGTTGAAGTAGATGTTGCGGAAGACACGGAAAGATACGTTAAGAAAATAACTCTAGTGTTACAAGTTTCTAGAAAGATACAAGAAAGACGATTTCATTGGTTTGAACATATCATGAGGAGAAATGATGAATTATATTGGAACAAGAATGAATAGTTTTGTAATAGGAGGTTGAAGAAACAGAGGAAGACCAAAGATAAGATGGAAGGACTGTATTGCGGAAGACTTGACAGAAAAAGGAACTGAACGAGAACGACACGTAAAAATAGCGACCCCTAACGAATGGGAAAATCTAAAGAAGTAGAAGATGTCAGTGTCAAGTGCAATTTGAATAGTTTGATTATGAAATAATTTTACTGGAAATTTAGAATCTTTGGAAGAAAAATTATGTATGGAATTTATACATTATACACAGGATTGACGGAAGGTATTGTGCTGGCCACAACAGATTTTTTTTGTAAAACTTTACTTACCCAGATAAAGATGCAAGATTGTACCGAAACTTCAATTGTGTGAGAAAATAGATACTGAGATTTCGAGTAATTTTTAACACCTAATCTATATTACAATCAAGAATTTTTTCATTTAATTTGTAATATTAAAGACGGCGAAGTTTTTTTATAATTCCTCTAAAAATTGTTTTACAAACTTACTATAATATAAACTAGGTACTCTTGATTTTTGATATTTTCAGCAGCACCAAAAGCATTATCATCATCACCTGTTTACAATATTAAGACAAGTAATGATACCTTAATTTATTAACCATAATTACCATATAATTGATGATATATTTATTTATTTACCACGATCTTTATGCTATAATTCTATATCTATAAATATTTCTCGCCATCAACATGGATTCATGCCTGGAAGATCAACCACGACTAACCTTATCAACATGACAACTATCAAGTTGATGTTATATACATATATTTTAAAAAAGCTTTCGCCCACTATATTCAACGTCTTCATTAATGACGTGGTGGACTGTGTTCAACATTCTCAAATACTTTTTTATGTTGATGACATTAAATTTTATAAAACCATAAACTCTATTAATGACTGTATTCTTTTACAAAACGTCATTAACAAAATTTTAAAATGGTCCCAGAACTCATAATTGTTCTTTTATTACAGCAAATGTAAAATATGAGTTACTTTGTTAAAAAATACGTTTACACTTATGCATATCACATGAAAACTAATTCGCTTGAGAAAGTAACTCAGTTAAAGATCTTGGGATTATATTTAACACAAAATGAACATTTAGGCCCGGTTGTTCCAAGTTCAGATAAAGTAGCAGTTTACTATCTATTAGATAAATTTATTCTACCGTCTTAACTAGAGCATAAGATTTTTGGATTGCTCCATGATGTTTTATTCTCCGGATAGCTAACTGGCAGATTGCTATCAGAAAGATTAAAATTGTGTTAGGGTAGGGTTAGTTTTGAAAATTTGGCAACTTGGCTGCCACAATTTTAATACAAATTTGGTTACTTTTTCGCTTGTCTGTGTTTTGGTGCAGTTGTAGTTTAAACCATAGTTTGAACGTTTAGAAAAAATGATAAATACGACTTGCAAAAATAAGTGCTAAAAATTATAGATAAAGAGAAAGAGCAGTTTATTTTACTACCGGGGAAATAAGTAAATTAATTAAATTAGTCGACAAATATAAAAATATAATTGAGTCCAGGAAACAGATTCCGCCTCTTGGAAAGAAAAAGACATCATCTGGAGTCAATTAGAATTTTTTTTAGTTTTAGTTGTGGCCAGTATCCACGATATACAACCCTGTTGCATAAAACCATAAAGCTATCAACAACTGGCATATCGAAGATACAGCGTGATTCGTAATTCAGAAAAACAAATGTAGACAAATAAGTGTTTATTTCTCATATTATGCTTTCTTTAAACTTAATAGATAAGAACAATATTTAGTCTTCAATTTTATTTAACAAATAAAGAACTGTATTCTTTGACATTTGAAACCTCAAAAAATTCTGAATCATCTCATTCTTCAAAATTATTACATCTTTCTCGTACTGTATACTGTTTTCGAAAATGAATATTATCAAAAATGAAATCCAATACTTCATCATCACTGTTGTACTGATTTATTATAATAATTATTAATATTAACAAACAGCTTATATCATCAAAACAACACAAACGTTCCATACCATATGATCCGTTTCTCCTCACTTCGTGTTTCCATTCGTGTGCACTCGGTACGATATTCTCTGGATAAAACTCTTAACTGGTAGTTATCTTGCCGTTAACGAAAATTTATCTTACTGGTAACCATAAGTGGAACAACGCAAACTGAAGTTATCAATAGTATAAATTTTAACCGAATGTTTAACTATAGATGGAACAACCGGCCCTTAATGTACACATTGAGACTACTGGAAGATCATCCTACAAATATCTGGGATTTGTAATTAGAAATTTTCAGTCTTTCTGTAAAACAACTACACTAAAAAGCTTGTATTGTGCATTTTCCGCTCTAAGCTGGAATACTGTCTACAAGTATGCAATCCAATATATCTTAAATACATATCTAAGATTGAGTCTGTCCAGCATAAATTTATCAAATATTGTTTTTTTTTTAAATCCGTGGACAATATCCTAGATTTACCCATGATTATTGTGTTTTATTGCCTGAAGTGAAGTAGCAGAATAAATTTACAATTATCTCTCTACTTATACAAATTAATTAATAATTGTATTGATGATCCATGTAGTCTTGAGTTAATACCATTTCACTTCAAGAAATAAAGTAGTATTTCATTGAAAACAAGGACTATTATGAAATGAAATTTCAAACAGACAACTTTGTGTAGCATATAACAATGTATCATATTACTATTGACATGTCAAATTTCGCGACTCTTTATCTAAATTTAAGAGTAGGTATATTCATAAAATACTTTTCGGATAAAGTTACTTGTTAAAATGTTTATTAATTATGTACTGTTTCAACACATTTGTTTCTATATTTGTATACTGTATAATCGTCCTGTAATTGGATTCATTAATAAAGAAGTTAATTAATTAATTATTATCATTACCAGTAAATTAAAGCAAAACTACAACACAATCTTTATCGAGTATATCTTGAATAATTAATCATAGAATTATTTATTTATCAATAATGAGAAGCAATATCATTATCATTATCATCATATTAAGAAACCAGAATAACTATACAGGCTGACATTTGTATCATTTCAGAAACAGTGGGCTTGGTTCATACTACATGTAAAATATTAATGCTGATTAAGGTAATGATGATAAAGTTAATGATTATAATCCTTTAACAGGAATTAATTCAGATGTAAATATATTCAGGACTGGATTTAAGGATACAAGACCTTAGGGTATTCAAATTAGACGAGGTTTCGCAGTCGATCAACTAAAAACAAATTAGTAACAAACAATAAAGTATTGACATCCTTCCAAAAATTTTATTGTTGACACATTTAATACAGTTTTTAGTAAATGCACTCTATTCTACTTAGAAAAATGTGCTGAAAATTAAAAATCTAATTGATTTTGGGGGAAAGCATTTTGCAGAAAGCTTTTAAAATAAGCCTGCCACATCTTTATGCGAATAAATATGAGAATAGATAAGAGACGAAATGAATCTAAGAACGAATATAAATCCTTTACATTCCTAAGGATTTGACATCTTTATTTGTTTGTGCAAAGTTATCACGGCGTTATCTTTATAGCTGTTGTTTTAGGAGCGCCTAACAAAGTAATGGGACAGAATATGGTGTCACGTTACTACGTTCCACGCATAATAATTTAAGCCCTTGCATATATTAAACAACGGACCTTTCGTATGAACGAAATAATCAACATTGCGAACTTTATCAGAATACAGGGTATTTTAGAATTTGCTCCACAATTCATTAAAAATCTGGTGTATTGTACACCGTAAAAATAGCTAGTGGCTTGTAAAGTCAACATTGGAAGACGTCTTGGCTTGAGCCAACAAAAAGAAGATATGAAGTAGAGGACCACATGGTCGTCCTAGCTTCTCTCGGTTACTGGTCGGTGGTATCTCGAGTGCTCTTAAAGTGGAGTGGCTTAAAGTAGGGTGAGGAAGTTACAAGGATACAATTTAAAGACTTTCTGATATATACTAATTTATTAAGCAAATAAAACATCGACAAATACGTGTGATGTAGGAAAACTTGATTATCTTGACAGTTAAACTTTATTTAGCAAAATACTGTGAGATGTTTTAGGGAGCCAAATTGCAATTGCTACTTCTGGGGTGAATTTTTTACTTACATGTACCCGACGACATCAAATACACATTATGCTTGTTTGCCATATTTATTTATTACCTATTGTTTCTCTAATTATGTCGTTATTATGTTTCATGTCTCTGATATTATTTGTTTGGTATCTATATGAAAGCCGGGCTCAGACGATTGATGTACTAGACGAATACACCAATATTGGTGTACGTGGCAAGTGTACCAACTCATATAGGCCACTAACAAGCAAAGGCGCTTACACGATTTGTACAGGATGGAACAAATTCAAGTGCCTTATATGAAAATCTTTCTTATTATCCACGTTACTGAAAATTGATGTAGATCTTTATGGGCCAAATTTTCGAGATTTCCATTTTTAGTTATATAAGAATATGGTGCGAGCAGACATGTGACATTGTTGGCCTTGACAGACAGATATGGGGGCCCGTGTCAGAATGACAATTAGTAATTGTGTACATAGATGTCAAATATCAAAATTTTTCAACAAAATTTTTATGATTTTCTAAAACGTAGTTAATTTGTCACCAGGAGTGTGGAATTTACTTGTCGAGAAAAATAAACCACATGGAATTGCAAAATCACTAAATTTAGAATGAAAAATTATGATGTTTGACATCTATGTACATAATTATTAGCTATCATTCTGATACGGACCACCATATCTGCTTGTCAAGGCCAACAAAGTAACATGACTGCTCGCGCCCTATTGTATTTAACATTTCTTGTATACCTACACTCTACACCAAAAATTCTACTTATATCTATTCTTTATATTTACAATTTTTAAATTTTAAATTCATGCTATGAAGAAATTTTAACCTACTCTTCTAATTTTTCGAAATGTTTTCAATTCATTGTCGGGATTGACAGTATTTTTGAAGGGTATATGTAGTATACCTATAATTTTAAATACTTAACTATTAATACAATAAGGAATAATATAATGTATGTACTTCCCAGAAAAAAGCTGCAGTAATGTCTTTGGTTTTTGACACTGACATTTATCTGTCAGTTACAATCATTTTAATTTTTCAATTGGTTTCCATGACATTATTTGGGCTGTGAGATTTATTACAACAGATTATTATTATACCTCATATTTCTTTATCTCTAGATCTATAAACGATATAATAAAATATTTATATGTATCAGACAGAGAATTTACTCTTTATTAATACTAACACGAATAAAAAAATTCAAACCATAATATTTGGAAGATTTTTTTTTAAGAATCTGCTACTTCAGGTTGGCCAATTATTACCAAAACTTTTTCAGTTCTTTCCAATTATGTCCGATTGAGAAATACGTAGTTAAACAGATATTAAATAGGTATTATAGTTTTTGAGAAATCATATCCTTCCAACATCCCCACACATATACATACATCCACACACACACACATACACAGACATCATCATAAAAATATTAAAATCGGATTGTAGGGACCCTAAAACGTGCTTAGTCATTAAAATCTGGATATGCGATTTTTAGCATGAATCCAATACCTCTCTTAGCGAGAGGTAAAGAAAAAAAATATCACTAAAAACTCAAATACCGCTTAATTTGACCTCTCCATTTTAATTTTTAATAATTTATACAATAATTAAATGAAAAGTATTTTCAAAACACACAACCTTCTCCATCCGCTTATTGATACAGAATGGATAGTAGCGAAGCAATGCACAATATTTGTTCAACTCATGTGAGCGCAACCACCAAGTTAATACTAGTCAAGTGTACCAATAATTGTGATCCTTTTGACTTGTGCAATTTTTACCGACATACAATTGGAAACTGACCGTACTCACCACCAGTAACGGATAATTGTACAAGTACACCACTCACACAACGTGGCAAGTATACACCATTAACAAATATTGACACAACAGTAGTCTGAGCCCTACTTTATACAATTGCTACATTGGAGGTTTGTTATGCATGTATTTAATAGTTTTCTTTATAAGCTTTATTGTAGTGGGTCTGCATATTCTCAACCTATTTTATTCTACTATTGTATCATTATTTGCCAGTTAATCGTCTGAAAAGAAATAGTATTGTGTTACTTGCTCCGATAGTGTTTTATAATTGTATACACGTATACAGTAAAAAAAAATAAAGATGTCCGATCTGTATCATGAATGAATTAACAAATTGGCATACATTTATCTCTTTCCTTTGCAAAGGCTATAAGCGTGTGCGATAAGGATGGATATAACACGCTTGTCTTTCAAAAATTCATTTTGTTTCGACTAAGTTAAGGCATTCCACTTTAAAACGATGCTCGTTGTTGATAATACTTTAGCTGTAACGAAAGTTTATATATTAATTCAGATACATCACTTTGATTCATAGCCCTACGAATAACGTTATTTTCTGTCAGAGTCACTGACACTGACATTGTGTCATTATCTTATTTTTCACATTTTTGGTTTTACATTTGCTTATAAACTTACCAGTTGACTTATTTTTGAATTTTGATTGCTTTTACTGTAATATATATTTTTATAATAATAAAATAACAGTAGTATCTTATGTACTGTCATAAAAACTGATCAAACGACACTACTGAATTTGTCATAATGGGCGGAGGAAAAATCTGAATTCATACAATTCGTAGATGACCTTGATCGGACATCTGTCATAAATTTTACTGTACTTTGTTTACCTATTGATCAATAATTTTACTATCTGCATAGGAGCCCTTTAGAAAACATTTCATTTGATACCAAACACAACATATTTATGATAACTTTATGCAAAATACAAAAGCCGATCGAGCTATTAAATTTTTAATATTTCTGTTTGGTGCCTTTCAGAAAACGTTTAATTTGAAGCACGACATATTTCTGTTAACTACCTTTAAGCAAAAAAGCCTAATTAATAGTGAGAGGAAGTCGGTTATTACCAAATTTCCCGGGCCCGTTAAATTTGCCAGTCCGCCATGAAATAGCCATTAGTGGTATTTTACCAATTATGAACCTGAAGGCACTGTATTCCTTTTTTTCTGAAATCGTGCTAACTCTCTGATCCCGTTGTAATCAATTTTAATTCTTTCTATAATTCAGTGTAACAGTCTGCTTCTAATTACACTACATACTTACCACGTTTTCAGGTTATACAGGAATATAGCGTCTTCAGCTTCACAATTTATAAAATACCACCAATAGCTATTTCGTCGTAGTTACAATGTACACTATGGAGTTGCTGTTAGTTCAAAGAGATCATGCAAGATTTTTTATTTTTAATATGAAAAATAATGTACCCGTATTTTTTATTTTTCCTCAAATTGATCTTCAATAATGAAAATTGCAATTAAAAATGACATTGTTCAAAAAGCAGCTGATTTTCTCCGCCTCACCCCTCACCAAGTGACGTCACATTTCAATAATAACGGCCATTTTGATTTTCTCACTAGGTTCTAGACATCAAAGTAACATTTACAGATAACTTGAAATTTACGAAAGTTAACATGTAAACGTTGTGTGCCATCGTGCCAAAATACTAACGAAAATATATTCAATTCAATGCCTCGCGTGCGTTTCTATAGCTAAACTAACTTCTAGCGTCTAATCTCAAATCTTTACAAAGAAGCGTAGGCTCATGTGACCCGTGAATATCTTCAGGCCAAATGAAAATTATATTTATAAAAATGAAAAAAAAGATGTTATGTTAATATATTATACCATATTTAGGTATGGAATTTTCAATTTATAGGTCTATATATTTTTCTTTTAGAAATACTGTGTTCATATGATAAGTCTTTATGAAATGAGTCTGAACTTGCAGTTTGAAACGTGAGTCAAAACATCGCTGGTTTTTGCAACTTTTTAAAAATATCATACATTAAAATAAAATGTAAATCAATAGTATATTACAATACGAGTAAAAATACTAAGAATTTCGCTCATCCATGTGCCAGTTTTGAATTCGAGGCGCTAGCCGAGTGGTCAAAGGCACATAAGTGAGCGAATTCGTTTCTTCACGAGTGTTGTATAGCGTTTTGTTCAATCCTGCTATTGAAATATTAGAAAAAATATTAAAATTGTACTAATAGATTTATACATGGAGTGTCAATTAACATAGGCGGCGGTGTACGTTGCTATTGTTTGTTTATAAACATTTGCAATTGTCAACAAAATTATTTTTTGGCTGTTACATTCTGTAGATCTTATATAAAAATTTTGAAAATATGGAAGATAAAGACCATTGTCGGCGCTCAGTAAGATAGAAATTGCAAGAAAGATAGTTAAAAAGTGAAGCGGGCGCCAATACCAGTAAGAAAATTCGCGTAGATAGAGGTAATAGAAGATACTGAGATAGATAAAATGTCACTTGCTGGCATGTGTAGTTTAAGTAAATTTTGTTTTCAATAACTGTGCAGGTAATTTTCATGTAAATAAATAAATGTCATGAAATGACAGATGAGTGGACAAAAGTTCACTTTCGCTCACTACTTCACCCACCCGTTGCCATAGGAATAATTTGAGTGGATAAAAGAAAAGGTTTCAAGTTCCGTATCCAAGTAAGAAACAATAAGTTTCAGTAGCAGGATTGAACAAAAATAATTTAATCATACAGTACGATAAATTGTACTATATTTGTTTGATTTAAACAAAAAAAGATCATTTTTTTGCATAACCTCATTGGAGAAAGTGTTTCTCACAAACATGGTGAATTTGGTTGTCACGTGTTTGAAAATACAGCAAATTTGTTCGCTATTTAAGTGTTCCGTTGTGGTGGTAGACTGTTTAACACAATGTCATCGATGTGTAGCCTGCGGCATCGCTCCTCATAACTTTGTAAATTATAACATTTCCATAAAATTTACCACCACTTAATTCTATATTGTCTGGTAATAGTTCATACACAGCTCTCTGGAGAGCTAGGTGTCTATATCAATTAGCAGCGCCTTGAGAATTGCATATGTTGCATCGTCACGCTTCTCACGTCGGTGCGTGGGTGTGAATCCTCTGGGAACACCACGATTGAATTCTGACGCGAGATCTGGAACTAAGTAATCCTGAGGGATACGCTGGCGTAGCCCTAATTAGAAAACTATAATGGACGCAAAAATAACAGAAAACTGATTTCAACTTTTGATGCGTATGCTGAAAAAATTCTTCGTGTTGTTGCAATTGGGAAATAAATCAGGAATAAACCACGTCGCTTTCCGGCGTTAAAGCTCTCTGCGCATCGCGTCTTCGCGTTAAATAAACATTAATTAAATGAACAATATGAAGGGGCGGTGTGATTTATTCGCAAAGCGACACAACGGAAAAGGAAAGGGGGCTCTGATCCTGGACACTGTAGTTCCGGTGGGGTTATTACCTAAAGTGGGGAAAGAAAGTAACACTTGGTAAATTAAGAAAGAATTGTTTTGCGGGAAAGGGTTGAAATATAATATACAAGATAGTGCGGGATTGGCTCCATATTTGAAAGCTTTGACCAGAGCTGGGAACTACTTGAAGTAAAAGTACTTGAAGTATTACTTTAAATACATCCAGTACTTACAATGCTTTAATTAAAATACTTTTGAAAATTAGTACTTAGCTGTACTTAAAATACTTTTTTGTCATAAAAAGTACTTCAAATACTTTTTGGTACTTAAAGTATCCAGATGTATTTAAAGTAACTTAAATACGTTAAATACTACATACTTCACGCATGCGCAAGAACAGATTGCTGTGTGTTTTGTGCACTACTGTCAACACAGGTTTGAGCAAGTATTGGTAGTTATTAAAGTTTTCGCTATCTACAGTTATAGTCGAATAGTTGCAAACGTAAATAAAGATAAATCAAGAAGTAATTTTGAACAATTTATTTACATGCTGATCAATAATATAGAACTAAATAAGTAAACAATTTTTCTACTCCAAGGCGTGAAGTAGCAGCTACAGACATTAATCACAGTACGGGAAGTGTGACTTTCAATAGAGATGCGTAAAATGCAATGCATTTCTTATGTAATTTATTTTAAAACATTTTATATGCTATTTTTTTAATAGGTATATATTATTAACTGTCTTATTGGATGAGAGTGATATACAAATATGTCCCTAAACTCGATAATTTTTCGTCATATTATTGTAACTGATTTCATTAAAAAATACTTAGTACTGGTACTGTATGTAGGTAAAAAAATGTACTTACCGTATTACTTTACTTAGTATTTAAAATTTAAATACTTTTCTTGTGAGTATTTACTGGTCCCAGCTCGTGGTTTGGAAAGCTTTAAAAATCAAGCCCAGCCTGATGTTTTAAATAACTTGATATTTCAAGCCAAGTCAAACCGTCAAATGTCAAGTATCTTAGCTATGCTAATCATGCAAACTGCTAATATATTTAGATAATTCAAATTGACAGTTGTCAGTAGCAATGAACAGAAAATGAATATGGCAGAGATGAGGATTTTGAGATAGATGTTGGGGTCGACACAGAAAGACAGGTAAGGAATTAAATGATAAGGGAAATGGCTCGAGTGATAGAAGTTTCTAGATAAATACAAGAAAGACGATTACATTGGTTTGAACATGTCATGAAGAGAGATGAAAAATATATATGAAGAAGAATAAATAGCTTAGTAGTAGAAGTTAGAAGAAACAGAGGAAGACTAAAGGTAGATGGAAGGACTGTATTGCGGAAGACTTGAGAGAAAAGGAGCTGAATGAGGACGACACGCAAAACAGAAATGAGTGGAAATAAAAAAATAGCGACCCCTAACGAATGTGAAAAGCTAAAATAGAAGATGTCAGTGTCAAGTGCAATTTGCATAGTTTATTTATGAAATAATTTTACTGGAAACATAGGATATTTTGCAAGAAAATTTATGTATAGAGCGCGAGCTGTCACGTGACTTTGCTGACTTGGCAAGTAGATATGAGGGTTTTTTTTATTTTATGTGGTTTTTTTGTTATCAGGTGTGTGGAATTCAGTTACCGAGAAATAGAATCATACAGTACCAAAAAATGAAAGTTTGAATGAAAAATTATGATATTTGTCAATTATGAACATAATTAATAGCTGTCATTCTGATACGGGTCCCCATATATGAGTGTCAAGGTCAGCGCGCTGTGGAATTTGTACATAATACACAGTATTGACGGAATGTAATGTGCTGGCCACATCAGATATTTTTTAAAAATACGCCAGCAAATTGGTACAATATTTTTGGGAGTGTATTATGAGTGTTGGTTGACCATCATGGACAAAACAAGTTATATAAAGCAAGTTGTTAAATAATGATAATTTAAATATGTTGTTTTATTCTTTATATTAATGTAAATAAATAAACATATCTTAATATATGTGTGTTTTTAATACTATTGCCTCGCAGTTTGTGTATTTCAACTGTGAAGAACTCCATCCGTAGTGCGGTAATGCTGTTGTAGCCCGGGCTTGATCAATAACGCACAACCAGCGTCGACACCATGTCTTCGCCAAGTCTTCACTGACTATCATCGGACCCTTCTAGACATAATCAACTATCAACTTTTATTTTTTAAATAGCAACCTATAATTATTTTACTAAAATATAAACCACCGTTTTTTTGTCTTTTCAATGATGTATTACTTTTTATCAATGCATTTGAAAAAATTCGAGCAAAATAAAATAATTGAGATATGGAAACAATTTTTATTCAAATATTCTAGATGGCTATGTGAAAATATATAATAAATAAATAAGTAGTAATAAATAAGTAACAAACAAATGTATACTTTGTTGATATTAACATTGTTACATTTTGTTTATTTTCCCATATATCTTAATTATCTTTTCTCGAATTTTTTCAAATAGAGAAAAAATGGCGGTAGTAAAATAAATAGCATGCTGTTTAAAAGATTAAAGTTGATAGTCGTATCTTTTAAACCTGACTTTGTAAAAAATATCTACAGCTGCCATAAAATAGTACATATAATATAATAAAAGTTTTATATGAGCTATTTGTTTCTACTACTTATAATAAAAAAGTTAAAGGGGGGGGGGTTCCCAGACTCAGCCTGTTTACATATATATATATATATATATATATATATATATATATATATATATATATATATATATATATATATATATACAGGATGATTGGTGAGGAAACGGTCATACTCGAGGAACGTGTTCAGGAGATCAAAATAAACAAAAAAGTCATATAAACATGTGTCCGATTCTTAACCGTTACTGAGATATTAATTATTAATAGTAAGCGATTAACCGCGGAAAATACTAGTTCATATTTGTTTTTTGTGGTATTTTTGAAAATATTCTACATTGAATTGTTTTTCCTTCACTTGTGTAGCATAGTACATTATAATAAATGATTTGTTTCGTCATTGAAGTGCTGCTTTTATTATATTTTTTAAGTGATATCTCCGTAACGGTTAAGAATCGGACACATGTTTATAAGACTTTTTTGTTTATTTTGATCTCCTGAACACGTTCCTCGAGTATGGCCGTTTCCTCACCAATCACACTATATATATATATATATATATATATATATATATATATATATATATATATATATATATGGGTGTGTGTGTGTGTGTGTGTAGAAAGAGAGAGAGAGACATTCTGAATATACAGTATGTCCCCAAATTGAGTATATAAGAGGGATTTTTTATTATCTCTATATTCGTAATTAGGGAAGTGTCTTCGATATATAGCTTGCTTAGCCCAATTGCAACATGTCATGTGTCATGTTTAATCTTAATGTGTCGTTATCTTTCATATCGTTAAAGTAATATCGCAAAACTTATTTTTATTGGAATATATGTATGTAGTGAAAAGTATTGACAATATTATTACAATAAAATGCTAATGTTAGGACAGAAAATTTATTACAATGTTATGGTCCAATTTCATGGCGCCCCAAGGAGCCCAGATTTGACAATTGCAGATTTTTATTCATGGGGACGTTTAAAACAACTATTGTATGCAGGAAACTTACCCAATGACGCAGAAGTATTAATAAATCGCATAAGAGATATTATATCCGCTTTAACAGTTCAGGAAATCTAAAATAGCTTTCAAGAGCTACGTTGTATTGAATTATGTAGTGACTAAGGTGGAGGGTTTATAGAATTATTTAATATTTTATATTGGTTTAATAAAAAGTTTTTTTTTTTTGTTTTATGATTATTAACGCACCCCAAGCTATTATTTTAATTTCAATTGCAGATTAGTTTCTTTAAAGTCAAGCGAAAAAAATACTTCCTATAACATTTTTTTGTAAAATAAGAAATAAGGATTTTTCCTCTTGTAAACTCAATCGGAGGACATTTAGGTACTGTAATAAATAAATAAATAAATAAAGAAATCATCACGACATATTATCCATTGATGGGTGTGCCAATCTGCTTCGTAATCAAATTTTGGTAATGATGACATATTTGTACCGTGCGGGCGTCTACCAGACGTATACGATTCCTTGTACTAGATTTAAACTTGTACGCACTTCCGCTAAAACCGGAAGTGATACAAAATTTTTACTACGATCATCTTATGAGCCCTTTGTCTATTTAAACTTTGTGTCAAAATAAATGAAATATTCTTGGTGCCAGATGCCGATCACCTGTATACAATAGTGAAACACTTAAATTGAACACCCTGTATACAGGTTCACATTCACACTCAAAAACATATATATACATAAAATCATACATGTCCCACTTAGTGGGGTAGCACAAACTTGGAAACAAAAGCAACATCAATATCGTACAACAAATCCTCACTCTTAAAATATTCAAGTGACCGATAACTTTTTTATTTAAATTTTTTTAAATTATCTTTAAATATTAGTAAACTAGGTTTAGGGGCTCACAAATCATGGTATTTGACATGATGATAGCACTTCCGGTTTGACTGGAAATGACATTAACTATCATATTTAAAATGGGACACACTATATATTTGTATACATTTAGAATGTATGTACGTAAAATTACGAATTCAATGATATGCTTGAAGTGTATTTTTATCGAAGAAATAAATTACAAAAACGTAACAGGAAATGATGCATAAATTAACCTGTTAAGCCATGACATTAAGCAAGTAATATTTACGTTAATTATTTAAATAGTAAGTTATTTTTGTAAGATTCCACATTTTGTTACAAAAAAAATATCAATTTGTTATCACAACCTACCTGATTTGGCTTACCAGGTTAATTATTTATAATTTTCTCTTACGGTTTTGTAACTTATTTCTTCAACAAAAATTCACTTCATGCATATAGTTGAATCCAAATATAAAAATAAAATATAGGGTTGTTCCTTGTTCCATTTGAATATGTTAATGTCATTTTCGGTTAAACCTGAAGCGCTGCCATCATGTCAAATACCATGATATGTGAGCCCCTAAGCCTAGTTTACAAATATGTAAAGAGAATTAAAAAAATAATTATAAATAAAAAAGTTATTTTGAGTGACTGACATATCAATTAGAATTATTTGAATATATTTGCAGTTTCCATGGTTATGTGGTTATAGCATAGCTATCTGATTCACGAACTTTTTATCTCTTTATAATTTTTTAGCTCTATATTTATTGAATATGAGGGTAAATGTGAAATCAAATCGTATAGAGAATAAAAAATTCTTTAATAATTATAATAACGTAAAATATCAAAAAATTATATTTAACTGCGTTTTTTTCAATAAAAACTGTTACGAACTACAAATGAGGGTACTTACGGTTGAACAATTATAACCAAAATATAATCATTTCATATGGACGTAATGAAGAAGAGTTCGAAAGATTTGTGTTGGAGTTATCAACGGAGAATATTTTCGTCACACACACATCTACACTTATACACACACATACAGACATCATCGTAAAAATAGTAAAATCATATTCTAAGGATCCTAAAACGTGCTTATTTATTAAAAAATCACCATCGATTTATTTTACCAGACAATACCTTCCTTACCTAAAGGTTACGGAAGGTAAAACGAATTGTTTTTCTGATATAAGAAATCCATGAATAGCGTAGCATTTAAGGGTATATTTCGCTTGTTAATTTTGCTTGTTATGGTGCATTAGCTTGCATAACAATTAGGTGTAGGTCAGCCTAGCACTTGTCGGGAAACAGTGTAATTAATAGTTAGCAATGCGTCGCTAAGTGAACAGCACGCGCCCCAGAATCAAATTCGAGAGATTCACTTTAATCCCGGCTGGCTTTCTGCTTTAATTATAGATGGAACACCGTCAGGATCATTATGACGATTATCCTTTATTAGTGGCTTCATAATAGCGATCTGTGTAGCGACGATAATGACGTCCGGTACTCTGCGAGGACAAGAACATACATATGTTAAGTGCGTTCACCTCTTACTTTAACCACACACACTTAGGGACTTATTCATATAAGTGTGTTTCACATACTGCATTTATTTTCATACTTAATATAACAAGTAATATGATTATCATCGATGGTATTCTCGAGTGAAACCGAGTTGCAGATTTCACGAGTCCGAAGGACGAGTGAAATGTGCTGCTTCGGTTTCACGAGCAATATCTTCGATTATTAATCATGATATTTAATGAGAGAATATAATGAATTTGTGTAACACATTGTGTTAACCTAACTTTTGATATACATATTCATAATGTATTAAAACATGGTACTTACGAGTTTTATTGAATATATCGGAGATTGAATTATTGTTATTACTTATTTTTATACCCATAATTAACTGTCAATGTCGTAAATAAAGAAAAAAAATCCCTTAGTAACGACTATAAATAAGGTGATCATTTCTTTGTTTTTTATCATCGCTGTGATAGATATGTAACTAGGGAGATTCTGAACGTAACTAATGAATTGTAATCTCAATTAAATATTTATAAAAATATATTTTTTAGCTATTAACAAATTATCAGTCATACAGCTCCTCTACACATCTAAACTGCCCATTCAAATTTCCCACGCAACCTGCCAAATTGTTATCTATACCACAATTTTCCGTGTGTCTAGTCGCATATCTATCTACCCGGATTCGATCCCGATCGATGTCAAAATTATTTGGAATTTTAAATACCACAAAAGTGACCCCTGTGGTGCACTCTCCACGCCAGCAATAAGTGCCCGTGTTTTAATGGTAAACGCCCACACACGGTACAAATTACCGGTATCTGTGTACAAAGGAGATTGGCAAACCCAGCATTGAGCAATATGCCTTGATGATATATTTATATAAAGTTAGTTGTGATCACGACTGACAAGTTAGGTAGTAGGTGAAATGGTCACAGGTAAGCAGTCAGAATGATTTTGAGTAAAACTCGTGTAAGCTTTCGGAATTATTTTATTCCTTCCCCAGGATAATACTTGTTGAAGTTATTAAATATAGCAGGCATGAGAACAAACGAAGACCATTTTGTGTAGTTAGTTTGAAACATATTTAAATTTAACACAATTTTTTTTATGAAATATATAAAAAAAATATTACTGTAACCCATTAATGCTGGGAAGAGATTTAGAACAGATGAAGTCGAAATGGGAAAGCATTACTCAGAGTGAATCTACTTTATATATATATATATATATATATATATATATATATATATATATATATATATATACGTATTAAAGTAAAAAAAAAATGGGCCACTAGTTGAATAGATTTTAAAATTTTATTTTTATTTCTGTCAGTAATTAGGAGCTACTGTTGCATAATATATAAAAATTTAGTTTAGTCTCATACCAGGTCTCGTACCGTGGCCCGTCTAGTAGTTCTCTCTGCTTTGCTTTGTTTGCAGTGATAATGAGATATTTATTCTATGATTTTGATATTTTAAACAGTTTTTATAAAAATAAGGTCAGTACTTTAAAATAACAGTAATACATAATATGAAGAGCTTTTGGGAAAAATAACCTTAGTCTATTTTTACCTCTCGCTAAGTATTGGATTCATGCTAAAAATAAAACATACAGATTTTAGTGAATAAGTACGTTTTAAGGCCCCTAGAATGCAATTATAACATTTTTACGATGACATCCGCTCGCATGATTGTGTGTGTATGTGTATGTTGGAAGCATGGTATCTCAAATACTATAAGATTTAAGACCTCAGTCTAACATTAATGGGAAGAGCTGGTAACAATTGGACAACCGGAAGTTGTAGTTAAAATTTTTTCTAAATATTTTTTGAAAATTCATATTATTACAAATAATAAAGAACATTAAATTCTCAATCTGACTTCAAGAAATAATATATAGTAATATAGAATAATCGGTTGTAATAACTGTCACTTCCCAAACAACCTCATGGAAACCACTGGAAATATTTAAACAAAGAGGTAAATACAAAATGTCAGTGTCAAAAATCAACAGTTTTATTTTTCTGGGAAGTACATTTAATTTTTGTTATTATAGGTATATATATATATATATATATATATATATATATATATATATATATATATATATATATATATATATATATATCATAATATCGCTAATACAGATACCGAATAAAAAATTGAAGAATTTTGAACATATTAGAAGGACTAGGACAAAATTCCAAACAGAACGAAATAATACTCGTTGATACAATTATTTGAATTATTTGTGTGTACAAGAAATATTAAATTCATTACATAAAATGGAAATAGCGACAGGTGTTGTGCTGGCCACAACAGATTTTTACCTCTCGCTAAGAGATTAAGTCCCGACAATCCGATTTTAAGCAGATATCGGGGCTAGTGTCAGAATGATAGCTAGTAATTGTGTACATTAATATCATAATTTTTTATTTTAAATTTAGTGATTTTCCTATTCCAGGTTTATTTTCCTCAACAAGTAAATTCCACACTCCTAGTGACAAATTAACTCCGTGAGTTTAGAAAATTTTGAAATTTTTAATGAAAAATACTGACATATGACATCTATGTCCATAATTACTAATTGTCATTCTGACACGGACCCCCATATCTGCTTGTCAAGGCCAACAATGTTACATGACTGCTCGCGCCCTATACTTATGTAACCATAAACGGAAGTGGCCAAAAATATTGTGCTGGCCACAACAGATTTTTTAGTTTGAGGTAATCAAAAAAAAACTTCCTAGCTTCCTTACTTTTATAGATTTATGTAACTTAATTGAATTCATGATAATGTTTAAATATAAGAAAATTATTTACTGGAAATAGAAAAATAAATATCTGCAAATAGATAGTAAACAGACATTTTTATAAAACGTCTTTTACAGGCACAAATTTGAAAATATAATTGTTAGTAAAATACTTCTTGCGAGGAAAAGTTTGGCATCCTTGAAAGTACATGTCGCTATATATAACTGATATATATATATATATATATATATATATATATATATATATATATATATATATATATATATATATATAATATTTGGACTACACTTGTTTTCTTTCCAAAAGCTCGTCAATATTTCATGTTTATTTTAAATTAAAAGATACATTAATAGCAGATCATTTCATCCAATAAAAATAGCTATTAATATTATCATTACTCTACGATATTTTTATAAAAAAAAATACTTAGAAGTATTTTCGAGCTAGTTAATGGTTGAGCATAACATTTTAAAGCCTGCACCTGTTTTTAACTTCCCTAACATTCTTCGCTATATGTGGAATAGTTCTAATTATGGTAGAGTTTGAAAGTTGGAGCTTCTGGAAATGCCGTCTAAGATTGAAAGTTGAGGCAAAGTTTGGTAACTGGTTAACAGTACTCGGCGGTAACACACTTTATTGAAGCACTACTCGTACTCTGAATGCAAAGTTGTCTCAAAAACCCACACATGTAATCCATTTTAATTTTCTACCCTCAATTTCTCAACAATAGAGACGTATAGCGAAAGTTTTACCTCTACATAAGTAGAAATAGTTAATGAATGCTTTTGACAATGTTCAACAAGTAATTTGTGGAGAAAAATATGAAAAATGTGTATAATAATAACTACAATAATATACAGAAATTATTGTAATATTCGAAACTTAAACGATAAAATTACTTATTAAGTACGATTTTTTTTTCTTTTGCAGATCCTGTGGTCCACTCTTCTAATCTTCTTCCCAATGATGTGTCTATAAATATATAAATTAGCAAACAATTTCTATATTGTAAGACTTTTAAAATGAGCATTACAAAAATTATTTTCAACCAGTGGTTCTCAAAATACAGAATTCAACTTTTTAATTTTAAATGAGAACCTACTTTTTTATTCACCTATTCGATTCAGCATTTTCTTTTGCAAACAATGATATAAAATGTTTATACCATTACATAACGAAAAAAACGAGAAAAATGCAAAAGAAAAATTATTATTTTCATATTTATTTCTACATGTAATCAGAGTGCCATGACAAAAACAATTGAATATTTTGTTTTCATCATTGTTTGGGCGATTTAGATACTTTAAAAAATATTATAAAAACTGTTCAAAATTATTGCCATGCTGATTTATACATAATTCCAGCCTTCTGAACATATTACTTCTTACTTTTCTTAAATTTCGGCCGTCTATGTGGGAAATAATATTTTCGATTGCATTTTTTAAATGCTGAATATTTGAATAGATAGTTTTGTAGACTTCATCTTTAACATAACCCCATAAAAAAAGTCCAGGGGATTAAGGTCTGGTGATCTTCCAAGCCACGGAATAAGACCATAAGTACCAATCCACCGATTTGGAAACCGTTCGTTTAGGTTATCCCTAACTTGACGCGAATTGTGAGCTGGTGCACCATCTTGCTGGAAATAAATGTTTCCCAACTCAGCTACTGGTATGTCTTCCAAAATAATACCCACCATATTTTGAATTAAATTCAGGTATCTGTTACCACTCAATGTACCTTCGTACATGTGTACGTAAATATTGTCACTGAAAATGGCACACCAAACATTTATATTAAATTTTCGCTGGAAACTTCTTTCTCATACAACAACAGGATTTTCTTGCCTCCAGTAGTGTGTGTTTTTTCTATTTCCATTATTAGAAAAATTGGTTTCGTCAGTCCAAATAACTGATTTTAAGATATCTGGATCCTCATTTATCAATAAATTACAAAATTCTAATCTTCGCTCACGATCATGGTGAATTGTTATCATTTTGAATGGTCTGTATTTATGTCTTTAAAATTCTATGGATCATGCCCACACTGAAATTACACTCAGCGGCAGCCATTCTAACTGAAGTTTGAATTAGCTTCAAAATATGCTAATATATTTATCTCAGCTTCTTGATTTTTGACGCTAACTCGCTTCAATACGAATGCATCCGTATTAGCGCGCAGTGCTATTCTAATTTTCTAAAATACTGACGACAAGGAACTCGCCGCTCAGGATAACGTTCCCTATATATATATATATATATATATATATATATATATATATATATATATATATATATATATATATATATATATTCTTTGCAACAACAGTATTTTTCAGAGATAATATGTAAACTTCACATGTGATACAAAACAAAATATTCAATTGTTTTTGTCGTGGCACTCTGATTACATGTAGAAATAAATATGAATATATTTTTTCTTTTGCATTTTTCTCGTTTTTTTTTTTGTTATGTAAACATTTTATATCGTTGTACTCAGAAAAAAATGCTGAATCGAATAGGCGAATAAAAAGTAGGTTCTCATTTAAAATTGAAAAGTTGAATTCGAGAACCACTGGTTGAACATAATTTTTGTAATACACATTTTAATAGTCTTATAATATAGAAATTGTTTGCTAATTTAACCGACTTCGCATCTCTTACGGTTCTTGAGATAGCAATAGTGAAGCACTTAAATTGAACACTCTGTATAGTATCTACAAAATGGTTGAGATAAAATTGCCACCTCAATAAAAGGTAAATAATTAAATTATTTTAGTTAGAAATTGTAATACTCGTATTCAAAGTAAAATCATTATGACCATCACATTTACGTATTTTAAAATATATAATATTTATGAAACTATTTTCATTATTAAATTTATAATACCATCAAAGGATTTTTTATAATGAAATCTCATAAAACAATAGTAAATGTTTCATGTATGATTTTTTTATACACTTAGAATATTTTTAACTCAAACATTAAATAGTATTATCTTCAATACTTTTTAAAATTTTAACAAAGAATCCGTTATTTAATTATATTTTCTCTTCTACAAATTATTATCCTGTTGTTGTTTCCAATTATCATTATTTCATTATTATTATTATTATTATTATTATTATATATATATATATATATATATATATATATATATATATATATATATATATATATATATGTTCATTTTAACCCATTTGTTCCCATATATTTATATATACGAACAAGTTCAGACATGAAAAATTCAGCAAAAAAAAACTCAAAATAAAATGGTACAAATATTTTTTTATATAAATACTTATCAAAATAGCATCGTGGCATTAAGGCAAGATGATGTATATTGACAAATAAGGTATTACAACAATAATTTAAAAAAATAAACAATTCTGAATGATGTGTACTACGGGACTTAATTTTTATTTTATTTTAAATGAAAACATATTTTTACCTCCCGCTAAGTGTGTGTATGTGTGTGAGGTTGTTGGAGGCATGGTTTCTCAAGACTAAAGACCTGTTTAACTACAGAATTCCTCAATCTAACATTAATGGAGAGAGTTGAATAGGTTTTGGTACCAATTGGAAAACCGGAAATAGTAGTATCTTAAAAAAAAATATAAATATTCTTTTGAATTTTTTTATTATTAGTATTAAAAAACGTATAATTCTCTATTCGATACATTTTAAAATTTTGTTATATCTTCTATATATTGAGATAAAAAACTAATATATAAAATAATCGGTTGTAATAAATTTCAGAGCCTGAACAACTCCATAGTAACCATCAGATGTTTGTAAATGACAGAAAAATGTCAGTGTCAAAAGCCAACAGTAGTTCATAAACCTATTAGGGTGGTATTGGCAGCTCAATTCTAAAACTTAACCTTAAGTCTATTTTAACTAAACACGTGACAGTGGATATGAACCGATTCAAAATTTGTCGTAGTACGAATATGGTTTTATGTAGATTTTAGCTGAAACTAAATTTTAGAAATTATTTTTTTGGCAACATAGTAAAACGTCAAATTATGCTTTTACGTTAAATGAAGAAGTTTAACTGACATTCTTGAAGATTTTTTCTGTGATATTGATAAGTTTACTACTTCTTGTTGTATAACAATAATAACAATTAAATATTTAAAATTATAGCTATATAAATATACCCATCAGAAATCCCGTCAAGAAATTGGAAAAAATTTGAACATTTAGAAGTGTAGGAGAAAACTTCCTCAAAAAATACATTAGAAAGTATAAAAATAATCTAAAGATAAAGAAAGGACATGAGGAATCGTGTGACTTTTGGACTTGTCTAGCATATATATATATATATATATATATATATATATATATATATATATATATATATATATATATATATATATATATATTCAAAAAACCGAATTTTTTTTTTCTATAACCGACAGTAAAAGTCAATTTAAATGATGTGAAGTTCAATACTGCCGCATTGGGAACAACTATTTCTTGCGGTTCTTTAGAACTGAGCAAAAAGGATCACGAACTAAATTAAAATTATTTGAAGCAATTTTCAAAAAATTGTCAACAAATTTTTGCTGTCAACGATTCAACAAATTTCTATTGTCTTTGCAAAGATTCAAAGGATGTTCTATGTTTTTGATTATGTTTCCGTCAAAAGATAAATAATTCAATAATTTTTTACATCATCATCACCATTCTCATCATTAATAGCATTATCATCATTTGCAAATATTTTCCAAATACAATTTTATCTACAAATCTAGTATATATTTCGGATTAGCTTCGGTGTATAATTATTAGAAATTAACACTTTTTAATTTCTTTTCTTAAATTAATTACAATATCCTGTATAAAAATAATTCGCCGCGGTTGTGAGACAGTATGGCCTACCGAGCAAATTGAAAAACTTTAGTAATTACCCTCAGGTAGACGAAGAGACTGCGCGACGCTTTACGTCCACAGCGTCGGTGTTTATGTTAATAGCACCGGAAGTGGGTAGCACATCCGGTCACTTACCAACTTCCGGAAACGGTGCAATCGCCAATACGATAACGAAATAATTAAAACACTTTCGATGTTGATAATTATACTGTAATAAACTATAGTCATATCATGTAATTAATTTTGAAATGTTTAATTATTTACATTAAATTTAAATTACATTTCAAACCAGTGAATAAATTGTTGAATAAAATTTTATATGGCACATATGTCTTAATTATATATGTAAACCAAGTTACTCGCGTGCCTTATTTTCAATGTAACACACTTATACCATAAAGAACTTATGGTACAAGTGTGTTGTATTGAAAATAAATTACCCGAAAAAAGCGTTTCTTTCCTCAAGAGTCTTATGTAATTAATACATGTGTGCCATACAAAATTTTATCCAACAGCTTTTTAAATGGTTTAAACAATAAAAACAGTAATATTTTTTTATTTAACAGGCGAATCTTCGGTTGATATGAGGCGTTAAAATTTCAAATACGGAAATCTTCTAAGGCTTGCAGGGCACCAGACAAATTTTCTACAATCTAAGCGATCACCGATGGTGTAACTCTATTTTGGGGATAGCGGTCAGAAAGTTGGCATGAAATTGCTCAGGCGCCAACGGCTGGATAGCAGGTTTGGAGATAGGGTGAAATATGAACACAATTGTACAAGACAACTTTATTGTGTGGAAAATCGCTGTACAAAATAGTATGGTGGTCGCTGATGGGTAAAATTGGATGCTGGGTGTGCGAATTCGAATTACGAGTTTTCGGAAAAACGACGCCAGGCGTCGCGACGTCGGTGATGGCGGCGGATGAACGGTAGATGCGGGGATATAAAGAGTTCGTTTAGAAATGTGTTCGGACGGTTTCGGTGTGACCGACACTAGGCGTCGCGACGGAGGTGATGTGACGGATAAGCGGTAGATACGGGGATCTCAAGTATCCGTATAGAAACATGTCCGGATGGTTTAGCGTGGCGACAATGATGTCGCGCTGGTTTGGCGGCTAACGACGTTAATGACAGGAGAGCCGTAGGTATGCGTTTCTGCTATAATCGCCAGATCGACGACGAGCGTCGCGACGTCGACGCTCGTAACTGGATGTTCGCGGAGTATTTGGAAATCACATGTACACGCGGCGAACAACAAGAAAGTCGACCCTGGCAAAACTCGCAGACTTGAGTGCCCCGGTGCCGCACTGAGGCGTCGCGGCGCAGAGTTGGAAAAACGCACTTGGGTCGATGCGCGATAAAATAGACGCTTGGGATAACGGGTCGTTTTACAGTCACTCTGGATAAACACGCAGACTCGACGTTTGTAACGCCAGGGTTTACACACCGGCGGCGTTGAAACGTCAAGTCGGTAAAACTCGCAACGAGTCACTATAAAACGACTAGACACGCGCAATTGGTGTATTTAGTCCGCGGAGATGATTACGGCTGGTGCCAGTCGTAGTGTCTTTGGATGTTTTCACGTACGCCTTTCGAAGATGCGTTGGCCTACGCTCAACAAGCGTAGCGAAGTAAGGTGTATGAATTTCACAACGAGACACTAAGACTGACTTTCAATAAACAATTAAACAACTCGAACAGAAAGCTCACGATACGGGTTTTAAAGAGATCGACACTTGCTCAACTAGAGGTCGGTTTCGGTGTCTTGACGGATTACTCACTGTCAAGTGTCGATGGAGTATTCACAATCAACTCTTTAGCTGTTGAAAGGAAGACTCACATTCAACAACTATCTTCTATACTCGCGGGTCCTGCTTTTATACAGCTTTGCTAATTAAACCAGCCTAGGTTTGTTTACTGCTTATATTCGGGTCAAATTACGCGCCTTATTCCAATTGCCAGGAAGAAAATATTTCATTGTCCGTGAATTTGTAAGGGCTGGGCTATACGGCTTTGAACTATATAACCCATAAAAATTTGTGACAGATTTACATCGTCACAATGGATAAACTGGCAGGAAACTTTATTTTTCTAACGTTTATAAAATATTATTTTGTTCTCGTGTTCAGGAATATGACTATGATATATATATATATATATATATATATATATATATATATATATATATATATATATATATCTAAATATTATCTTGTACCACATTAAAATTAAGCATATTTCGAACAAATTTTGAATAATACACTTGAAAACAATATCAAAAAATCTGATGTGGCCAACAAAATATCTCCCGCCATTTAATTTTTATCAATTTAAATACATACCTGTGGGGTCTCGTGGTCGCGTGCCTGAGTGTCTTTTCGCGAATCTGGGTAACCGGGTTCTATCACGACCGACGCCAAATATTTCGAATTTTATAAGTACCCGTTAGGTGACGCCTGGTAAACGCCCGCATGGTACAAATATGCCATCATCATTTGGTACTGAAATATGTGTACAAAGCATATTGGTATACCCAGCAATGGGTAATATGCAGTGATAATGATATTTATTCATTTTTTAATTTAAATACATACCTACATATTTACTAATGCCGGAAACTATAGTAGCTTCCTTTCCATATAACTATTGTTCTATTTACAATTTTCATTTTAAAACGTTACTATTATTAATTTGAAATTATTTTTTGTCAGTGAACTGTATAACCATGGACTTGTGTTTAAAACATAGGCCTCGGGATGTAATTTTTATATTATTTTATAAATTTATCCATAAAATATATGGCAAAGTATTAATACAAACCTGCAGAAATTTTAATGATCTTTAATTTCTATAATAATATAAATTATGAAAAAATAATATTTAAAGGTAGTTTTTGAAGAAAAACTATTTTGAACTTCAAGTAAAGTGCCATTTCCGTTATCCGATTTATACCAAAATCTAATGGCTTCTTTCCATCACAGTAAGGTAGAAATACATGTTTCAAAATTTTCTGAATGACAGTATATGAGTTACAGCGCGCAGACGACCCACACTCACACACATACGTACACCTACACATACACTCATACACACACACACACACACACACACACACACACACACACACATATATATATATATATATATATATATATATATATATATAACTATAGAAAAATACAATAATACACGACGAATAAAAAGAGTAGAAGATAAGACGACATAGGATCGCGATTTATATTAAAAAAGGTAAGTAACATATAGAAAAATGGCAATCGGGGCAAACGGAGACTTATAATTTGAAGAAAGATGAATAGTATAATTATGAAGGACTAAAATGAAACGTTGTGCATGTAATATTAGCCTTAGCAAAACATATATGTTCTTTTATAAGCCAGCTGGAAGTCTATGAAAAGGCTGCATATCCTTATATCCTAGGTTCACGGAGCAGAGTGTCCGGGTCGACTCCATCGCTCATGCCGCACGAATGATTGTAAATCGATCAGACAATCACTATTACCTATACCAGCTATAAATCAGTAGTGGGGAGATCTGAGATTCATGTTTTATACTCAAGTTTTGCTGTAAGCCTTCTGAATTTTCAGAAATTTGAATTTTTGTATGCGAATGTGTTGGTATTGGCTGAATATCTGCTCGAGAGCTAAAAAATGTTAATTTACTTGACTAATAGCCTTGCTACAGGCTGTAAATCGATGATTCTGCATGATTTTTACGTCTCGCTAAGAGAGGTATTGGAATCATGCTAAAAATCACAAATCCAGATTTTAATAAATAAGCCCGTTTTAAGGTCCCTAGAATCCGATAATAACATTTTTATGATGATATCTGTGTGTGTGGGTGTGTAGACGTGTGTGTGTGTGTGAGGTTGTTGGAGGTATGATTTCTCAAATTCTATATGACTAAACACCTGTGTAACTACGGATTCCCCAATCTAACAGTAATGGGAAGAGTTGAATAAATTCTGGTAACAATTGGACAACCGGAAGTGGTAGTTTCTAAAAAAATATTTCTAAATATTATTTTTTTTAAATTTGTTACTACAAATATTAAAGATAATTAAATTCTCAATCTGACACATTTAATTTTTTTATTATATCTCGTATAGGTTTGGAGATATAGTATATAATAATATAGAATAATCTGTTGTAATAAATCTCGTTGCCAGAAAAACAGTTGCGATTTAAATTTTTTTGTAATTGACAAATAAATGCAAAATGTCAGTGTCCGTTCTGGGAGGTATGAGTACATTTAATATTATTGTATTATTAACTAAATATTTATTTAAATTGCAGGTGTCAATATTACATATATCCTTAAGAAATAGCGCTAATACCGTCAATAAATTTGAAGTATTTCTCATAGCACGAAAGAAGGGAAACAATTCAATCATTTGTGTGTACAAGAAATGTTAAATTCGTTACTTACAGGGCGCGAGCAGCCATGTGACTTTCTTGGCCTTGGCAAGCAGATATGAGGATCCGTGTCAGAATGACTGCTAGTAGTTATTTACGTAGATGTCACAATTGTCATATGTCATAATTTTTCATTCAAAATTTCATAATCTGTTTATTTGTCATCCATTAGTATGGAATAAACTTGTCGAGAAAAATAATCCACATGGATTTGGAAAATCATAATATTTCGAATGAAAACTTATGATACTTGATACCTATGTATATTACCAGCTGTCATTTTGACACGGGCCCCCGTATCTGCTTGCTAAGGCCAACAAAGTCACATAACTGCTCGCGCCCTATGCAAGATAAAATGAAAATGGCGAGAGGTATTGTGCTGGCCACAACAGATTTTTTAATTATGAAGGCCAGAAGCCTTGCTATAGGCTTTCGATCTATTTTTGAATTTTGGTGGGTATATACGTTTGAATCGGCTGAATATCTGCCTGAGAGCTCAAAAATGCTCGTATCTGTCGTAAAGTGCTACTTTTACACGATTTTTGAATTTATCGGTCAGAAGTCTTGCTGTAGGCTCGAATTTTGCTAGCTCTAGGATTACGTAACTCATTTTCTGGCGCTCTAGGCTGAAATTATTGTGGCTAAAGTTATGTAACTCGTTTCGACGACCGTGCGATTGGGCTGCCATGGATTGGTTGGCGGTACTCTCGGCTCGTTCAGGTGCTACTGGTTGCTTATCGATGCTCAAGTTTGGATTTTAGTGAAATGCAGGTTACCTTATTATGCAAAGTTTGGGAATGGAAAAACTGGGATTTTGAATTGAAAAACTGTATTCATTTTAGTGCATTTATTGGTCATACATATAATACATTTTTGTTATTACATCATAATAGTAGGTAATCTTTTTGTTTCTGCTTGATGTAATAAAATTTGCAATTGATTTTTATTTAAAATGAGTTTAAATTCGTATTATCAAAATGTAGGGGTATTAAAACTAAAATTTTATATCTTTACAGTAAACTCGCATCTTGCCATTATAATCTAATATTTTTCACTGAAATGTGGTTAAATAGCAGTGCGGAGAATTCCGAAACTTGTGACGAATAAATATTTCCTCTATCGGCGCGATAGCAGTGATTCGTCCAAATCTGATGGTGGTGGCGTACTAATATCAATTGTAAATATTTAAAACCAAGTTACAACAATCATGGTGTTCGGCATCTGGGTTACCATCTCTCATTCCAGTTTTACATTCCCCGGTCGGGACGTCTGAAATCTGTTGTGATTATTTTAATAATTTGGGTGATATCAGTGTTCGTTTCCCAAACAGTACTTTCTTGGTTGTAGATGATTATAAACCTTCCTAACATAGAATGCTGTCCTAAATTTAATTATTATGTTCCATCTAACTGAAATAGAAATCATAGTTACACTGAATTTATTAACATGACCAATGTTTGTGACTCTCCCTTATTAAAAATAGATCACTATCAACCTTCTGTTGAATTGCAGCTAAATTTACAAAATTCGAAAGGACTTAATTACAACATATCTTCAATGAAATATTTAATAAATGCAACTATGAAGATTTAATTTATAAATTAGCTGCAATAAATTGGAAAACTTGGCTAAATAACAGCAATGTAAATTTGAATTTGGATACATTTTACAGCATAATACATACTTTAATAAATGAGTACGTATTTAATAAATACTCGAATTAAATAAACTATCCTTTGTAGTTTTCTTCACATGTAATAAAGCTTATTAGAGAGAAACAGAAAGCTCATAACAAGTGGAAAGTATATGGGAGACTATCAGATTATGCTTTATTCTCTTCGTTGCGAAGTAAAATCAAGATCAAAATCAAAGAGCATTTCAATACATATATTAACAATATCGAAAGTAACGTACATAATAACTCAAAATCACTCTAGAAATTTGCTAATACTATGAAGAAAAATAGTGTCATACCAAGTCAATGAAAAACAATGATCACGAAGCAAGTAATGGACCAGACATTAGTAATGTTTTTGCTGATTATTTAAAATCCGTTTTTGTAAACACAAATGACTCTGATGATATGAACATGGGTCAAAATGTCAGCACTAATTCTTTAAATTTCGGTACAATTCAATTAAATCGGGAATGCATTCTTGATTATTTAAACGTTAACAAGGAGAGTGGGCCAGATCAAATTCCTGCTAAATTTATAAGAACTTATGGTCGAACCCTTCTTAATAATAATATTTAATCAATCCCTTTATTCCGGTGTCTTCCCTGTTATTTGAAAAATGTTCCATGTTCCAGCTTTCGGAATTATTTTATTCCTTCCTCAGGATACTTGTTGAGGTTAAATATTGAACATAGCAGGCATGAGAACAAACACTGATTGTTTTGTGTAGTTTGTTCGACACATATAATATACTGATCAGTGATGTTTTACCATTTCGACTTCATCTGTTCTAAATCTCTTCCCATCATTAATGGGTTACACTAACAAACATTTTATATAGTTTATCAAAATTTTGTGTTAAATTTAAATATGGAAGGATTTGTCATATTTGGATACATGTCTATCTGTAACTCGCTCAGACTCTTCTGCATTTCATCCAGATCCTTTTACAGCTGATCCTGGTACTCTCCAATACGAAAAGCTCATTTCCCCATTCTAGAATTCTGACAGAATTAAAGATTAAACCACAATTAGCATATTTATATTATGGAATATAGAATATAATACAGACATTTTTATAATTTTTACCTTCCGTCAGGTAAAGAAGGTATTGTCGTTGGTCAAAAAAATCAATGATGAATAATGAATGATAGTGATTAAGCACGTTTTAGAGTCATTATAATACGATTTTACCATTTTTACGAAGATTTTTCTGTGTGTGTGCGACGATCCTTTCGAATCGCATAACTCTAATACCACGATTACAAAAATTATATTTTTTTAGTAATCCTCAAAAGTTCACATCTAAAAGACGAGGTGATTAGATTTTGGTCATAATTGGTCAACCGAAAGTACCCTCATTTGAAGATTTTAACAGATTTTCTTGAAAAACGTTGTCAAATAATTTTTTGACACACTTAAATATCGTTTATTAACATTTAATGTTATTATAAATATTAAAGAATACTATTATCTACACGATTTAATTGCATTTTATATTTCATATTCAATGGATATAGAGTTAAAGAATTATAAAGGAATTAAATTTCATAAATCAGCCAGCTATACTATAACCATAGAAACAGCTACTATATTAAGAAAATTCGAATTGACAGATGTCAGTGTCAGCGAAAAGAAAATGAATGTGGCAGAAAGATGAGAATGTTGTGATGGATGTTGGGAAAGACACCGAAAGATAGGATACGGAATGAGAGTATAAGGGAAATGGCTCGAGTAATAGAAGTTTCTAGAAAGATACAAGAGAGACAATTATATTGGTTTGAACATGTCATAAGGAAAGATGAAGAATATATTGGAAGAATAAGAACTTAGTAGTAGAAGATAGATGGAACACAAGAAGACCAAAGATAAGATGGAAAGGCTGTATTGTGAAGGACTTGACAGAAAAGGAACTGAATGAAAAAACAAAACAAGCAAAATAGAAATGAGTGGATGAAGAAATTCAAGAATAGCGACTACTAACCTGTGGGAAAAGCTAAAGAAGAAGAAGAAAATGTCAGTGGCAAGTGCAATTTACATAGTTTGTTTATGAAATGATTTTACTGGAAATATATAATGTTTTGCAAGAAAATTTATGTATGGAATTTGTACATAATACACAGACGGAAGGTAATGTGCTGGCCATATCAGATTTTTTATTATTTAATCATTTACTTAAATAAATACAATAATTCTTCAATTACCAAAACCATCAAATTATGAAAAAAAGTAAGAGAAATTTAATTCTAAGAAGAAAATTATGATATACACAATAATGAATACTGAATACGACAGTTCACATCTATAATGTAGTATAAATATAATAAAATATAATACCATTAATAAAAAAAAATGTCCAGGTGACTTCTAGGTCATGCAGGTATCCAGAAGTGGTCTCCGAGCACCAGGAAGTCCTCCTCAAACGCATAATATCCTGGCACGCTATGCACGCATGTGTAGGTACTCCAAGCACTACTAACATAAAACTGACAAAATAAACCAATGTAATATTTTGGATTATGTAATAATTTAATTAAATATTCAAACAGACAAATTAACAAACAAAATAATGAGAAGTAATTAATACCTATCGATGTGTTGCATAACTTTTTTTAACAAAATAAAACTAGGTTTATGGGGTCTCGTGGCCGTGTGCCTGAGTGTCTGGTCGCGAATCTGGGAACCCGGGTTCGATCCCGACCGACGCCAAAAATTACATCAAATTTTAATGGCACAAAATTGACCCCTATGGTGCACTCTGCACGCCAGCTATGGGTGCCCGTGAGATGACGCCTGGTAAGCGCCCGCACGGTACAAATATTCCATCATTACCGATATCTGTACAAAGCAGATTGGCACACCCAGCAATGGGTAATATGCCGTGATGAAATATTTATTTATTTATAAAACTAGGTCACTATTTTTAACCGTGTAGAGTGGTAGACAAAAATGTGCAAATAGAGCACAAAAAACACGATAATTGTAAGTATAAAGACACATGGAATTAATTAATATTATTAAAACTAATGCCCTTTTGTTCATAATTTAACCCCTGGTTAAATTCTAAAGCCCTAGTATTACGCGTAGATGCACGAGAACTTCAGCCAGAGCCTAGAGGCAGGAGACAGTCGATGACAAAGACATGGGCGTTAAGGATACGAACCGGAAGTTTCGGGCAGTGTTGCTTGGAAACCGGAGACAAAACCGGGTTGCCGTATCTGTTTCCCTAAATGGGAGGTATCGTATTTTGCTCGGACTTTAACAGACAGCAAAAAATACGAATCGTGAAACTTATTAAAATTAAAAATAAATACATTTGTATTTGTAGTCGAACTAAATAAATAAATGTATGAATACATAATGTATTCAAATCTTTAGTCAAAACAAAAATAAATTAAAAAACAATTTATATTTTAGTTCGCTGTATTGCTAAATCAAAAAAATATTTAGTTTTTTAATGTAATATGTAGAATAATAACTGTTTTGTTATATTTATATTTGTTATTATAAAATAATGTAAATTGTAAATACGTTTTAATAAAATCATTAATTTTAATATCATTCCCGTATACATCATACATAAAAAGAAATGTAACATTCTTTTCTTACAATATTTCACGATCTATTTTTATGTTAAAGAATGCAGTAAAGTACATTACAATCTAATTTATTCAGCGATTAAACATTCGCACTCAATGTTATGCATTTAAAGCACTGCGAACGTGTAGTACAAATAAAAATTCAGTGCAAGAACTAAGAATTGCCCCAAGAAATGCACATTTATTCAAAGTAAAATACTTCTGTTTTTTTTACCATAAATAAATTAGAAAAATATTACTATCATATTTATTACCTACAATATCAATATTAATGTGTAATGAATAAATCATATACATATGTACATACAATTAAAAATAAAATGTGTATAAAAAAATTATGTAGAATATGTTTCTTCAATACCCAAGCCGATATTTTAAACAGTTTAGGAGTGGCGGACAAAAATGTCAAATATGAGGACAGATAAAAATATGTAAAATAAAAAAAATACTACTTTTTAACACTGTACCATAGCTAAACCACTCGTCAGAAAATTTTATGGTAGGACAAAATTAATAAAGAATTTTATGCTGATTCTAAATATTTAACCCACAGGTTAATATCTTTAACTGTGTTAGAGTGGTAGATAAAAATGTGCAAACAGAGCACAAGACAAAAGTACCTACCGAAAATTTAAATATTTTGAACACTTCGTCATGTCTAAACCACTCGTCGGGAAAAAAAATCCAGAGCCATATATTAAAGAATTTCATGTAAATTCCAAATATTTAACCCACAAGTTTCTTTAACAGTGTAGGAGTCGTAAAGAAAAATGTGCAGAGCACAAGACAAAAGCACTGAGAACTCGTAGCAATTAAAATTATACAACCTTTTAGACTATGTTCTGTATATTTATTAAATACCCAACGTTTCGGCAGCATACACTGCTGCCTTCTTCAGGGAAAAAATACATAAATAAATAATAACAAATACCAATAAGGTAATATTACAACATATTTAATATAGAATGCCATGCTCGACCAAGTTCTAAACCGTCACAATGATTGAGATTATTATACTTGGTTTAGAAAATCTCAATGGCTTCTCTAATTAAATTGTGGTTGAGGTGTGTATGTCTTGCAAAAAATTATGTTTCTTCGAATTTGATTTGATGGAATTCTTCAGGACATAAACATAAAGGTTATATAATTTTAAAATTCTCTGGAATTTCGGAACCACTCGACGGGATTTTTTTCCAGGGCCATAACCCCCCCAGATGACTATCTTTAGCAATGTAGGAGTGGCAAACAAAATGTGAAATACGAGCACCAATGAAACAAAAAAATGTTTTTCAGGAAATTTATGCGAAATAAATATGAAATTCGCAGAATATATTTATTCATTAATTCACATTTTTAATTTTATGCTGTAATTTTTATTAAAATTATAATTAAATATTTGACATTAATAACATTTATTAAAATTACTTATTGATTTTGTAAACACACATATATTTAAAATATGAAGCATAATTGCTCATTTAAATTTAATTTTCAAATAAATGTCGTACTGCAATACTTGGTATTTTATTTGAAATAGAACAAATAAATATGAAATGTTGTTATTAAACATACATTGTAGATTAACAATTTTAATAATTTCTTCTTTTAATTTTTGTTCTTCGAGCTTTTCCTGTAAGTGAAAGCTTTAGAGCTTGAGCCCAGCTTTCCCAGGGGAGTATTCTGGTGTCTGCAACTACGTGCGGTATGCACTGGCCCACAATCACAACGCGAGTTAATTATATTGTGGATAATTAATTGGATCGTGTCGGAAATGCCTCCCTTAATTTGCAGTATTTTATCATGGGCGACCTCGAGGCGTGGGAAGGCTTCGCTTTTCTCTCTATAAGGATGTGACACTGGATTATTTCAGAGAAGGAAGTACGAGTATATACGAGGTGTGGCTATAAAATATACAAACAATGTATAACATATCAATCAAGAGTCTGGTGAACTACACCTGAACACTATACCAGTACTATAATTAGAATAACTATGAACTTTACTACTCACTACTGCACACTGCTTGTCTTTTCTTATTGACACATTCACACACATACGAATAGGATTGTAGCCTCACAATAACTAACCATTCAATGGTCATAGAATGTTATTGTATTTAAGAATGTCAATACATGTGGTTATATACAAGTGGCGCGCAATCGAAAAGTGAATCCTAACAATATTGTCATTTCTAAACTAATCTGTAGTTTGCTTATATCGTTAAACACTCCTTCAAGTGGTCACCAGACACCGTAGTGATTATCTCAAGATAAGTGAAAGTAAAAGAGAGCAAACCTGCAGGAAAACACCGAGTGGAATAGTCCGCAGGATTTTTTCTTGCTGACTAAGAGTTACTGGGTTGTTGGACAGCTGCGCGCTTACAACTGGGTCATTGTATAGATCTCTTACTGCCGTGTTCTCCTGATACTCCTGCTCTTAAAAATCCATACAAAGCCGACCGTTCAAGCGCAGATTTCAGAAGAATTAATAAAAATGATGTAAACACTATTGCGTTTTATTTTAACAAAACGATATCATTCCATATTTTAGACAAATTTTCACTATTACCTTCCGTCAACCTTCAGGTAAGGAAGGTATTGTCTTTGGTCAAAAAATTCAATGATGAATTTTAAGTGAATAAGCACGTTTTAGGATCCCTACAATACGATTTTACCATTTTTACGATGGTGTCTGTATATATGTATGTGTGTGTGTGTGTGTGTGTGTGACGATCCTTTTGGATCGCATAAGTCCAATACCACGATTACAAAAATTATTAACTGTGTGATAGGTCACAGCCAACCAAAATTTAGGTAGATATATAATTACTCTTTTACCTTCCGTCACCTTTAGGTAAGGAAGGTATTGTCTTTGGTCAAAAATTCGATAGTGAGTTTCTAATGAATAAGCACGTTTTGACATTCCTTGAACATGAATTTATTATTTCTACGATGATGTGTGTACGTGGGTGTGTGCGTCTGTGTGTGTGTGTGTGTGTGTGTGTGTGTGTGTGTATGCGTGCTTGTGTATGTGACGATCGTTTCGGATCGCATAACTCCAATACCACGACTTCAAAAACTATATTTTTTTCGTATTCCACAAGTTTAGATCCATATGCAGACGTGGTTACATTTTGGTTATAATTGGTCCACCGGAAGTACCCTCATTTGCAACTTTTAACAGTTTTTCTTGAAAAACCGCTGTTAAATCATTTTTTGGCACAATTTTATTATAAATATTAAAGAATACTATTACCTACATTATTTAATTGCATTTTATACTTCATATTCAATGGATATAGAGATAAAGAATTATAAAAGAATTAAATTTCTAAATCAGCCAGCTATGCTATAACCACAGAAACAGCTATTATATTAAGAAAATTCAGTGTCAAGTGAACGGAAATGAATGTTGCAGAGATGAGGATGTTGAGATAGATTTGGGAAGACACGGAAAGATAGGGTAAGAATTTAAAGGATAAGGGAAATGGCTCGAGTGATAGTAATTTCTGGAAAGATACAAGAGAGACGATTATATTGGCTTGAACATGTCATGAGGGGCGATAAAGAATAATGGAAGAAGAACAGCTTAATAGTAGAAGTTAGAAGAAACAGAGGAAAACCGAAAATAAGATAGAAAGGCTGTATTGAGAAGGACTTGAGAGAAAGGGACTTGAAAGCAAAATAGAAATGAGTGGCTGAAGAAATTTAAGAATAGCGACCAATAACGAGTGGGAAAAGCTAAAGAGGAAGGAGAAGAAGATATCTGTGTCAAGTGCAATTTTACATAGTTTGTTTATGAAATAATTTTACTGGATATATAAGATCTTTTGCAAGAAAATTTATGTGCTCGCCACATCAGATTTTTTTATATAATAGCCTTCAAACATAATGAACTGTGTAATAATTTAGTTAAAAAAAGTTATTTGAATTGAAGAACACAAAACACATACTTTTATATTATTTTAAAGATAAATCTAATATAATGATCCTGACATCATAGTTAATACAATTTCATTCATGTATATAATTGATGCATAAAAACATGAGTCATCATTTACTTTTACGTTCATTCATAAGTGCAACATCTTATTATCTTCGTAATGGAGCGAATTCACAATAATTTAATACTTACTTTCGATATTGTTTAAGAAAAAAACATTGCGTAAAAATTTCAAACTTTCTCGTTTCTCACAAAATAAATAAATAGATCAGCTAATTATCGACAACTTTCATTGAATTTGAAATTGATAATAGCGTAAAAATTTCTACGCCTTTAGATAAATATGGCATGTAGCTAGTTTACATTTATAAGGTAACATTTGAAAATTTATGCATTTGGATTAAAAAAAGGTAAAGGAACGGGATAGGATTTTATTTATTCATAAAATTATTTATTTATTTAGAAGTGTACTTTATAAAATATTTCCCTAAAAATAAAAACAACATAAAATACTTTAAGTATTTGGTGCCATAAATAATGTATATACAAAAGTAGTTCTCATATTCAACTAAATTTATAATTACATTTATAGAACAAATAATAACATATCGCCTACTAAGAATAATAATGCTTTAAATTTATCTTTATTTTAAATTATAATATGTATTTGGAATTTTCAGTATTTCGAAACACGTAGAATCGAATGGGGTTAAATGGATACAAAACTGGACTTCATTTTTATCAAAAAATAATTTGTTGATTCCAATTACATACGTATGCAAATTATTATACAAATAAGGTACCTGATGCAAATAAGGCTCAGCATGTACCGAAAATCACATTTATATTAGTTACACTAGTGTGGTTTTCTACACACCCATAAATAACGATGATATAAAAGTATATTAGAAATGCCATCTCGTTTGCACTGCCCTATTGTCGTTGCTTCGATTGTATTGTGGGAAGTTGTTAAACATATCTCATTTTATAAAACTGCCGACAAACAACCATAAACTTTATTTTAAAAATTTGAATTTTCTATGTTAATTAGTGAAACAAAATCATTTTCATTGTTTAAAAAAAAAAGTTTTATTTATCCTACTACCCCGGAGGAAATAAGGCCCAGTAAATTTGGTGCCAAAAAATATGAAACAAGCTAAAATATTAACAATTTGAAAATATATGGTTTGCCATAGCTGTAATGCACAAGGTACCTGAAATGGTGCAACGAAAAGTGTGTTGGGGCTTACTAGAAAAAAAATTGTATGCCCAGATGGCTCAGTTTAGGCTAAAATTATGTCAAAAAAATTATTTAAATCAGCTACTATATAAATTTAATCTTCCATTTTTTCAAAATGTTTAATTTTCTTCAGTGGCCTTATTACACGTACTACCAAAGATAAGGTTCAAAATTTTTTTTTAAGAATGTATTTTTATATGAAAATTAATTTAAAAAATGCTGATTTTGAACAAAGCTTTTTCATTAAATAATATTAATTATCCAAAATATTTCATTTTTAATTAAACAAATATATTTCACTTGTCTTTTCATAAATTCAGTCTAAAATTTCTAAAGAATTAGGGCACTATTATTCCAATTCGGCGTCATTTTTATTGAGGTATTGGTGACACAAAATATTATAACAAATTCAGTAACAAAAATTTAGACTATACCACAAAATTGTTTAAAATTCACTTTCCATAATGGCCACCAACCTTCCAAGTTTCTTTGATCATATCACTAGCTTTTTCTGCAATCATTATCGTTGGTACATTCGTGTTACCCCTTATAATGTTTGGCATAATCGACGCATCAACCACCCTTAACCTATCTATACCATACACCCTTAAAGTATGGTCCACCACTGCTGTTTTATCATCTTTCGGTCCCATCTTACAAGTGCCTACAGGGTGGTATATAGTTGTCGTATATTCGGTTGCTACGCATTCCCAATAACCGTCAGTGTCAAATTCATAGTTTGTGCAAGCTGGTAGTTGGGTTGTTACTAATCTTGCGCCTAGATGTAACATGGTATGTGTGTCAAGGAGTTGTAAAGCGATACGTATTCCTTCTATAATTGTGGCTAAATCTGGTTCTACTGTGAATGTATTTGGAAAAATAGCTGGATCGCCCCAAATTGGATCAGACTGGTTGAGTTGTACCATTCCTCTACTTCTTGGATACAGTAAAATCGGTCGTACCATAAATCCGGAGTAGTAGGCTACAGGAAATATACTAGTTTGTGCCGTTAAAATTGGATCGGTATAAAAGTTATCGACATCTACTGCATCAAAAGAATATTGTACGTCTGGACGGGGATCATCAGCATAAGAAGTCTTCAAAAATACGTTTGTTTGTAAAGGACCTGAACTGGCTAAAGGACCGCGGTGCGTATTTAAATAATACTCTAAATCTTTTTGGAAAAAACTGACATCTCTTGTAGTATAATTCGTTAAGGCAAAAACTACACCGTCAATAGTTGTATGGTCCTGTAAGTTATAACCGACTGGTAACTCCTTAATAAGTGGTATATTGTTTTGGTATAATTGTTCCGCTGGTCCAATCCCAGAACACATTAAAATCTTCGGACTGTTAATAGATCCAGCAGATAAAATAATTTCTTTCTTAGCCGTTACATAATTTATTTTGCCATTTTGCACGTATTCAACTCCAAAAGCTCGTTTGGTTTCTGGATCAACCATAATTCTGGTAACATGTGCCATGGTACGTACAACCAAATTTTCTCTGTGGTATCTTATGGGACGAATATACGCTGTATTGGTACTAGCGCGTGCACCGTCTTTACTAGTTGTTTGTAGTAACATAACACCAATTTGTTCTCCATTGTTTTGGTCGACTTCAGGAAGACCTAATTCTTTCCAGCCTTGAACAATAGCTATAGTGTTTTCATCTTGGTATGGGAATCTTTCTACTGATTGGTATCCCGTGGTTCCATGGTATTTATGGTCTGAAGCAAATTCGGGATCCATGTTATGTTCCAGTTTTTTGAAATATGGTAGGACATCATGGTAACTCCATCCAGGATTTCCTAATTGTTCCCATTCGTCATAATCTAACATATTTCCTCGAGTGTATATCATGTAGTTTATGGTGCTGGATCCTCCCATAACTTTCCCACGGGCCCAGGCGCAGCCTCCTTCTGGTCTAGAACGGCAAGAATGTGGTTGGGCTTGGGTGCGATACGCCCAATCTATGGAAGATTGTTGCAGAACTGGGGCCATGGCTGGGATTTCAGCGACTTTGGGTTCTTCGCTGCCTGCTTCCAAAAGGAGGACCTGAGAATTATGCAGATAATCGGAAAATGAAAAAGGTGTATCGAGATATATAGTTCTGGGTATGCCAATCTGCTTTTTACCTCCCGCTTCCCTTGGTAAGGGAGGTATAGGAATCGTGCGAAAAATCGCATATCAAGATTTTAGTAAATGACCACTTTTAAGGTCCTTACAATCCAATTTTAATATTTTCACAATGATGTCTGTGTGTATGTGTGTATGTATGTGTGTGTGTGTGTGTGTGTGTGTGTGTGCGTGTGGATCCTCTTTACGCTCTAACTCAAATACTATCGTTCAGAAAATTTTGAAACCTTGTATTTCTACCTTACTCTTATATGGAAAATATATTTAATTTTTCTATTGGTTTCCATGACATTATTTGGGCTGTGAGATTTATTACAACAGATTATTATATTCCTTATATTTCTTTATCTCTAATTCTATAAAAGATATAGGCAATAAAACATCCATATGTATCAGATAGAGAATTTACTCTTCTTTAATACAAGCTAGAACAAAAAATTTCAAAAAATAATATTTAGAAGATTTTTTTTAAGAATCTGCTACTTCCGGTTGTCCAATTATTACGAAAACCTTTTCAGCTATTACCAGTAATGTCTGATTGAGAAATACGTAGTTAAACAGATATTAAGTCTTATAGCTTTTGAGAAATCATCCTTCCAACATCTACACACATACACAAACATACACACATACACACACATACATCATCAGAAATCATCCTTTCAACCTCTCCACGCACATACACACACACATACACACACACAGTCATCATCGTAAATATATTAAAATTGCATTGTAGGGACCTGAAAACATGCTTAATCATTAAAATATGGATATGCGATTTTTAGCATGAATCCAATACATCTTTTACCGAGAGGTAAACATTCATAACCATAAGTACTATTTGAAAATCATTGAACGTCACAACCTATCGTTTAATAAAAAGAAAAATATGTACAGTATTGCCCATAAAGAGAGCAACTTTTAAAAAAATTCAATTATTCTCAAGTAAAAAGAGGAATTTTAGAATTAAATTACAGGATTAATGTCCCCGTGAAACAAGTTTATTCTAATAAATCATGGGTATGACTGTATCCAGTGAGATTCGAAAAATAATAATCCAATCGTATGAAAATGATATTTCGAAAACCATTATTTTACGTGAATCTAAAGTATGGCGTATAATAAGCCTTTTTATTGGGCCTTCTACAATACCTAGTTGACTAAAAAAAACTTCAAAATACACAAACGAAATTATGTAAAATAATTCGTTAAAAAATCTGTTTTTGTTGCTCGAAAATATTTTAGAACCAAACATTGTTAAAATGTCTTCAAGAACGGTATGAAGACGAATACTTGGTGAAAGACTTTATATTCGTCGACCACCAAAAAAAATCACATCTTTCAAAGAAAAATGTGACGAACCAATTAGATTTTGCGAAAAATCATATAAACTAATAATTGACTAGTGGGAAACAGTGATATTTAGTAATGAATCGATACTTCATTTATTTAGAAGTGACGGAGTATCCCGGTTGCGAAGACCTGAAGGTAAAAGATTACATCCTAAATAAACTATACCTACTGTAAAGTATAGTGGAGGATTTGTTGACAAGGATTTAATATTAAAATTACTAGAATTATGCTGAAACGATGCAGAGGTAATAGAGTCTGAATGATTATTACACTAAATATTAGAAATTCTAATTTTCATGCTAAAAATCGCCTATCTAGATTTTAATGAATAAAGCACGTTTTAAGGTTCTTACAATCCAATTTTAACATTTTTATGATGATGTCTGTGTGTAATAATAATAATAATAATAATAATAATAATGATAATGTATTTATTGTCCTACAGAAAATCCATGTATGTATGAAAGTTCTTTTTGAGAATAGAACTACGTCTGCTCTGCATATGTGAAAGGCGAACACATTAACCACGCACTACAATAAATTTCCCTAACCGCAGATAAATTCCAAAACCAATACAATGCTTATAAAAATGCATTCTTTTCCGGTGTTCGCTCCAGTTTTCTATAAAAACTGCAGATTAATGGATGATTGCAACCGTTCAGAATCTAATGCAAATCGTACTTCGCAACAAGGAAGTGAAAAACATTTCTCTATCGCGACAAACTTAACTCGGATCATAATTTTTGTTGTTCGGCACAAGGACGGTGAACGTGTGCGAACTTTTTGTCCTACTCATTATAGCTGTTTCAATGCAAATTACAAAAGTTTTAACAAGCATTCGACATAGCATTATCCATATATGAGTAGGAGTTTAAATCTACTGTTAGACATTTCACATTCTGTTTTAATCAATAGTTATCTTCAATCATAAATAGTTTCATGATTATTGTTAGAGATTTGTTAAAATTTACGATGTCACGAAAATAGTTATTTATGCTACAAGAGAGGTAAATAAATATTTGCTAGTCTGGACTCTGGGCATGTTTGCCACCTCAGACATGCGAGAGCTGGCGGCTGGCAATTAAGTTTGAGATTGGTCAAGATATTTACCACGCAAGATTTTTTCCACTCCCGATGATTTTTTTTTATCTGGTCATTTTTACTGCATAGACTTAGGGGTCGAATACATACAACGCAATTCAATTCATTATATATTATTAAAATAAATTATGAATAATGAAAATAACAAAAGTTTTTTTTAATGAATTTTCATTTAGTTAGTAATTCATTTAAACAAACATAAATCTATAATTAATGAAATTTTAGAGATTTCAGCAATTATATGAACAATTGTATTTATTGAAATAAAACAAAGTTAATTTAACAATATTATAATCCTTTTATTATCAAATTTTGAATGATAAAACAATAGATACAATATACTCGTACATTATAAAATCCATGTCGCATTAAAAAAAATGCTTGTGAAATAGAAATCCATTAAAAACCTAATCAGCTTAAACGCTAAACTGTCAATATATAGGTACAGCAGAAAGTGATAATTATTTCACAAATAAATAACAAACTCCAGAAAATACAAGTACAGTACATAGGATAATTAGTCACTACATAGGTATAGACTAGAGTATTGAATGTTGACGTACAGGAAATCAATTATTGTGTGACAATACTCTGTTCAACAGGACTATTATTAATGGGCGCTAATTAGTTAATTAGTTCAGGACTAATTAATATTTGTAAAAGAAGATGGGTTAAATATGTTAGAACAACAGTAAAATAGAAAACTTTTTTTGTTTTTTTTCTTTCTATAGGGTACATTTTCATCAACAGTTAAACAATACTAGGTACCTACATATACAGGGTGTAACAGCTAAATGAGTTAGCTCAAATCATTTCTATATTATTAAAGATACAATGAAATACTATATCTGACTAGAGAAGAAAATATTTTTTAAATCCAATGGGTCTGAAGTTACAATACAATGTTTTTTTTTTTAAATGGGATATACATATTTTACACCCATTCGACAGAGTATATTTTTCTAAATACAACCATGTAATCATTTTATAACTTTACAAAACAAAAATATTGAGAAATATTCAATTGAAATTTAAATAAATTCGATTTTTATAGTCATTTTTCAGTAGGCTATGTATGAAAAACAAATCTTTAAATTTGAATTATTTAGAATGGAAATGAAACAAAACACTATTTATAAAGTTATTAACACATATTTATGTTCCGTTATAATTTAAGCTCAATTGTTTTTCATTCATAAAAATAAGTATAAAAATCTGATGTGGCCAATACAATACCTCCCGTTTAATTTAATTTTTATTCATGTAAATACTTAAAATTAAATTAAATTTAAATACCAGGTTCGATCCCAACCGACGCTAAATATTTCGAATTATAAATGGCACAAAAATGACCCCTGTGTTGCACTCTCCATGCCTAGTAAACGCTCGCATGGTACAAATATGTCATCGTTACTAAAATCTGTGTACAAAGCAGATTGGCACATCCAGCAATGATGATATATTTATTTTATTTATTTATATACTTACCTATATTTCTATATATTTACTTATGCTGGTAACTGTATTAAGTTCCTTTCCATATAATTATTGTTCTATTTACTATTTTCATTTTAAAACTTTACTATCATTATTTGAAATGCTTAATTTGTTGACAGTATGACAGTGACATATCTGTCAGTTTAATGCATTTGAGATCCAAATTGTGTAACCATGGAGTTGCAGTTAATACGTAGACTCCGGGATTAAAATTATAGATAGTTTTATAAATTTATCCTTAAAATATATAGAAAAAGAATTAATGCAAACCTAAAGAAAATTTAATAATCTTTAATTTTTATATAATATAAATCTCGAAAAAATAACATTTAAAGGTATTTTTCGAAGAAAAACTATTTTGAGCTTCCAGTAAAGTGTCATTTCCGGTTATCTGATTTGCACCAAAATCTACTGGCTACTTTCCATATAAGAGTAAGGTAGAAATACAAGGTTTCAAAATTTTACACACATTCACACAGACATCATCGTGAAAATGTTAATATTGGATTCTAGGGACCATAAAACGTGGTTATTTACCAAAATCTCGATATGCGATATTTAGCACGATCCCTATACCTCCCTTACCAAGGGTAGCGGAAGGTAAAGATAAATTTTATTGAATTTCAATTGAATTTTTGTATTGCAAGGATATCGAATGATTACATGGTTGAATTCAGAAAAAAATACTTAAACAATATGTATCATTCTATTTAAAATATATATATATATATATATATATATATATATATATATATATATATATATATATATATATAACTTTGTGTTGTAACTACTGGTGTAAAAAAAAGTTTTCTTCTCTAATTGGATGTCTCCCTTCATCTTATCATCACAATATTGTCTCATAATATTTTTAATAATATAGAAATTATTTGAGGTAGCTCGTTTAAAGCCTGTATATCATCATTAAAAAATATTCGAATAAAAGCAGATTGGCACATCCAGAAATGGGTAACATAAGACGTGTTAATATATTTATTTTAACAAGAGTGTAATGTGTTTATGTCGAGCCCAGACTCAAAATAGTTCGGCCGGCTTATATTTTCAATAAATTATAAAACGTACAAATGGTAAGAAATTTTTGCAAAATTCTTTGGACTGCTTTAAATATACATATAAACTGGATGCCAAATGACGGGTGATAACAGTTCGATCAGCATCTAAAGGGAAGGGTCATATTCTAGACCAGATTAATTTTCTATCGCGATACTTTACATTTGGCATAATGTTGCAATAAGTTTTAATCGACTGTTAATGATGATTTGGAGAGGTGAAAATAATGAAGATACCTAGTATTCTTTTCAATAAATACTATTTTAACAAAGGACTGAATCTCCATTATTTTCACCTCTCCAAATTTGCCATAATATTTGCAAGACTTATGGGACAATACTCCTACAATAGAATGTATAGGACTAATACAATTAAAGCTGTTATTACTAATAAAGGTAATGTAATCCAATATTAATGGCGGAATAAGTACTGAAATACCATATTCAGTTTTTGTTAAATTTACTTGAAAGAAATTTGTATAAATTTCTTACCATTTGCGTAAATTTTATAATTTGTTTAAATATAAACTAAACGGAATATTATGATCCTGGATTTATATGTTTAAAACATAATAAATAAAAATAACATACCCTCCACTTATGTACTTCAGTCAACCTATTGGCTAGCACACACCCAGCCGATCCAGCCCCCACAATAATAAAATCAAACTTTTCTGCACCATCCAACCCCCCATCATGCCATCCGAACCCATCAAATCCACTACCCCATCCCCCGAACCCATTCTTCTGCTTATCATCCCTGCTGTAAGCCAACAAAGACAACACAAGATTCAGAAACATCACTGCTTGAGAGCCACATGTCGTTAGTTGAGCATGTACGTCGTCCTGGCAAAGAGTAGCCAAATCACGGGGTTGCCATGACGTCGGCGGCATGGTAGCAGTAGGCAGAGGTAAAAGTGGTTGATGGGTAGCACTTATTGTTGACTAGGAAGGTAAACACTTAAGAGGTTGATATAAGACTGATTGAAAATGTAAGTGTTGTACGACTATGAAGCGAATGGAGGGAAATTTTATTCTAGAGGGGGAAAGTGTTTTATTGACACTAAGATAAAATAGAATAAATTAGAACACAGTATAAGGATATTGACTGACTATAAAACTATTGGAAATTAGTGATCGTACTTTACGACAAAAAAATTATTAGAAACATGAACTAATTGCTATATTTCTTATATTGTTATAAGTAAAATTCTATGGGGAAACGGATATTAACTGTCAATAACAGGAAATACAATACCAATGATATATATACAGTATCGGACAGAGCGAGTCAGTGCGAACCAATAAAAAATACTCCCCTATATTTTAAATACCTATTCAATATATTTTCAAACTTCTTATACAGGGTACTTATGTAGGGGGTGCAAAATAGTTTATCTTTTAATAATAATCTCCTATCTAGAAACACACCGTTTTTCAGCTATGTGTGTCAGCACATTACCTTCCGTCAATCCTGTGTGTTATGTACAAATTCCATAGGGCGCGAGCAGTCACGTGACTTTACTGACCTTGAAAATCATATATGAGGGCCCGTACCAGAATGACAGCTATTAATTATGGCCATAACTGACAAAGGTCATAATTTTTCATTCAAAATTTCATGATTTTCATATTTCTTGTAGTTTATTTGTTATCAGGAGTGTGGAATTCAGTTGCCGAGAAAAAAATTATACAATAGCAAAAAATTAAAGTAAAATTATTTCATAAACAAACTATACAAATTGCACTTAATATTGACATCTTCTTCTTTAGCATTTTAATTGTTTAATTGGTTTCCATGGCGTTATTTGAGCTAAGAGATTTATTACAACAGATTATTTTATGTATTATAGTTTTTATCTCTAAATCTATAAAAGATATAGTAAAATATTTAAATGTAACGAATAGAGAATTTAATCTTCTTTAATTTTTTATTAGTGGTATTTCTTAAGGATATATGTAAAATTAACATACCTATAATTTAAATACATATTTAATTAATAATACATAATATATATATATATATATATATATATATATATATATATATATATATATATATATATATTATATCAAAATTTCCGCACCAATCAATGTTTCCTATGAAATACCTGACAGAACATTTCCTGTAGTAAATTTTTATACAAAATTTTCCCAAAGTAATAACAGTATTTAAAGTATTTCCTTAACATTCATTGGCAATACCTCAAGAATTCCACTATTTCCTCAATAAAATTTGAATATCCCAGAATTTCCAAGAATTTTCGCCGTATGGTAATACCTCTTATGCAAAGATTAGTCATCTTAATAAACTACTTTATTTGATAATTGGTAAGCAAATATATGGAAATTTTTAATAATATATACGATGATATTTGGAAAAAATAACGCAAAGATTTAACATGAAAAACCATATTACGTTAAGCCATACTTTTGCAGTACAGGAATACATAATGCTTTCAATATATCATAACTACGAAGTCATTTAGTTCGCGAATTTCTGATGCTAGAATTTTTATGAAACCAACGATTATGGTTCGGGTCACGAAGTAATATATCATAGCTTATTCAGAATTGTCATTTAAATAAATAAATCACAAAAATTTTGTCATTTATTATACAAATGAACATTTATAATACCTAGGAATTTAATTTATAGAATTTCTAGAAAATTTTATTAATAGTTTTGTTGAAACTAAAATTTACATACGTGTTTTATGTAATAATTTTATATCCGTGATTATATCAGAAAAATGTATCACATATTTAAGCATGACCGTATCGAATAAGTAATTATTCATTCGTTACAATTTAAATATTCGTTAAATATGCATTATATTCCGTATGAAAAATTGTTAATTTACCACAATATCGGTTAAATTTAACACTAAATGGACCATGGAACAAAAAGTAACGAAAAATGAACTCATTATTGGTGAATGGCAATTTTTACAGTTGGTTTTATTTTGCTTTCAGAGCATACTTTTCATTGCGATTTCCATTAATGCAAAATAATTTATATGAAGTCATAATAAAATTGTTGACATTAGCAGTATTCCTGTAGCAACCTGTACGTTATGTAAACAACATCATTCCAAAGGCATTCTCAGCTAAAAGTACAGAGCGCACCATTCATCAAGACTTCTTTCTTTATTGTATAATTGATTATTAATAAAGAAACTATGACAAATAATTACTATTCATCATAAAACAATTACTAAACAATATCAAGTCACCGCATAGTTAATTAATTAACTTTTAAATGATATATACCAGTGCAATTTACAATGAAAATGAGAAAACAAAACTTAAACGAGGTAACTTTACTGAAATAATTCATAGCCTCCTATATAATTCATCACGCAAATCTACCCCTGAATTAAATTCAGGCTAAGATTAAACGGAAATATTTGTCACTTGTTAACTATTTACTGGTTGCTAGGTCACTACATGAGTTAGAAATGTATCATTTATACATCTGTATAAGATTAGCTTAATACATACGAGTACATATATAAGTTATTTATGAAAATAAGAAAATTCATGTATTTTTAACACTCACGGGAAATATTTTTACAGGGCCATATTTTAGAAAATATTATGCAGATTCTATATTTTCAACTCGCAGGTTGTTACCTTTAACCTTATAGGAGTGGTAGTGTTCAATCGGAATACAAAACAAAAGTACTGAGAAACTTGTCAGAAAATTCGTATTTGTTTAACACTCTGTCATTTCTAAACTATTCATTTTTTTCAGGAATATATTTTAGAGAATTTTATGTAAAATCTAAATTTCCAACCAGCATGCTTCTATCTTTAACGGTGTAGGAGTGGTAGACAAAAATGTGTACTTAGAGAATTTGTAATTAAATTCATATACATATTTTTATAATTATTTTAACAAAATTAATACACTGTCAATCATTGCAAAAGATGATGTTGCAGTTATACTAAAAAGTGAAATCCAAATTGAGACATCTAAACTTGAACCAAAAATTCGTGAACTTGACACATGACTTCCAAATTAAATTAAATGATCCACATAATAGCGACACGGTTCTTTAATTTTGTATGCTACAAACAAATAATTAGATATTGCAATTCTTTAAAATAATTATAATGTGTGCGAAATTTGTTGCACATTTTATGAAATTATAAATTAATATATTTCGCGATAATTTTTATAATTTATGGGAAAACAAACAATGCCGTATCAACTTTATTATGCAAATAACATTTTATTAAATTAATTTTTTTAATTAAAACTGAAAGTATAATACATCTTGAGTAAGATCTACTCTGGGAAATTTTTCTTTGGTTTACGCTTGTGCATTTTTATCAGCGTGTAATAAATAATCTTGTACCTATTCGAGTAAAGTGACACTTTTGGCCTACTAAGTATATTGATAAATTGCTGGTACATTTTACTAAAAGCCCTCAAGTATTTGACACGAAATCTACGGAAGTTACATGCTGTAGATTTATACATAAATTGCCTGTTTTAAAATCATGCATTTGCCCATAAATATTTCAATAAATATATGTAGTTTAACCCAAGGAATTGTTTTTTAATAGAATTAAGATTATAACACACATCTATTTGTGGGAATATATTGTTACCCAAAACTGGGCAGTGATACTGCATTGCAAATAATATCAATCGATTCTACGGGTTTTCTTACATAAGTATACAAATTTTCAATTATCACATCTTGCCTATTAAAAATAAATTAAATTTTCAAAGTCTAATATACGCTTGTACGAGGATTGTCTTTTATATTTCAAGATTAGAGAACAAAAACAAATATTTATCATCGAAAATGGCTTTATTGTTTTTTAAAATATTTTCCATGAAAATCTATACACTTTTGCAGGCATGTGAACCAATTTTCGAAGCACTTTTTCCACTCCGATTGAGGTAAGACATCCATTCTGAACGTATCAACCGCTTCGAAAAACGTTGACCTCGCAATTTGTTTTTGATGTTCGCGAATAATAAGAAGTCATTGGGTGCCAAATCAGAACTATACGTCGGATGACTCATCAAAACGGCGTTTCGAGTCGATGTGTGAGAGCTCGCATTGTCGTGGCGGAGAATGATCCGTCTTCGGCGGTTGGTTTTCCTTATTTCTCCGAAGACTTGTGGCAAACAAATGGTTGTGTACCATTCAGAATTGACCGTTTTACATTGCAGCAATAGTACGGTTGAGACATTTCCAGTTTTTCCGAAAAAACGGGCGACCATTTGCTTCGAAGTGCTTCGAGCACGAACGACTTCTGTTGGGTTTGGCTCGCCTTGGACGACACACACAGTCGACTGCTGTTTACTTTCGGGCTCATACGCGTAGATCCACGATTCGTCACCTGTCTCTATATCATACACATGTTTTGAAGCACCACGATCGAATTGTTTGAGCATTTCTTGTAACCAATTGACACGAGCTTGCTTTTGAGCGATTATCAAATTATGTGAGATCCAACGCGAACAAATCTTTTTTACGGCCAAATGTTCATGCAATATTGAATGTATGCTGGTTCCACTATTGTCCAAGAATACCTCAATCTCACCATAAGTCACATGACGATCTTGAAGTATCAGTTCACGTATCGCATCTATGTTTGTCGGAACAACAACCGATTTTGGTCGACCTCCACGTCAAAACTTGTAAAAAATAATTGCGATTTAATTCCAATTTTTAGCCAATATAATTTTTTCAAGTTACTGTAAACAACACAAATAGCGCTCGTACGTCAAAACGGTCTGAGTACGTATACCGTCAAAAATGTCACTCTTTACGATAGAGACGTCAGTTGCCAGATGGCAGCACTAGGGTTGCCAATCCCGAAATATAAAAGGCAACCCTCATACCATGTAACATAAATTTTAAGTGTTCATAAATTCTAATAAAAATATGTATTCATATGTAGTTTCAGCCAAGGAATCGAATTTTGATCAAATTAAAATTATATCTCATCTTGTGGGAAGATATATTTTACCAAAAACTGGGTATAGATATAGCCTTGAAAATAATGCCACTCGATTCTACGCATTTTCTTGTATAAGTATATAAATTTTCAAAATTATTGCTCCATTGGTCTAATATTTATTAAATTTAAATGAAATGTACAAATGTTCAGTCTATATGGTTTCGCTAACATAACTTAAATTTTACGCGTTCCTTAAATGGACAATATTGCATGAAAATGAATTATAACAATACATTTTTGCATTTTACATAGTTTGCGTCGTATTTAATTATATAAACAACGTAGAGCAAACCAAAAAGTATTCCACGCTTTCTTATTAATTTATTTTGAGTCGGATCACACATAGTTACCGTTATCAAAGGCAATAGTGAACGAATCAAGCCAGCGGTTACATATTGAAACGGCGAAATCGATTCGAGTTGTAAATAGCGTAAAAGATGAAGCCGTAAGAAGAAAGATTTTTGATACGTGAATGGTAGAAAAGACACATTTTTTTTCTAATCGGAACCAGCCAGATATTGTAAATAAGAAAAGAATATGTACTTCAATGTCGGCTTAAAGAGGAAGACAAGTATTTTGTATTTTATTTTATTATATTTATTTTTCTACTTCAATATATTTATTAAGTGTGTCATCTGCTGTAATCGAATTATGATACAGTTTTTCATTTCGATACGGATTATCATTAGATGAATTTTATAACCAATTTATCAGCACCAGGGAAGAAAGATCTTTGGTCAAAAAATTCCATGGTAAGTTTCTAATGAATAAGCACCTTTTAGGGCCTATAGAATACTATTTTACTGTTTTTTACGATCATGTATGTCCGTATGTATGTGTGTGTATGTGTGTGTGTGGACGCATGTGAGTATGTATGTGTATGTGTGCTTGTATGTATGTATGTGTGCTTATCTGACAAAAAATTCTCCTTCGATAAATCCAATATTACAATTCTAAACATTATATTTTTTTCGTATTCTCCTTCTGTACGTTCATATGGAGAGTTGATCAGATTTTGGTTATAATTGGTCAACCGGAATTACTCTTAATTGAGGTTCTTAACAGTTTTTGTAGAAAAAAACGAAGTTAAATGTCATATTTCGACAATTTATGTTACTATAAATGCTAAAGAATATTTTATTCTCTATATGGTTTGATCGAAATGTTTCCATTATATTCAATGCGTATAAAGTTAGAAAATTATAAATAAATTTAATTCCATGCTATAGCCACGGAAATTTGCATAGTATGTTATGTTTGTGTTATAAATTTAATGGAAATATAGAATTTTTTCCTAGGATTTTTTTGTGTGGAATTTGTGCAAAATACATAGAATTGATGGAAGGTACTGTGCTGGCCACATCAGATTATTTTTTAATTATTATGACTAGTCGTAGAAAAAATAGTGTATGCAACTCATTTATGAATAATATATTGCATTTAAAAATTACTTATTAACAATAATACATATTTGAAGACTTTTAAATATAAACTTATATAATATATATATATATATATATATATATATATATATATATATATATATATATATATATATATATATATATACCATGTCCACTGAATATAATTCAATAAAATCTATAATATAAAATGTAATAATTCATAATAATTAACGCGCGTGAACGTGAATCCTGTACCTACATTCATTTCAGAAATTAATAAATGCCCAAAGGTAAAATTACGTATATTCAGTATTCATACATTTGGCTTTCAATATATATTTATTAATGAATTATACAATATTATAATAAATAATTAAAATATATTTACATTTTATTACTGAATAAATGTTTAATATAAATTTGTTTTGCTTTTTGTGTTAAAAAGATTTTCAAACAAATATATCCACGTATTTTTCAAAAAGTAAATTGTGTTAATGAATTTGTTTTATAGTGTAACTTATACTTGAATTTCAATATTTACCGGTTCAGAAAGTTACAAAAAATATCTCTAGAATTATACTCGTATGTAATTTATTTCTGATTCTATGAGTATTTCAATTAAATGTTGGAATTTATTTTTCACAAATTATAGTTGAAAATATACAAAAAGTACAAAATGCATCTACGTATCTTCACATGCATTATGTATACGGTATCCCTTGGTACTTGTGACATAGTTTATCGTCCTATTTTGCATTGCATATCGTTGTGTTTAAAAATGTCCAATTTTACACTACACTGACTTTTTACAAACATTTGTATTATGGCTACCCAAAAGGCCAACATTATAATATTTAGTTAATGAAAAAACAGGAATAAATTTATTTTACGACCATCTAGATGAAAATATTTTTGTAGGATGTAATATTATTTTACAGCATGTATGCACAATATTGCAATTTTAACTCGTAATAAATTCTTGAATATAGGTATATTAAACTAGTTGAAATAATAGTTAGGAAATTGATAGTTTTACATTATGTGCAGTTGTATTTCTGTCCAAGTTTGAATTAATTAATTTACTATTTAACAACAGTTACGTGATAAGTTAATTAATTTAGGAAAGGAAGGTATTGTCTTTGTTCAAAAATAAGATAGTGAGTTTCTAATGAATAAGCACGTTTTGGGTTCCCTAGAATACAAATTTACTATTTTTACGATGACGTCTGTAGGTGTATATGTGTGTGTGTGTGTGTGTGTGTGTGTGTGTGTGTGTGTGTGTGTCTACATACATAGGTAAGGGAGGTAATGTTTTCGGTCCAAAAATTCGATAGTGAGTTGTCAGTGAATAAGCACGAATTACGGTCCCCACAACACATTTTTACTGTTTTTACAATGAGGTCTGTGTATGTGTGTGTTTGTGTGTGACGATTTTTTCTTCCACGATAACTCATATTAAATTTCCAAAAATTTATATTTTCAGTATTTAAAATTTATGCATTAATATAAACAAGTTAATTAGATTTTGGATAAAATTCGACAACCAGAACTTGAAGCCCATATGGGAACAACATATTAGATTTTGGCTAAAATCGATAAACCGGAAGTGATACTTTACTTGAAAAAAATATATTAAAATATAATCCAAAACTTCTCAAATTTGGTATTTAAAATTCATATATGACTGAAAACTACATATTAGATTTTGACTATTTATGATATTCGTAAATCGGATGTGATACGGAACTTAAGAGTTCTTAACATATTTTCGAATAAAAACAATAAAATGTAGTCCAAAATTTCATATTACAACTTTTCTATTTATTGAAACAACAAATTAGATTTTGTTTACAACGATCAACCGGAAGTGATATTTTACTTAAACTTAAAGCTCATTGCCATTTTAAACATAGAACTGGCGGGAAGTCATGTGCTGGCCACATCAGATTTTTTGCATTAGCGTACAATTTATATTTGGTTTATTGATATGAAAATGCCAATTACCTTGATGATAAATATATAGTTTTTCATTGTGAAAGTTTCAAATACCTATTATATACCGCGACGCCAATGACCTTATGTCAGATGTGATATTTGTTTCAAACTTTGTTTTTATTTTTTTTATAAAATGTTGAACTATGTCGTAATTGGTCGGTTTTAAGGGACTCCATTTTTTTAGAAAACGTAAAAATACCAGTTGTGGCCACCACAATACCTTCCGTCAATCCTGTGTAATATGTATAAATTCCATACATAAATTTTCTTGAAAAACATTCTAAATTTCCAGTCAAATTATTTCATAAACAAACTGTACAAATTGCACTTGACACTAACATCTTCATTTTCTTTAGCTTTCCTCATTCGTTTGGAGTCGCTATTTTTTATTTTATTCATCCACTCATTTCTGTTTTACGTGTCGTTCTCATTCAGTTCCTTTTCTCTCAAGTCTTTCACAATCCTTCCATCTTATCTTTGGTCTTCCTCTGTTTCTTCAACCTTCTATTACTAAGCTAATCATTCTTCATCCACTTTGTATATTCTTCATTTCTCCTCATGACATTTTCAAACCAATGTAATCATCTCGCTTGTATCTTTCTAGAAATTTGTAACACTAGAGTTATTTCCTTACCTATCTTTCCATGTCTTCCCCAACATCTACTTCAACATCTTCACCTCTGCCACATTAATTTACTTTTTATTTATACTGACATCTGTCAATTTGGATTAAATGAATACATTAGTAGTTTCCATGTTTAGCATAGCTGGCTGGTTATAAAATGTAATTTCTTTAAAATTCTTTAACATCTATATCTGAATATGAAGTATAAAATTCAATCAAATCGTATAGAGAATAATATATGCTTTAAGTTATAATAACATTATGTCAATAAATCAAATACAACTGTTAAATCTTCAAATGAGGCTACTTCCGGTGTACCATTTATAATCAAAATCTAATCAGTTGTTTTTCTGGATGTAAACTTTAGTAATACGAAAAAAATATAATTTTTGGAATCGTGGTATTGAAGTTATGCGATCCGAAACTTTCGTCACACACACACAGACACACATATATACATACAGACATCATCATAAAAATGGTAAAATCGTATTATAGGGACTCTAAAACATGCTTATTCACTAAAAACTCATCATTGAATTTTTTGACCAAAGACAATACCTTCCTTACCTAATGGTGACGGAAGGTAAAAAAATTATTGCCAGTTTTTCTATATATGAGGTAAGTTCCATCATCGGTTAAGAGTTGTACGCTTACTTCAATAACACACTGTATTACATAGTTATTTCACCTATTTCCCATGTCAATTTATTATCAATTGATTAAATGAAGCAATAATACCTTAATCCCGTCATACGAAACTGACAGATTTGAAAATGAATATCTTTCGCAAATAAATCCAGAGAAGAGATTTTAACATGTGCATTACCTAACAATAACATGATCTAGATACCATTGGATCTGCTATCCTTTGTCTCTCTGGAGAATTAATCCCAACCAACGATATTTCTTTTTTCCTGCATCAGCAGATATACGTTTCCATTAATTTCAAAGCTCACATGATTTAAATTAACGAATAAACTGTCACGGCAATATGTATTTGCGGATTTTTACATCGTTATTTATAGAGGAGTATCGCCCTGATTTGTGAAGTGTCAATAATTTTATTAAATGCGGTACTAGCGAAAAATATTGAAATGAAAACTTTCATAATGATGAAGAATCCACTGATTTTTACCTTCCGTCGCCTTTAGGTAAGGAGGGTATTGTCTATGGTTAAAAAATTCAATGATGAGTTTTTAGTGAATAAGCATGTTTTAGGGTCCCTATAATACGATTTTACCATTTTTAAAATGATGTCTGTATGTATGTGTGTCTGTGTGTGTGTCGAAAGTTTCGGATCGCATAACTTCAATACCACGATTCCAAAAATTATAATTTTCGTATTCCTCAAGTTGTCCATGAGAACAAGTAATTAGATTTTGGTTATAATTGGTCAACCGGAAGTGCCCTCATTTGAAGATTTTAACAGTTAAATATGATTTATTGACATTTCACGTTATTATAACTTGAAGAATATATTATTCTCTATACGATTTGATTGCATTTTATACTTCATATTCAATAGATATAGAGTTAAAGAATTATAAAGGTATTAAATTTCATACATTAGCCGGCTATGCTAACCATGAAAACTGCAAATATATTCAGATAATTAAAATTGACAGATGTTAGTATCAATGAAAAGTAAATGAATGTGCCAGAGATGAGGATAAGATAGAAAGACTGTATTGCGGAAGACTTGAGAGGAAAGGAACTGAATGAGAACGACACGCAAAACAGAAATGAGTGAAAGGAGAAAATAAAAAATAGCGACCCTTAACGAATGGGAAAAGCTGGAGAAGAAGAAGATGTCAGTGACAAGTACAATTTGCATAGTTTGTTTATGAAATAATTATACTGGAAATTTAGAACTCTGTTGCAAGAAAATTTATTTATGGAATTTGTACATAATACACAGGATTGACGGAAAATATTGTGCTGGCCACATCAGATTTTTTTAAGAAGGTTTTATTTTTAGGTGAACATGTATTCTCAATTTCAAAGAAATTTCCTATAAATTTTATTGTTATATTTCTAAAATTTATGATACATATATTGAACGAAGATATAAATTTTATATAGGGATATAAAATTATTCATATGTATATTACATCAATTTTGGTAGCATAAAATAAAATATGTCACATCAATTTCAAAATAATTTTTCCACGCTTATCTTAATAATTATGGGCAGCTGCTTCCTGTAGCAAAAATAAAAATATTATCAAATTCAGTGAATATGATAAATAATTCAACGAATCGTACATTTCCAAAGTATTACTAAACACTAACTTATTAAAGTTATAAAGTTCGAACTTATGTAAAACTATTGAATACTTTAAAATTCATCTTGCAAAGTTTATACAACAGACGACTTTGTAGCAAACTATTATTAGTCAGGGATTTTACTTCGATTTTAAGACTAAAACTTTTAATTATAAATTAGAGATAATGAAGTACATGTTAAGGCATTTTCAAGTTGTGAATGACAACTTTTTATAATCCATTTCTTAATGAAATTTACACAGACTTTTGTTAATATTGACTGACGGGTAACTTTCGTACTCTATAGGCACAAGTAGGTATATAAGCCTTAAACTATAGAGCAAGGGCGGGTAAGAGTACGCACTTTTTCGTTTTTACCTTCCGTCACCTCCAGATAAGGAAGGTATTTGGTCAAAAATTCGGTGGTGAGTTTTTAATGAATAAGCACGTTTTAGGGTCTCTACAATACAATTTTACTATTTTTACGATGATGTCTACATGCGTGTGTGCGTGTGTGTGTGACCGCGGCCTCGGCCGCGATATCTCCAATACTAGAATTCCAAAAATTACAATTCTTACGTATTCCTCTTCCTTACATCCATATGCAGATTTGATTAGATTTTGGTTATAATTGGTCAACTGGAAGTACCCTCATTTGAAGATTTTAACAGTTTTTCTTGAAAAAACACTGTTAAATATTATTTACACATTAATGTTATTGTAAATATTATAGAATATTCTATTATCTATACGATTTAATTGCATTTTATTCTTGTTATTCAATGGATATAGAGTTAAAGAAATTAAATTTCATAAATCAGCCAGCTATGCTATAACCATGGAAACAGCTACTATATTAAGAAACTGACAGATGGTGAACAAGTGTCAGTGTCAATGAAAAGAAAATTAATGTGGCAAAGATGAGGATGTTTATATAGATGTTGGGAAGACACGGAAAGATACGATAAGCAATAAAACAATAAGGGCAATAACTCGATAACTGAAAGAGGAAAATAGCGACCTCTAACGAATGGGAAAATCTAAAGAAGAAGAAGATTTTAGTGTCAAGTGTCATTTGCATAGTTTGTTTATGAAATAATTTTACTGGAAATTTAGAATCTTTTGCAAGAAAATGTATGTATGGAATTTGTAAATAATAAACAGACGGAAGGTATTGTGCTGACCACATCAGATTTTTTTCATATAACTATTTATTGCAAATGTAGTTCAAAAATAATATATATTCTACGAACTATATACTTTAAAAAAATTACAAAATTATTACTTGAGAAGGTACCATAAAAAAAATAACAACGTTCAGAAAATGCGTACTTACTCTAGGATGTAAAAAAATCTAAGCGTACGCAGATGTATAATTTAAGAGCACTCTCATATTAAACGGATAATTTTCGTAAATGCTTGCAAGTTCGTAATATTAATATTTATACTTTGTTAAAACATGAGGCTCAAGCTTTACTGACTTTTTCTGCTTGTCTAATATCTAAATTATGTCGTTTGCGTCCACCATTTGCCAACAAGTTTAATTTCTGAATTAAAAGACGGGATCTCGCAGCCGTGTGCATGAGTGTCTGGTCACGAATCTGGGGACCCGAGTTCGATCCCGACCGACGCCAAAATTTACCTTGAATTTTAATGGCACAAAACTGACCCCTGTGGTACAAATATTTCATTATTACCGATATCTGTTTACAAAGCGGATTGGCACACCCAGCAATGGATAATATGCCGTGGTGATATATTTATTTGTTTATAAAAGATGTCTTTAACAGTAAGATCGAGAAATAACTAGCCAATATATGTTCAACTAGAGCATTTTCTATATTTTCATCAAAAATCTTCCCAGTGAAGTAGGTATAACCTCAAGTTTTAGTCTCTTTCGCAATGCAGCCTCATGAATTCCAAAGGAGACCATATTTCGTTTTGATTTCACATTATCTAATCGAGTTCAGATTTGTATTAATAAATCTGAAATGAATTTTAATTTTCAATTACTTTTTGTTTTATAATAAAGCATGTACAAAATAAGAAGTAAATGTAAGTATCTAAGAGTATGCATGCGTACTCTTTGTCTACAAGGTATTGCGTACTCTTGGAGTTTTTACTATTTCTTATTTTATTTTACTTTACAAATCAAATAGAAGATGTCGTTCCATGCAGTACTACGTACTCTTTAAAAATGACATTTACAGTAACCTTAAATACTTCATAACTAGAAATTTAAAAATAAAATAAATAAATATATCATCACGGCATATTACCCATTGCTGGGTGTGCCAATCTGCTTTGTATACAGATATCGGTAATGATGAAATATTTGTATCGTGCGGGCACTTACCAGGCGTCACCTCACGAGCACCCATAGCTGGACTAGAAATTTGTTAATACTAATACTGTAAGATCAATTTGAAATAAGCAAAAAATAATATAACACAAAAATTTTGAAATTATCGTAGTACTTACACTTTTTTAAATAAAAAAAACTATTTTTTCCTACAAAAAACTACTGTAAAAAGACCTACCTTTTGCAGTTAACAAATTGCACGAATCACACATACTAAATGACATATAACCAGTACGTACTCTTAGAACGCACATTTTCTTACCCGCCCTTACCCTAAGTTATGAATCATCTATGTTAGAAGTTAATAATGAACGACAAATCTATGATATTATCACTACCAGGTATTTAAGTTTTTGCTAAACATGTCATCTAAAATACCCCGAAGAAATTCTTACAAAATACAAATTCTTTATGAGTGATTTAACACCGATTCCATTATAGAATAACTACACAGTACTGTGTTAATAACAGAGCAGTGTAATGGCTTAGAAAGCATGCACTTATGTCTTAAGTTTTTACGCGTAATTATTACATATTTTGCAGTTAAATCAAATGGAAATTGTAAGAGGAAAATAACGAAATTATGTCAATAGTATTTATGTTATTATATTCTGCAGAATAAAATGAGATAATTTAGAAAGTACATAACAAGAAGGCCACGGTCGGTGTAATAGATTTTACAGCGAACAAGTTTCGTTTATGCTTTCAATAACAGTATTTCTTATAGTATTTACTACCTACACATAATGTAAGGTGATGTACTACTCGTATTTATAAAGTTGACCGTGCACAATACAATTTGTTTTTGCACCTTTTCTTTGATAAAGATATACACAGTGCTGACCGCGACACCGGAACATATGTTCTATATACGACTTTAACATGTAAAATCAGTGGCGGATTTAGAAAATTATAATAAGGGGGAGGGGGTACGAAATTATGAAAAACATATTTTAAATATACAGTGGCTTACAAAATTGTTCGTACACCTAAAAAAGAAAAGGGTTACCAAAAAAGAAATTATAGTCTTAGTTCGATATTTCAGAATCAAATGATAGTCATAAAATTTAAGAAATGTTTAATTACTTTATATAATATTTCTGTAATCATTATAAACAATTATATACAAAAATTGAGACAAAATTATTCGTACACCTGCAGTTAGAAAATTATTTAACACATAATACATTTTAATATTTAATAGGATACTTATTGGCTTTAATTACAGCTTCCTGTAACCTACACATTGATTTTATTGATTTAGATTATATAGGCGGTGGAATTTTTGCCTATTCTTCAGTCAGATTCGCCAGGAATTGCTAAATTGTCGAAAATATATCTAGTTCCGACCATAAATTCTCAATATAATTATCTTGCTGGATTATAAAATCCTCTCCCAGCCTAAGTTTACCCACAAAACATTACAAATTTTCTTTTAAAATTGATAAATCATTATGTTTACTCACAGTTTTATTAATAAAACATAAATTCCCCAACCCGTCAGCATCAGACATACACCCCCAAACAAAAACGTTTACACCATCGTATTTATCGCACCAGACAAATTATTTGTATCTAGACGTTACATTAATACTCTATTAATACCTATTTATTAATTTATTTATCTAGGATGTATATTATACGTGAATGATAATAATAATATTTTATAAATGACAAGGGGGCACGTGCTCCCTAATTATCATAGGTAAAAAATCTGATGTGGCCAACACAATACCTCCCGTTTAATTTAATTTTTATTCATGTAAATACTTTAAATTAAATTTAAATACCAGGTTCGATCCCGTCCGACGCTACATATTTCGAATTTTAAATGACACAAAAATGACCCCTGTGTTACTCTGTCCACGCTAGTGCCCATGAGGTGATGCCTAGTAAACGCTCGCACCTGTGTACAAACCAGATTGGCATATTTTTAAGCACGTCTGCATATGCATCTAAACTCGAGGAATACGAAAAAATTATAATTTTTGGAATCGTGGTATTGGAGTTATGCGATCCAAAACGATCGTCACATACACACATATACACACATACACAAACACACACACACACACACACACACACACACACACACACACACACACAGAAGAGAGAGAGAGAGAGAGAGAGAGAGACAGACAGACACTCACAAATACATACAGACATCATCGCGAAAATAGTAAATTCGTATTCTAGAGACCCCAAAACGTACTTATTCGTTAGAAACTGACTATCGAAGGTAAAAATGGGCTAAGGTTGTTTTTGCTAAGAGCTCTTCAATTGGGTACAACCTAATATTAATTATTGGTCTCTTTCTTTAATAAAATTGTTTAAAATAAATTATTAAACGCATCAAAAAACTCTAAATCGCCTATAAATTCAAAAAGGTAAATATGAAGTAAATGTGTACAACTGGAAGTACCAAATGAAACCCACTTTATGTCATTGTGTTCAAAACAAATAATAGCCCACTTGCTTATGTGCCCCAACTTAGAAGAGGAATGCTTGAGAGAAGATCTGGCTAAAGCAACGCCAACAGCTCTAATGGGGAAGTTTAGCGTATTTTTTTATTTTATTTTATTAAGAATATCTTCAAAAGTGATATTCTATATTGTATTTCACTCAAAGATGCCTAGATTTCAATTAATTTTTCTAAAATAATGACGGAGAACGTATAGTCTACCTTAAGTAGGTGCGCGCTGGGTTCACATGGCAACAAGAAATTTTAAAAATGGCATCCACATATTTTGACGTTTATAAGCAGTGACATGGCTGTGTTGTGATTATTATAGTTTTATTGTTCTTCTTGTACAAACGACTGGTTCTATTTATTCATCGTATAATAGTTTTGAAAACAAATACAATTTCAATACGAACTAAAAAATTCTAACCTCACTCCGCGAAAACGTAAACAAACCCACGTGAACTAGCCAGAAGTTTGTAGTGTAATGCCTCAATATACGTTCATAAAGTCAGGTCTCACCATCCTTTCTAGGCATGCGCATAAGTCAATTGTGACGTCACAAAAGTTCGATGATAAATAATTAATTATAAACAAACGGGAACATAATTTTAACTTTCAATTACGTTTTAACTTATAATTATTCATATATTTATGATTAAAAAGTATTTCACAAAATTGACCCTTGTGGTGCACTCTTCACGCCAGCAATGAGTGCCCGTGAGGTGACGCCTGGTAAGCGCCCGCATGGTACAAATATTTCATCATTACCGATATCTGTGAACAAAGCAGCCCAGCAATGGGTAATATGCCGTGATGATATATTTATTTATTTATTTAAGTATTTCACATGTAATTTCAATCACGCTAAACTTCCCCATTATGCTATTTTCTGGAGAAATACAATTTAGCTAGGCCACATCTCTAGTAGACTCTAGTTAATATCAGGCGATGTAGTATATTTTATATTTTTAATTTTACGTATGGGTTGGATACAGTAAATAAATAATCTACAAAGGTATTCAGCAGTAAACAATTAAATAGATTTCGTTACAAATTGCTGTGGATATCTGGAAAATAACTAGTTTCCAACATCTATAACTGTTGGCGCAAATTGTATATATTTGTGCTTAGTTGTTACAAATAGAAACTACTACAATGTGTAATTTGCATGCCGTTTTAGGATAATACAGAACCAACAGAAAGAATTAAAATAATAGATTAAGATACAGTTTCGTTTTTTTGTTATTAACAAAACAAACTAAATTCAAGATTGGTTAGGAAGTTTATTATTTTATAAGATTATAATAGGTTGTCAACCTTTTAATCTTGTATTGGATTCGTTAAATGTATAAAAATTATTAGAAAAACTAGTACTTTCTATCAAATTGTAATTAATTTAAATAAAGGTTTTTATCTTTTTGCATAAAAGAATGAAATTTATACGCTTTTTCAGATTAAATCAAATGACCTTTCACTTTCAATCGAATCTATTCAATTGTAAAATGAACAATCAGCTTTTATCATCAAATATTAAAAACATAATTTTTATTCTTTCAGTGTTTCAGTTATAAAGCAAATATTAAACTAGTGCGCGAAAAAATATGCAAAATAATTATTCAACGTTATCTTTATTTTATATCCCGACGTGTATTTACCCGCATCAATTTAACTTGGTGCTTTACACATACACAGCTCCCGGTTATTCAGAATTATATAATAGTTAGAACGAATACATGGAGCTTAATTCGTTTTTCGTGTTTTACGTTAATATCTTCATCAGCTAGACGTGGACTTCAAATAGGACACCACTCATTTTAAAATTGCAGTTGTCATAAGAACATAAATAATTATTATGTTTTTTTCACAAGCATACGAAACAGTGTGAACCATGCAAGAAATGAGGCTCTGATGTACTCAGTTTTAATTATTTTGCTACTTCCTTGTACAGGAAGTAGCAAAATAATTAAAACTGTAATATAACGTATGTATCAAAAATTTTGAGAAAAATTTAGACCTCATCAAATAGATTTTTAACTCCCGCTACCCTTGGTAAGGGAGGTATAGGGGTCTTGCTAAAAATCGCATATCAAAATTTTGGTAAATGACCACGTTTTAAGGTCCCTACAATCCAATTTTAACATTATCACAATGATGTCTGTGGGTGTGTATGTGTGTGTGGATGTATGTGTGTGTGTGTGTGTGTGTATGTAGGTCGGTTGGAAGAACGATTTCTCAAAAACTGTAATGCTTAATACTTGTTTCACTACATATTTCTTAATCGGAGAGATGAAAAGGTTTTGGTAATAATTGGACAACCGGAAATAGCAGATTTAAAAAAAATGTTCTGAATTTTTTTTTTAATATTCTATTTTTATTATAGATTCAGAGATAAAGATATACAAAGTATATAATAATCTATTGTAATAAATCTCACAGCCCAAATAATGCCATGGAAACCAATTCAAAACTAAAATGTTTGTAACTGACAGATAAATGTCAGTGTCAAAAATCCAGAGATATTACTGAAGATTTTTTCTGGGAAGTACACACATTATATTATTTCTTATTGTATTAATACTTAAATATTTAAAATTATAGTTATATTACATATACCCCAAAAAATAGTGTTAATCCCGACAATGAATTGGAAACATTCCAAAAAATTAGTAGAGTAAGTTAAAATTTCTTCATAGAATGAATTTAAAATTAAACAGTCTTAATATAAGGAATAGATATAAGTAGAATTTTTAATGTAAAGTGTAGGTATACCTAAAGGAAATGTTAAATACAATAGGACGCGAGCAGTAATGTGACAAGCAGATATGGTGGCCCTTGTCAGAATGATAGCTAGTAATTATGTACATAGATGTCAAATATCATAATTTCTGATTCTAAATTTAGTGACTTTCCAATTCCGTGTGGTTTATTTTCCTGGACAAGTAAATTCCACACTCCTGGTGACAAATTAACTACCTGAATTTAGAAAATCTTGAAATTTTAATGAAATTTGTCATCTATGTACATAATTACTTATTATCATTTTGAAACGGGCCCCGATATCTGCTTCTCAAGGCCAACAATGTCACATGACTGCTCGCGCTCTCTACTTATGTAACCAAAAACGGAAGTGGCAAGAAGTACACACAACAGATTTTTTTATTCTTATTCTTATTAACTCATCTCAAATTATCATAATTTAAATTGCAGATTACTTTCTTTGAAGTTAAGCAAAAAAGTTCTTCCTATAACATTTTTTTTGTAAAATCAAATATAAGGATTTTTTCCCTCTTGTAAACTCAATCTGGGGACATACTGTATACTACACCTTAATATTTAATATTAACAATTTATTTCTAATACTACACTTTCTTCACGTATCCGTAAGTTCGGTAAATAGTCGTCTTTCCAATATTTTGAACCGCAAAAATGTTAACAATTTCACGTTTCGGCTATGTGTCCAACTAACCTATAGATAGATTTCCGTATTTCAAGTTTGTATAACATCTTTCAAAACATTTTCTGGCACTTTTAACTTGTTAATTATAAAACAACTGTTATGTATTTGATTAATAATAGGAGGAGTCTAAGGTTAAATTATAACTAAAACTAATACAATTACCCGTTAACCTTAAAATTATAAAATAAGCTATATACGTATTTCGAGAACTAAGTTCTCATCATCAGTAGTACAAATTTTGCGGAGTAGTTAAGATCACTGAACATGCAAACCATGCCAGAAGTCCTAACAACTCTGTTATTATGTCCAGCGACAACTATGTTAGACCTTATTTAGTAATAAAATTTGAGACGTAATTTTTTTCTCAAAACTTTTGTTACATACGTTAACATTAGAAATATTTATTGAAACACACAATACAATATTGTATTCCTTAGGGAATCGCGTACACAGACTAATGAAAACATGTTAACAATAAAATCCAGGATTACAATCTTTCTAACCAATGTTGCCAAGTCGGTAAAACTTTCCCTGAATCCGCGAAACTGGGCGAGCGAAAACGCCAACGTTGCATTCTACCTGCCTTTCCATAAATCTCGCGGAATCACTCTTGCATCACGGGTTTTTGTTTCGAAAAACGGTCCAATTAATGTGAAACTGGTTAAAAACATGAAAAACGAATTAGTCAGAAGCAAACTATATTATTATATCACTCTCTTTCTAGGGAGATTTCATTCCATCTGACAGAGCATCTTTTGACGCTATGATAGTCAAAATGTATTCACCTGGTTGGTGATACCTTTATACGTAATTTTGAACAGCAATACTTATTAATGAAAACTTTTTTTACCTCTCGCTAAGAGAGGTATTGAATTCATGCTAAAAATCGCATACCCAGATTATAGTGAACAAGCACGTTTTAAGGTCCTTACAATCCGTTTATAACATTTTTACGATGATGTCCGTGAGTGTGTGTATGGATGATGGAAGGACGGTTCCTCGAATACTACAAAACTTAGAGATTTTAACTACGCATTCCTCAATGTAACATTAATGGGAAGAGCTGATAAGGTTTTGGTATTAATTGGACAACCGGACGTGTAGTTTCTAAAAAAAAAATTTAATATTATTTTTTTGAAAATTTGTCATTAAATTCTTAATCTAAGTTTTTTTTTTATTATATCTCCTATTGATTTAGACATATTATATATATATATATATATATATATATATATATATATATATATATATATATATATATATATATATATATGCAAGCAAATATCTCGCTTATTTATTAAGTTAGTAATTTATTTCATGTAAAGTAATCCATATGTTACATTATTAAAAAATAAAATGGCGGGCACTTTTTTATACACCAAATCGAAAAGAGAATAGTGAGCCATGACTATGGCTTGAAATAAAACAATTAGCTAAAACAATTGTCACGGTAAATGCCAACCTGTAAATACTCAGTAATAATTGTTCTAACCTTTATTATTAGCAAGTTTCATTCAGTAGGCGATGAGCCGAGTGTTTTAATCACTCAAGTTTCATTATGAGGGTGTATCAAATGTGTATCCTTCAATATTTTATCTACGACAGTTTAAATTGATCTTAAAATACATTTCTCATTTAATTTTTGACATAATGAGAAATATTGAAGTGTTCATTCGTAAGCCTACGTTGTTAATACGTATGAGTTATTTAATGGCACTGAGTGCGTCATTATGAGGTTTATAATGACATTCAAATTGGTGTGCTAATTACATATTAGCGCACTGTCGTATATAAAATAAATATTAAAGTCATATCTAAATGTGTTTTTCATTAAAATAAAACAAACAACCACGAAAATACATAATTTGCGCAAGAACGACACTTATTATAGTGGAGCGCAAATGGCGGACGAAACGCGAGCCACGTCATGGCCATATCCTGTACATAGAGGTACCCTAACGCTACAGAAAATTAATCCTAAATCTTTATAGCCATACTGTGTAAGTCACTTTTGGAATCGTTCTAGTATAATTAATAGATTTATTTAATTTAATATACAACATGTAATGAGCAGCATACTACGTATCTAAAAGTTAATAAACGCAAGTAGTGGAACTTTACTTTTTAGGTGGTCTTTTCATTGTCTTATAGAAAACTTAAATTAGTTGCGTTATAAACTTGTACTGAAATATAAACTTGCTAACTTACTACACTGAATATAAATGAATAAATATTTTGTACAAATTTACACTTGTAAACTAATTACGGAATTATGTTCAAAGTATGACCCATTTTCTGCTAAGAAGTTGCAATAATTTTACTTGAGAATAAACATTTAATATGTAAATATTTATATATTTGCGGCTTATAAAATATATTATATAGTCTGATTAATGCATTCTTCGGCAAATATGCTGCATAATAGTGAATTTGAAAGTAAAACTTTTATTTTTCCAGTTTGTTTTTGTCATGATGTAGAAACTAACTTAAAATTGCAAATTTGTTTCGCAGTAATTGCAATATTTTAGGAAATTGTTTGTCTAACTACTTTGTTAATGATATAAAATAGTGTGTAATTTTGATTTTATTTTTAATTATTATATTTGTTGCAGATCTTGAGCGTAGCTCATTAAATTTCCTGTATTTATAATTATACAAGGTTAATACAGATATTAGTTTATGAAGTATTTAAAAACGTATTTATCCTTGTTAGAGTTTTAAGTTTGCAAATTGAAATTGTAAGTACACTTCTGTAGCGTAATTTAGTTTTTATGGAGCGTAAGATAATGGCGTAAGTTTACTGGGCATAAAAATTGTACACAATGTTTAATATAGTACTTCTTAACTCTAATGTTCTTGATTTTAACACAACAAATTTGCAACTATTTGTGAACACCTGAAAATTCTCAAACCCGAATTTTTCCACTATAACAAATATTTCTAAATAAGAATTGAACAATTGCAAATATTATTGTAAGTATTTATTGTAAATGAAATGAACTTAATTATAAATATTTATGGGATATCGTGGGTTTGGTCTTTAGTTTTAAGTTAGACCTTTGCTTCTGTAGAGATTAATTTTAACGTTTGCTTAGTCGCAGAATGCGATGTGTGCACACGAGCGACATTTAGTGAAGGGCTACAATTGGTTAGAGACGACACTTGGTTAGTGGCGGCATTTGGTTAGGGGCGACACGATGGGCAACACGGTATAATATATTCTAAAACGACTTATTTTTTTTTAAATTATTTATTTTAAATGAAATAATTTCTTCTTATCATGAGACAATTTTAAGGTGATCGCGTACACTCGCGAGATTTAGTTTACATTGTTTAACTATTGAAACATATGAACATACACAAATTATACTAAGAGTACAAAAAGCTAAAAAAATCTCTTTTCAATAGTGTAATTTTCCAATATGGCGTCCATATAAAAATTAAAACTGTGATATCATAACTCGAAATTCAACAATGATAAAAATCTGTTGTTTGCAGCACAATACCTCTTGCCATTTTCGTTTTATGTAGCATAGAGCACGAGCAGTCATGTGACTTTGTTGACCTTGACAAGCAGATATGAGGACCCGTGTCAGCTAGTAATAATGTACATAGGTGTATCATAATTTTTCATTCAAAACATCATGATTATCCATCAGAATATTTTGAAATTTTAAATGAAAAATTATGACATATGACAATTGTGACATCTATGTAAATAACTACTAGCCCTCATTCTGACACGGATTCCATATCTACTTGCCAAGGCCAAGTCATATGACTGCTCGCGCCCTATAAGTAACAAATTTAACATTTCTTGTACACACAAACAATTGAAATTGTTTCTCTTCTTTCGTTCTATGAGGAATTTTTTTTTTGGTAACGAGATTTATTACAACTGATTATTCTGTATTATATACTATGGGTCGAATTCAGAACTCTTCTTTAGTCTAGTGATCGTCTCTAGTAACCATGGAAATAGCTTGCATCTTTTTCTTATTAATGCATCATTGTATATGTCTCTCTTTATTTTATTATATTTAGATAAGCTTCATTAGTTAAAGAAGAGTGCTGAATATGGCCCTATATCTCTAAACATATAGGATATATATTAAAAAAATTAAATGTATCAGATTGAGAATTTAATTATCTTTATTATTTGTAGGTAGTAACAAAAAAAAATCAAATATAATATTTTTTTTACAAACTACCACTTCCGTTTGACCATTTGTTACCAGAACCTATTCAACTCTTCCCATTACTGTTAGATTGAGGAATCCGTTGATACACAGGTCATTAGACTTATATAATTTGAGAAGTCATATTACAACATCCTAACACACACACCCACACACAGCCACACACATCCACACACACGCACACACAAATATCATCGTAAAAAATTTATAATCGGATTCTAGGGACCTTAAAACGTGCTTATTCACTAAAGGTATAGGTTAAAGAACTTAAATTTGTTTCAAACATTATGGGACAATGTACACCAACACTGTAGATTAGAGTAACATTGCACTGCGAAAAAGCTATCAAATTCTTCTCAAGTAAGTTGTAAATATTGACAAAATTACACATCGTTATAAGAATAATCAGAGTGCAATCTATCCATCACTTTATTAAAGGGAATTAATGTGTTATTTAGATACAACATGTATGAAAAAATAAAAAGAACAGATGCACAATCCAGATATATACATTTTAGACCGCCCAAAAATAATGTTTTTACCAAAAGAATATGAAGAGAAAGTAAACGAGAACGTTGTTCGAATTGAAAATCCCTGTTACCAGCCTAAAATTTATATATGGTAAACTCTACTTTGTAATTTATTGTACATAATTTATGGTAAAACATCCTATAGATTTTGTAAATATATGTGAAAATTGTTTTATGTTGAGACATGCTCTTATTGAATAATAAAGAAGTTTATACGTCATAGACTTATATGAATATATTATTTGTATTTCTAAAAATATTCTTTGCGTTATGCATACAGCCAGGTAAAATATACGGCGAGAGGTTATGTTCTGGCCACATCAGATTTTTTTCCTACCTAGCATCGCTCACTGCCAAAAAGATTTATAGTCGATTAGTAAAAGTTTGAGCATTCCTGATCTACTAAAACATAAATAATGAACTCATATATTTCAATAATTTTGACATATATTCAACCTGCCCGTTTTTCGAGGCTCACATTAGGATCCCGGAAACTATAAGAGATATGAAGTAGTTTAAATGTATAGATGTTTTTATTTCCCTAAAAAAAAAGCATATGTCGCTAGATAAACGTAAAAATCAAAATTTCGTTTATTTTTATTTTTACAAATAACTTCTAAATCTGAAATAATATGGAATTTTGGTTTGCACTTCTTTAGGGCACTTTTTTATTTTCTTTCAAACGAAAATGCTCAGCTTTTTTATCACTGTTAGATTTCGAGGAATGAGATTAAAGTTATAATTTTTATATGGACGCCATAGTCAAAAAATTACACTCTTGAAAAGAGAATTTTTTTAGTGTTCCTTTCCAACGATTCATAACTTATCTATGTTCAATTGTTTCAAGCAACAAATGCAAGAATTGTTAATTTTATATGATAAAAACAATGATTGTGGTTTATTTATAACAAAAGGTAACTATGAGAAAATATAAACACACCGTCCAAGTTAACGTGCTCGTATAAACGTTGCCCTATTAGGAGCCTATTTTACTGGTGTCATTATTTGAAAAAAAATTGTAGGTCACTGGATATAGGCGAAAATGTTAATTTTCCGGTTTTGTTTTTGCGAATTTTGATTTGTAACTTTTCAGGCCATACTTTTTCATGTTCTTTCGAATGAAGGGGGGGGGGGGGGGAAACATGATTAGCATTGACACACGGGCGACAAAATGGAACGGCGTGCCCCTACTTAGTAGTATCATCATTGCTTGGGCCAACGTGCACGATTTTAGATCTCTGCAGACACTCTTCATTTTGAGATCATGCAGAAGAAATTTGTAAGTCTATGCTGGAGTCGTCGAAAATGCGGTGTTCGTTCAGGGACGAGGCTTTCAGTTATAGTTTTATGTCAAAAGAAGATGGGCTTATAGAAAATGAGTTTTGAAATCGAGCTTATTATACAATAAATAATGCTTTCACTCGTATCTTTATAGATACCAAAATATGTACAAATAAACATACTTGCATGTTTTATTCAACATAGTTGCATGGTAAAAGTAGAAAATATGGTAATCCTGAATTTACATTTTCTTCAATTAGTATTTAATAACTATAATTTAACACATATGTACGGTACCTAATTTACAAGTTTAATAACATAACATACTTAGCAAGGACATTTATCGGAAAATCATATACATAGATAGGTAAATAATGAATAAAATAGTAAATGTAACTGATATAAGAAAGAGTATGATGTAAGTATAAGTATGTCTACTAGCATAACCATGACCAAATCTAAATTTGGAGCAATTGAATGCTTAATGTTAAATTATTATTTCATTGGTGTGAAATGACTCTTAGTTTTTTTGAAACAATAAAATATTTCTCAAGATATTACTATTAAATGGCTGTTAATCAATTATAGAAAACCTAAAAAGTATTGTCACAAAACTGAACAATTATATTGGCATATATATTAATGAAAACAAACGTTTTCTTCAGACAAAAAAAACCGTGTGGCCTTAATGGAACTCTGCCGCAATAAAACTAAAACATCCGGTATATAAAATAAATATATCAATATATCATCACGGCATATTACCCATTGCTGGGTATGCCAATCTGCGTTGTACACAGATATTGGTAATGATGAAATATTTGTACCGTGCGAGCGTTTACCAGGCATCACCTCACGGACACACAATGCTGTCGTGGAGAGTGCACCACAGGCGTCAATTTAGTGCCATTAAAATTTGAAATAATATAAATAATTTTCTTGTTTAAATCTATAAAAAATATATTAAACTATGGTTACTTATGTACAATTCACTTTACGGTTGCGTGCCACCTGTTTAGAACCACAGGCAGTAATTAAAGGTAAATGGTGAAGTTCACAGTCATTCTAATTGTTGTACATATATAGCATTCAGGTGTGGATCACCAGATGTGTGTTTGTGTATCTGAAGAATTTGAAATGGAATTAGGAGTGAAACAAGGAGATAGCCTCAGCCCTTTACTCTTCATTATAATAATGGATAGGATTTTAAAAAACACCAAAGCAAAGATAAAAATCTACAGATAAAAGTGAGCTTTAACAGACTACACCTGGTAAAAATAGATAGTCTTTTGTATGCCGATAATATAGTCCTAATATCAGACTCCTATTAAAAAATGATGGAATTGGTTAAGATATGGACAGAGGAGATAGGAAAAATGGGAATAGAGATTAATACAGATAAAAGTAAAATAATGATAATTGGAATGTGTGGCGAAGGATGATTGTTTCCTAACTATTATTGTGATCCGGATGCGGTATTTCGCTACCGAAAATCGGTCACTTTAATATGTTAAGAGTAAGGATTTGTTGTATGATTGATGTTGTTCTTATTGTTATCGGGTTTGTGCGAACCCACTAAGTGGGACACGCGTGATTTTATGTATGTATGTATGTATGTATGATAGTTAAACCACAATGAAAAGGAACATGAAGAGAATAGAATAGAAATCCATGGAAAATGCTTAGAAAGAGTGACGGCATATGAATTTCTTAGCAGTATGATAACACAGGTGGAAAAATAGATCTAGAAATATCGAATAGGTCTAAGAAAGCAAGCAATATCTACTACACAATAAATAAGGCGATCCTAGGGAAAGATGAATTAGATATGGAAACAAAAGTAAAAGTATGCAATACAATAGTGGAAGCAACAGACATATATGGAAGTGAATCGTGGAATCTACAGAAGAAACACAAGGGAAAGTTAATAGCAATAGAAATGAAATACCTAAGAAAGGTTGCAGGTAAAACAAAATGGGATAGAGTCAGAAACGAAGATATAAGACAAATGGTAAGCCTACAAACAGACTTAGTTAAAAAGATAGTACAGAAACAACTTGACTGGTACGCGCACAAAATTTCGAATGGACCAAAACAGTCTATTACGAAAAATCGTGGAAACGGGAGATACAAATAGAAAAAAGAAACGAGGAAGACCAAGGAAAACGTGGGAAGCAAGAATAAAGGAGCTGAGAATCAAAAGAGGTAGAACACTTAAAGAAATGAAAACGTTGACAAAGGATAAGAGAAAATGGAAGGATTTCGTAGGAATCTAAAACAAATTTCAAAATCCGACACCCATCATGGATATAAGGAAAAGAAGAAGAAGAAGTTTAAATTTATACAAAACAGTAGAAAATTATGAAACTATGGTTACTTATGTACGATTCACATTTTGGTTGTGTGCCACCTGTTTAGAACCACAGGCATAAGCACTCGACATTCTTAAGTACAATAACATCCCCCGACCCTTGAATGATTCACGGTTCGGGTTTGCAGTAATTAAAGGTAAATGGTAAAGCTTACAGTCGTTCTAATTATTGTACATGTATAGCATTCATGTGTTGATCACCAGATGCTTGATTGATATGTTATACACTGTTTGTGTATTTGATATGAATGGTGCATGTGATGTTTACATTTAACTTGTGTGTGACCGCAAACTCAAATATATGTAATATTTTCCGAAAGGTTGTCTGGGACAACCCTGAGTCAAAAGAGCCGGATGCTCTGAAGGTTCGTGAAACACCAAGTTAGAGGTTGAGACTCAAAAAATCTGGGACGTACGTGTGTTCGTAAGCTAAGCTCCCATACATATCCAGGACATGTGTAGATGGCTACGATACCGCTAGTGGAGAAACACTAGGTGTGAGAAACACCAAGTGAGAGGCTGAGATTCACGAGAGGTCTGGTGGTACCTACGTGTTATCATGAGCAAACCCTATGCTTTGTGTTTTTAGAGATATTTAATGTTAAATATTTCCTTTACTGAAAATTATATTAATCAACTGAAAATTCTGAAGCTTTGATACTTATAAAACAAAATCTGTTAAATTCACATTTTTAAACCGCAAGTCTCCATCGCTTTTAGTTTCTGAGATATTAAAGAAAAACATAGTGTAAGCAAATAAACATGCTCAAATTTTAATACAAGTAAATCCCGCGTACCTCGAAAATTATGGTATATTTATTATAAATTGCATTTGACTCTTATGTCAATTCTATAATTGATTCCATCTCTAGTATTAATCATTGCGCTATAAATGGACCTACGCATAATTGCTATTTGTGCTTGTGTATGTGTGCGTGTATATGTATGTGCGTGTGTATGTATATACGTGGGCAACAGAATCTGAAGCGAATATCTGTCACCACGTTGGCAGTTTGACATACATCACCCAGATATACATGCATCTTTGTTTTGCTCTATTTTTAATGACACGTTCGAAACAGACCAAATGAACTTCATATACGTACATTCACTGCACTCGTAGTTGGACATAATTTTCAGTATATTCGTTCCTAATACTTTCTGGTATTTTATATACAGGCTGACACTTATTATATTATAATTAATTTTTAATTTTCTTCATATATTTGGAAACTAGATTTAGGGTCTCGCAAATAATGATATTTGGCATGATAGTAGCGTTTCCGGTTTAACCGAAAGTCACATTAACTTTCATTTAGATGTAGGTAAACGACTGTGAAGAAGGATGAATGTAAAAAACTACTCAGAACTACAGTCAAAGATATTTTTTTTATTCTAAGGTCAACGTTTCGCCCCCATTTGGAGTTTCATCAGGGCAAACTATGGGAAAAAACATGGGTAAGCAATACATAAATACATACAAAGTACTTACAGAAAAAAATATACATGGAATAAAAATAATTCATAAAATACATAAATCTTGAAGATTTCGTCAAAGGAAATTTAAGCTATACACATCAATTGATGTGAAGCTCCAAATGGGGCGAAATGTTGGCCTTAAAATAAAAAAAATCTTTGACTGCAGTCCTGCGTAGTTTTTTACATTCATTAACTTTCATATTTCAAATTGGACACCTATATATTTGGAATGTACGTGAAATTGCGAATTCAACGATATGATTGAAATGCAAGAGAAAGTTATTAATAATTAACCTAGCAAGCCATGATATCAGGCAGGCTGTGAAAACAGTTGAGATAATATTGAGTAATATTTAAGTTAATTGATATATATTAAATCTACCAGATATAATTTACCAGGTTAATTTTCATAATTATCTTTTAAATTTTTGTAATTTATTTCTTCAAAAAAATGCTCTTCAACCATATTGTTAAATTCGTTATTTTACGTAATTTCCAAATATATAAAAATATGTAGGGTGGGACACCAAACGGGACGTTTGAAATATGAAAGTTAATGTCACTTCCGATTATACCGGAAGCGCTATCATGATGCCTAATACCATGATATGTGAGTTCCTACTCCTAATTTACAAATATATCAAGAAAATTTAAAAATAATTATAAATAAAAAAGTTTTTTTTCAGTGGCCTATTTTTCTGTATATGTGTGTGCGTAAACGTGTCAACGTACTATCTGCGTGACCTGGCTAATCGCAGATAAATATCAAATTTTACGAATAACAATATAGGTACTTTATAAAAATTGACTGTTTTAGCCAAATTTTAACGACAATCAAAACGAAAGGAGGATGACAAAAATTAACGATATCCGAAAATGTTTTTTTGTGGATTTCTCGTAATTATTGTGATTATAAAAATTTAATATTTTCACATGTGTCCGCGATTAAAATTTTTAATAATTGTAATTAAAATTGGAACGGATAACATTATCAATAAAATCCACTTGCTTCCAAAAATATAACCCATATCAAGGTGTAAATATCAACTTAAAACTGTATATATTTGCTGTGTTTGTAATCCCACACTGCGGATTCTCCAACCATCGCTTTAACCACTGACCAAAACATGTATCGCAATGCTATGATCAATTGCATAGGGGATCAAATGGATCGCGTTTATGGATTAAAGTTACACATTCAATTAGAAGTTAAAGCAGATGAGTTTAGCATTCCGACCGGTATTGCAACAATATTGTGGATACTCAACAATTAATTAACGTGCAAGCTAATTACGTTAATGTACATTTGTAATTAAATGTATTGATATATTTAATTAGTCCACAAATTTAAAATTGGATTTTCAATAGTAGATTCACCTAAAGAATGTTTTGACAAATACGCTTGTGGTGCACACTCCACTCCAGTGGTGCCCGAGTGGTAACGTCTGACAAACGCCCACACAGTACGAATATGTCATCATCATTACCGATATGTATAAAGCACAATGGCGCCCCCCAGCTTGTAATTGACCGTGATGATATATTTATACATTAATAGAAATACAAAATAAGAATTTTCTTGAAGATCCCATTTTCCAAAGTAAATCTACTCCATCACATATTATAAAATGTCAAAGTTTCTCGGCAACTTTCCACTTAAACAGTTTTCAGCGTTAGCTACAGTTTTCAGGTTTCAGTTTGATATTTTGTAGTCGCATGGCGTTAACAAGAAGCAAAATTAAACACACATCCAGCGCTAAATAAACAGTATTATCTCAACAACCGTTTCTTAATTAATCTAACGTCAACTGTCTGCAGTTTACATTGCCAACTGCACTACATCCAACGACATATAATAAGATTTTGAATTACTGTTATTAAATTTGGAAGTTATCCGCAAAGAGACGAAATTTCTTGTTGAAGTCATACGAATGGGAAACTAATTTCTATGTCCGTAAATAGGATCATTTTAATATTTAATTCACAGTGAACAATGTAAATTAATTTTAATTTTGTTACAGTGGCGGTAATAAATAAGGAAGGGCCGTAGCGAGTTTTACTATTTGACAGTTTTACCATTTGACAGTTTTACGATTTTTCTGTTTTACTGTTTGATAACTCGAACTTGAATACTCGGGCTCCACTGATAGTGTTTTATACAGGGCCGTGCGGTGATTTGGAGCAAAGGAGCAATCGCTCCAGGCGCCTTTTATTAAAAGGCGCACACAGAGTTGAAATGATATATTCTGATTGATACTGACCCACTTAAGTAGCTAGAGCCAGTTCGTTCTATATACTTTTGTACTGAGCCAAATGAATGAAAAATTCACTCTTTTATAAATAAATATTGTTCTTAGGACCAGTGCCACTCCGTAGGTAAAAGGCACCCTTGTGCAAAGTTATATTTCAACACCCCCGATAATGTATAATTTGCAAATTAACACACTCTTTAAATTTTAATCTATATTTTTGATTCTTCGAAAAATATAAGATTTAAAATATTGATGAAATATCCTTTGTAATATTCATTCTTGTAATCAAAATTGTTTGTTGTAATCAACAATTTTACAGTTATAACAATATTAGAAAATTATCCATTTAGCAGGATATTCACTTTATTTTTTTTATTTCTACTAAACTCATTATTAAATTCATTCTTGTAATTAATGAACTGTAACCAAAATATTCATTGTTGTAATCAACAGCTTCACAATTATTATGTGAATATAACAATGCTAAAAAAATATCCTTTGGTAGGATAATTTTTTTTCTTAAACTTAATTACAGCTTTAATGTAAACAAATTAATAAAAAATATTGTTCACTTCTATCAGTTTACGAGTACTACGTAAGTTGTATAGGCAATTTTTTCTTTACGAAAAAGAGTAGTTTATAAAAAAAATACTATTATTTACTGTCATGAAATGGTGCCCCTCATGGTCAGGCGCCCTTGTGCGAGGAACACCCTACCACCCGCACGGACCGGCCCTGCTTAGGGCGCCAAATTGAATATTATGTGCTCCAGGCGCCAAAATACCACCGCACGGCGCTGGTTTTATAGTAGTCTATACAAACATCCATTAAAGAAAATATTTAACAATAAATATCTTTGGAGATAGGCACGTAGCATGTATGGTTTGAATTTTTTAATTCAGCATTCATTTTTTTTAATGTAAGATTTACTTTGTTTAGAACTGCCGGCATAAACACTTGACATTCTTAAAAACAATAGCATCCCCCACCCTTGGATGGTTAGTTGGTGAAGGTCATACTCCTATACGGATGTGTGTAAATGTGTCAATAAGAAAAGACCAGCAGTTTTCAGTAATTAAAGATGAGTGTGGTAATACTCACAGTCATTCTAATTGTGCAGATATAGCGTTCAGGGGCACGATTCTGGAAATATGAAATATGGTGTGAGATGAGAAAAAAGGTCACGTGACTCATTTCTCGCCCAGTGAGATGCAAGTTGTATTCTTGAACAAAATTCTCACCTAATTTTGTCTCACACAGTTCTCATCATTTTTTTTTTAATATTAAGCCATTGTCACTGATTATAGTCTTTTAAAGTTAAATATTTGTAAATTTGACAAAACAAAATTACGGCAAGTACTTAAAACTTGAATGTAATGTAACAATTTATGTGGATATGACTTAAAAGATAAAAAAAAATAGAACTTCTAAGCTATATTTATCAAAAGTATGATTGTTTACTAACATGTGTTTAGTTATTAGAATTGTTTTTTATTTTATTTTTGAAAATAGACATATATTAATCAGTTTCGACAAGAGACCTAAATCTCACATAGTTTCATGAATCGAATATATCGATCGTATGCATGATGAGAAGAAAGTGAGACATATTTCTCATCTCACGCTACAAATTTCTCACCGTTTCAAGAATCAGTATCCAGATGTGAATCACGAGATGTTTGTGTATGTGATATGCATGGTATATGTGAGATATACATTTATATTATTTGTTTGTGGCCGCAAACATCTGTAGTATTGTCCTAATTATCGGGACGGTTGTATGGGCAATGCTGAGTTCATAGAGCCATATCACAGTATAAAAATACTTAAACCAGTAGCGACACTTCGCATATTTCATGATACCAAAATTTGAGTAGGCGTGGCCAGTTCTGCTTATGAGAAGATAGCCGCTCGCTCACAGCCACTTGTCTGATTGTTGTTGTTATTGTCATTTTCACGTATAAAATGAGTAGAAAAAAGAGAGGTAAAGTTATGTGTGCTATGACAGATTGTAAAAACTTTTATAGTGTCGGAGGAATGAGTTTTTTTGGATTTCCTACAAACCCAGAAAGGTAATATTTAAGTTTTACATTAATAACCAAGCTTACATTATTTGTATTTGCTCATAAATATTTGATAAAATTGTATTGCCGTATGCGATTATTTTATGCACTAATTTTTATAAATAGAAATTTAAAATCATCCAAAGGAAACGGAAGCAAATTATAGTAAAACATTTGTAATATTATACAAAATAAAAATATTTGTATTTACAAAATATAGTTTTATTATATTTAATATAATTACACTTATTTGTAACCAATGAAATAATAAATACCGTACTAATATATCATTCGCAAATGACAGTTGTTCAAATTCCCGCCACGTACCGCTTATACCAAGATGGCCGCTTGCTCCATTCCATGCTACATGATGATGAAAGGTGCCGACAACAAGTGTCGCTACTGGTTAGGTATTTTTATACTGTGGCCATATACTCTCCAGGTGTAAGAAACAACAAGTGTGAGGCTCAGATCCACGAGGCTTGGAACCTACATGTGATCGTAGGCGTTCATAATGGGTCTGGGACTGACTTTCTACTAGAGCCGTATTTCCACAAATGGTTACTGCGCTCTGGGTGGATACTTTTGCGAATAGGAGTACCGGAACCCCATTTATTATATTTTCTGTCTTCTTTTCTTTTTTGTCATACACTAATTTTAATTAACAGTAATTAAATTAGGGTGATCATATTTTCCAAGGATTAAACTGGGACACTCCTTCAAAAAAATAGAATAACACAAAAATCTGATCTGGCCAGCACATTACCCACTGCCAATTATATATATTTTGTACAAATTCCATACAGACAGATTCTTGCAAAAGATTCTATATTTCCAGTACATTATCTTTCGTTAGGGCTATTTATTTTGTACAAATTTTATACAGAAAATTTCCAGTAAACACAAATATACTAATTATGTCAATTGCTTGAGACTGACATCTGTGAATTTCTTAATATAGTAGCTGTTTCCATGGTTATAGCAGAGCTTGCTGCTTTATGAAATTAATTTTTTTATAATTTTTAAACTCTATATCTATTGAAAATAAAGTATAAAATGCAATCAAATCACATAGAGAATAATATATATATATATATATATATATATATATATATATATATATATATATATATATATATATATATATAATTATATTTAACAGCGTTTTCAAGAATAACTGTTAATATCCTCAAATGAGTGTATTTCCGGTTGACCAATTGTAACCAAAATCTAATAACGTATGCGTATGGATGTAATGAAGAGGAATCCAAAAAATATATTTTTTTAATTGTAGTATTGAATTTATCGGATCCGAAAGAATCGTCACACATGCACGCACGCAAGCACACAAACACACCCACACACTCACACACACACACATAAACACACATGTAAATAAATTTAATATAAATGAGTATATAATTATCTCAAAAATAAAAAAAAAATCACGTTTTACAAATATATTCAGTAGCTTCGGGATTACATTTACGTATAAAATTAAAGTTATGTTTGAACAAATGTCAAACATGTTTGCGTTCAGAAATTCACATTTTACAGCCATCAAAGATAATATATTTCATTGTTGAAACAGATATAAATATAAAAAGGAATTAATTTAGTAGAAATCGGGATGGTCACTCTGAATTAAATACACATTTATTTCAAAAATTTGTCTAAAGCTCCATAGCTTTCCTAAAATTATCATGCCAAAAACAATTTAAAATTGTATGCCACCTCAATAATTCAAAAACAATTTTCCAATTTTCACGAAATTTTAAACTAAATAAACACTACTGCCAATACAATAGTAAATTGAATTAAAAATCGTTCATAATGACATTTTTCAAAACATACTGTTGTACTGTAAATTTTGTGCAAATTAAATAATCAACTTTATGTATTTTTTTATTGTTTTAACCATTTGTTATGATTTTGTGGCGAGAAGTTTTAAACTATTGGAAAATTTTACAATGCATGGTAGGTACATACGTTGGGGAAACGATTACAAAAAATTGGTAAACTTTGTAATAGATATACAGAATTTTTTGATAGAGAGATGATATAACGCAAAATATTAAAATTTATTCCTAATTCAAAATTATTATTTAATTGTTTATTTCTGTCTACAACGCAATTCTGAAACTGCTGAACCGTGCTCGACCATTCCATTATTTTTTACCTCTCGCTAAGAGAGGTATTGGATTCATGCTAAAAATCCAGATTTTAATAAATAAGCACGTTTTAAGGTCCCTACAAGCCGGTTTTAATATTTTTACGATTATGTCTGTGTGTGTGTATGTGTGTGTGTATGTGTGTGTGTGTGTGTGTGTGTGTGTGTGTGTGTGTGTGTGTGTGTGTGGATGTATGCGTGTGTGAATGTGTGTGTGTGTGTGTGTGTGGATTTTGGAAGGACGATTTCTCAAAAACTATAAGACTTAATATCTGTTTAACTCCGTATTTCTCAATCGGATATTAATGGGTGAAAGACTATATGCATATCCTTTTTACCAAAAAATCACATCTTTCAAAGAAGAACGTGACGGACCAATTAGATTTTGCGAAAAAACATGTAAACTAACAATTGACTTGAGGAAAGATGTGTTATTTAGTAATGAATCGATGCTTCATTTATTTAGAAGTGGTGGAGTATACCAGTTGCGAAGACCTGAAGCTAAAAATTACATCCTAAATAAACTATACCTACTGTAACGTATAGTAGAGGATCTGTTGACAAGAATTTAATATTAAAATTACTAGAATCCATGCTGAAACGATGCAGAGGTAGTAAATTCTGAATGATTATTACACTAAATATTAGAAATTTTTATTTTCGTATCATTTTTACCTCTCGCTGAGAGAGATATTGAATTCATGCTAAAAATCGCATATCTAGAGTTCATGTCCTGAAGTTCTTTTATTTTTGTACATATCAATATGGTGTGTTAATACACCCTCACTTCAACATGTTTCAACTAACCCATACATATATGGTAGGGTACCTCTATATACAGGGTATGGCCATGGGCCGAGATCGCCGCCATTAGCGGGCCAATGTCAACTGTCAAATATACTGAGAATTGGATGAATTTACGGTTCCGTATTTATTTGTAAGATTGTAAGCAACAAAATATTAAATAATTATACTATGAAAATTAATAATTAATTTATTACATAAATATTATGACAGATTTACTCCCATCTTATTTCCAGCAAAAATATTTCCTTTTCCAGCAAATTAAGGCTGTAAACTATAAATCTACAAACAATTTTGTTTTATATATTATTAATAACAACAATAATGTTAGCAATTTTCACGTCTCACAAGGAGCACACGTATTAAACAATAATGCACTTGTATCACCAATAAAATTATATTTAACCCGCTAATTTAGCTGTCGCCTATTTCCAGAAATCTGCTCTAACTAAGTCTTTTCATTTCGATATTACCTATACAAAATCACAAATCTGCACGATATCAGCTTTGTAAATAGGTATTTAATCCCACTTCACTTCTGAAATTGTAAACACTTTTCACGTCTCACAAGGAAGGACACACGAATTAAACACTACATTTATTTAGTAAACCTTACAATTGGTCCACCGAAAGTACCTTCATTTGAAGATTATAACATTTTTCTTGAAAAAACACTGTTAAATAATTTTTTGAAACTTAATGTTATAAATATTAAATAATATACTATTATCTACACGATTCAATTGCATTTTATACTTCATATTCAATGGATATAGAATTAAAGAATTATAAAGGAATTAAATTTCATAAATCAGCCAGCTATTCTATAATCATGGAAACAGTTAATATATAAAGAAAATTCTAATTGACAAATGTCAGTGTCAGGGAAAACAAAATGAATGTGACAGAGAGATGAGAATGTTGAAATGGATGTTGGGGAAGCCACGGAAAGATAAGATGCGGAATGAGAGGATAAGGGAAATGGTTCGAGTGATAGTAGTTTCTAGAAAGATACATACATTGGTTTGAACATGTCATGAGGAGAGATAAAGAATATATTGGAAGAATGAAGAAGAGATAGAAGAAACAGAGGAAAACCAAATATGAAATGGAAAGCTTGTATTGCGAAGGACTTCAGAGGAAAGGGATTGAATGAGGACAACAAGCTAAATAGAAATGAGTGTAGGAAAAGCTAAAGAAGAAGAAGAAGATGTCAGTGTCAAGTGCAATTTACATAATTTGTTTATGAAATAATTTTACTGGAAATATATAATCTTTTGCAAGAAAATTTATACACGGAATGTATACAACTTAATACACTGAATTGACGGAAGGTAATGTGCTGGCCACATCAGATTTTTATGTTACCTTTTGGTTTTTGTGTTCGTCAAATTGTGTGTGTTTTGTAAAATTTGAGAGAATAAACATTTATTTTCTTTAAAAATCTGATACTATAGAATTTTGGAATTTTCAGCACATACCTCACCGATCGTATTGCACGTTTTAGTCTGCAGTTACGCACGTGTTACGCACTTAACCCTCCATCAGAGTGGAAATGTGTGCTAGTGACCGACATTTTAAAAATCACGCACAAAAAATATTGATGAATCCAATTAAGAATACAAATAGTTTAATACAACCGGTAAGGTCCAACAAATAATACATAGAAAGTAAATTTAATTGTTTTAGAATTTGAAAAATTATATGAGCCCCAAAGACAAACTTTGAAAAAAGTAGTACACACTTCGATGAGTTCACTTTATGTAATATACAATTGAAGTTCAAATTCACTTTTTGTTGCTCATATTAAATTTTTCAAGTTTCTGCCATTATTTAAATAATTATAGTAACAATTTATATTTTACAAATTTATATCAATTTTGATTTCTCAACATTGTAAAGTTAGAAATTTGGATAGCGAGCCTATTTTCTACTTTGTCGCGCTAGAGCGGCAAAGTGATATTTTGCGTTGGCAAAAGAGATCGCAAATGGCTACTTTCTATGTAGATCGACTGTAGAAAAAATATTTTTTGTAGATCCTACCTGGTATACCTACTTACATAAAATTAAAAATATAGAATTATAGTTTTGTAAGGCAATACAGTTGTGGTTCAGAGTAGGGTGGCTTTGTCCTCAGCTCCTTTGAATCGCACGAGGTTTCGCCAAAGTTCCCTACCTATGTAGAGAAACCTTAAATAATATAATATGTATGATTGTTTCGTAACTATTATTGTGATCCGGATGCGGTATTTCGCTACCGAAAATCGGTCGCTTTAATATGTTGAGAATGAGGATTTGTTGTATGTTGTTGATGTTATTATTATTTTCGGGTATGTGCAAACTCACTAAGTGGAACATGCGTGATTTTATATATTTATGTGTTTTCAATTGTTCAATAAATCTATATACAATGTAATATTACTGGTTTAATTATTTTATTTTGTTTCATTTCATTCAGAGTCCACAACTAAATATACGATGCTCCTAAAAGAAAATGTGTCGATCTTCTGTCTAAAGTCCAAATTAATTTGGTTATTTTAATTCTAAAAATAACCTGGTAGCAGCATTACCTTTTCGAAAGTTCCAAATTTTAAATATAATTTTTATTATTTGTGAGAGAATCATTCTGTCACAAAGTAATATCAATTTATTTCAACAATAAAAAATAGTTACTACACAATTTCTAGTTGTATTTCCGAGCAAAATCAGACAGTTCCTATAGGTTTATTGATGCGGTATGTTCAACTATATCTATGTGTTACAGTGTACTGCTGTATAGCCCGAAGCTAGGAATCTGCATCTACGAATATACTCTGTTATGCAAAATGCAATATAGATATGATTCTGATTGACGAAGTTATACAAGTATAGTTGTTTTGCTTGAAGCCATCAAATTTATGTATTTCAATTAATTATACTTTTTGTTATATTGGACGTTCAACGAATCTACAAGCATTAAGTTAAAATAGAAATGCAAATGAATTTTTTGTAAATCCGTTTTTTCTCGTATAATGTTAATAGTATTAGCTGGAAAAAAATAATTGCCTATATTTTACACCAAATGAATTCAGATTTTTATTTTAATTAAAACATTTATTTGTCAACGTACCAAATTACAATTATTTTACAGCGATTTTAGTTCACACATGTATAAATAACTTGCATCAATAAATATATACCAATAAAAATTTAAACTTAACAAGGGTGTAATATAATTGTTTATGCTTTAATATTTTACCGAAAATCACAAAATTTGCAGTTTCGCCAAACAGTTGAACATAGTCACCGAATAAATGAAGATACTGATGATATGCACAAGATTATTAATATTTGATGAAATGTAAATTTCGAAAAATATTGGTAAAGAATTTTTTGTAAGTATATAGAACTTAATTTTAAATGCAAAACAAAAGTTTTTATTAAAACACCTGTACCGCAGTTTATTAAAAATTGGCATTTAAATTAAGAAAAATATTAAAATGAGAAAACTTTTTGCAAGAGAATTAAGTAAGAATTATACTTTCATTTTACAAAATCAATTATGTATTTATTTTTGGAAATTTAGACAAAGTAGTCGTTAACAGAATATATATATATATATATATATATATATATATATATATATATATATATATATATATATATATATATATATATATACAGGGTGTAACACTAACACCGACCACCGCCATTATTTTCTTTATTATTATAGTTACAAAAAAATACTATAAAACAAAGTTGTAGGAGACCAAGGGGTACATCTCATTAGAGAAGAGAATATTTTTTTAAACCAGTGGTTCTCAAGTTACAAATTAAAGTTATATTTTTTCAAATGGGATTATACATATTTTTATGCCTATTCGATAGAGTATTTTTTTCTGAATTCAACCATGAGATTATTTTATATCCTTACATAAGAAAAAAATTGAGAAAAACTCAATTGAAATTTAAAGAAATTTAATTTTTATAATTATTTTTCAGTAGGATATGAATGAAAAACAATTCAGCTTAAATTAAAATGAAACAAATATTTGTTAAAAACGGTATAAACAGTTTTATTTGATTTATATCCTAAATAATTCAAATTGACAAATAGTAGTTTTTGTTTTTCATACATAGCCTACTGAAAAATGACTAGAAAAATCAAATTTACTTAAATTTCAATCGCATTTTTTTCAATATTTTTAGCATGTAAGGATATAAAACTGATATATGGTTGAATTCAGAATAAAATACGCTATCGAAAAGGTATAAAAAATATGTATAATCCTATTTGAAAAAATATAACTTTGTGTTGCAAATTGAGAACCACTGGTTTAAAAAAAATATTTTCTTCTAAAATAAAATGTCCCCCTTGGTCTTCTACAATTTTGTTCTATTTTATTTTTTTATAACTATAATAATAAAGAAAATAATGGCGGTGGTCGGTTTTGGTGTTACACCCTGTATATATATATATATATATATATATATATATATATATATATATATATATATATATATATATATATATATAGAGGTTAGGTATGATCACGACTGATCAGTTAAGTAGTTACGAAGTTCACAGGTGTAGCAGTCAGTCAATTTCTGACTGCTACACCTGTGAACTTCGTAACTATATATATATATATATATATATATATATATATATATATATAGGTTTACTAAATAGTGTTTAATTCGTGTGTCCTTCCTTGTGAGACGTGAAAAGTGTTCACAATTTCAGAAGCTGATATCGTGCAGATTTGTGATTTTGTATAGGTAATATCGAAATGAAATATACAGAGTGTTTCCTTTAAAACAACCAGCGCTTTTTTTGCGCGAACTAATGACTTTAGAGAAAAATGTTATATACAAAAAATTACCAGGACAAAGGGCTTAATTTATGAGGAATAATAAATAAAAAATTCAACCAGTGGTTCTCAAACGGTAGAATACAATTATATTTTTTTAAATGACAACCTATATAAATTTTTTGTCCATTAGATAGAGAATTTTTTTATGATTTCAACGATATAAATATGATATGGGGTTGTATAACAATTATTTCGAGAAAAATGATATTAAAAATCAGAAATAATTCTACAATATTGAAGTAGGCTATGCAATAAACAAATGCAAACAAATGATACAGGTGACAGATAGTTTTGTTACTTACGTTATTAAGTGTTTGTTTTCGTAATTGTTTAATTACTTATTAATAAAAAATGGCTTTGCAGTTGCAAGAATTAACAAATTTAGACTATTTTAATTTTACTGTTATGTATGGAGAGTGTGAAAGAAATTTAAATTCTACGATACGAAGACTTTCACGGCTTTATCTTCGTTATGTAGTTCATTTGTTATTATGAATTTCTTAGTAAAACAAGTTATTTTAGATATAAGAAAATAATATACTATCGTAACCTAGGCAATAGTCGTATTAATAGTTGTTTATTGCATAGTGCTTCAATATTGTAGAATTATTTCTGATTTTTAATATCATTTTTCTCGAAATAATTGTTATACAACCCCATATCATATTTATATGGTTGAAATCAGAAAAAAATTCTCTATCGAATAAACAAAAAAATTATATAGGTTGCCATTTAAAAAAATACAATTTTATTCTACCGTTTGAGAACCACTGGTTGAATTTTTTATTTATTATTCTTCATAAATTAAGCCCTTTTTCCTGGTAATTTTTTTTCTCTATAGTCATTAGTTCGCCCAAAAAAGCGCTGGATGTTTTAAAGGAAACACTCTGTATATATATATATATATATATATATATATATATATATATATATATATATATATATATATATATATATATATAATTAAAATGAGAAATATGTATTTATTCCTAATGCTAATTGTTCTACCATATCCGCAAAATAATTTATTGAATTTCTACAGACACACGACATTAAAATATATGCTTTAATTTTTACATTCCAGAGTTCTAATTGCATTAATAATAATTATATATAACTTTCACTAAGACTTAAAACTTGTCACCATTTTACAAGGACTTAAGGTTGTGCAAAATACGAATTTGCAACAAAATTGCAGATTTTATATAGGTAATACTAGATCGAATAAAATCATTATTTCATTATTAATTAAAATTTGTAAGTACCTATATAAAATTTCATTAGTCGTGTAAATATAATACGATCTTGTTATTTATACACTTGTAAAATAATTATATATTGCGCCATTCCTCTATATGATTGCCTTAATAAATTGTAATTTCAATACTCAATGACGCTTGGAATATAAACAAGTATTTCTAATATAAATAGCTAACTAAATTGGCATTGACAATTATGAATAAACTAAGAACAGGAAACTGCTTCCAGAAAACTAAGACAGAGCTACGTTACAATAAGCCAGTTCTACAATTGTCATTTTTAAGAGTTTGACTAATTTCTAGAAATTGAGCGTAAAACACATTATTTTTTGCGTCAATTTTAAATTGTTAGTAAGCCATTGAATAAGCTGGAAATATTTTTTCTTAAATTTTTACTCCTTTCTAGTAACTTTATTAACACCCCAACATGACAATTTAATTATATGACTGTAACATGTCAATTACAATTCATATTTCAATATGAAAAAATCTGATGTGGCCAGCACAATACCTTCCGTCAATCCTTGTGTATTACGTATAAATTCCATATATAAATTTTCTTTGAAAAGATTCTAAATTTCCAGTAAAATTAATTCATAAACAAACTATGCAAATTACACTTGACACTGATATCTTCTACTTCTTCTTCATTAGCTTTTCCCATTCGTTAGGGGTCGCTGTTTTTTATTTTCTTCTTTCACTCGTTTCTATTTTGCGTGTCTTTCTCATTCAGTTCCTTTTCTATCAAGTCTTTCGTAATACAGCCCTACACTAGAGTTATTTCCCTTATTCTTTCATTCCTTACCGTATCATTCCGTGTCTTCCCCAACATCTATCTCAACATCCTCATCTCTGCCACATTCATTTATTTTCATTCATTTTGACATCTGACAATTTTAATTATCTAAATATATTAGCAATTTCCATGGTTAGCATAGCTGGCTGATATATGAAATGTAATATCTTTATAATTGTTTAACTCTAAGTATATCTATAATATGAAGTATAAAATGTAATCAAATCGTATAGAGAATAATATATTCTTTAAGTTATAATAACGTTAAATGTCAATAAATGAAATTTAAAAAAAAATGTTAAAATCTTCAAATGAAGATACTTCCGGTTGAACAATTATAACCAATAACTAATCACTTCTTCTTCTGGATGTAAACTTGATGAATACGAAAAAAATATAAGTTTTGGAACCGTGGTATTGAAATTATGCGATCCGAAACTTTCGTCACACACACACACATACACACACACACACACACACACACACACACAAACACACACACACACACACACACACACACACACACACACACACACACAGAGACATCATCGTAAAAATGGTAAAATCGAATTATATGGACCCTAAAACGTGCTTACACACTAAACACTCATCATTGAATTTTTAGACCAAAGACAATACCTTCTTTACCTAAAGGTGACGGTAGGTAAAAAAATGTAAACGGTTGTCTAGAAATTGGTAAATTTATTGCAAAATTCAAAGTTTAATTTATTGAACTTTGTCAAATTCTTAAAATTGACAAATGTAAAACAAGCTTAAGACAGGGCTATAATATGTTACAACAAGTCTCTTAGGCTGCAGTGGCAAAAATTAGTTGTATTAATTGAAATGAAATCATATAAATTAACATAAAGAAACAGTTGCATAACCATTACATATTTTGCGGTAAAAACAAATATTTCTTTTTCTAATTTTATTTTCTTCTTTTCTAAAATTCTCATTACAGATCATACCTGTCACTTATGACTGAATATGTAATAAACTTTAAATCGTTTGTATAAAAATTTAAGTTTAGAATGTGACCTATATAGATTGCAAGTTATTGATATTACCAATTTACTGTTTACGAGTTAGTTTGTAATTATTTTGTTGAAAACATTCTATAACTGATCGTTAAATACAAATAAAAATATTGCTGCAACAACAATACACGATTATTTAAATCTATGATATCATTACATTTTACATTCAGCCATTCAACGTGCCACTCCTTACGCCTTACACCTTACATTATTTGGCTCAATCACTTTATAGGGTGTGAACATTATAGAGTCAATGCTATCGGTACCAGTGTGAGGAAATGCAAAATGAAAAATCTGTTGTGGCCAGCGCAATACTTCTCGCCAATTTCGTTTTTGGTTACATAGGTATACGGCGCGAGCAGTCACGTGACATTTTTGGTCAAGCAGTATAGGAGCCCGTGTCAGAATAAAAATTATATACATAGATGTAAAATGGCAGAATTTTCATTAAACGTCAGTGTCAGAATAATGATTGTCAAAATAAATACTAATAATTTGACGTATAAAACGTTACGCTTTTATGCGTCTCTTGTTTCTAATTCCATGGCTAATACTATTAAATTGTAATTCCTTGATTATACAAAGTTTATTTCTGCAGTTATGAAGTAGCCAAAATGATTTTTTTATTGATTGGGATGTGGAAATTTTTGCTTTACAACATCCATTTGAAACTTTTTGTCTAATATAATTAGGGGAGCAATGCGCACGGAAAAACTGATTTTCCATGATAAAAGCCTATGTTTCACTTTCACCTATGATACACCCTGTATTTGTACCGTGCGGGCGTTTACCAGGCGTCACCTCATGGGTACTTATTGCTGAGCTTATTTGAAATGAGATGAGACGAACTGATATTTTGAATACACAGCCCTACCTTAGTTTCTTAAAGCAGTTTCTTGCTTTTAGTTTTTGCATACTATTAGTAGTCAACAGACTGTGTTCTCAGCTATACCAATCATATACGGATGGTAGGATCCTAGTAGGTGTCAGTATCGACTCGATCGACGAGTGAAGTCCAAAAATAAGTATATTAAATTCGTATGATCTTCACGTCCCACACAGAAAATATTTACCTTTATATGCTAGTTTATATCAACAATTTTTATTATGAACTCATATTCGTACATATTCATATATTGAATAAATATCTTTTGAAACGCAGTCGTCTGTAATTTACTCGTAGATTTACAGTCCGCACTTAAATGCAACTGTGTAATACAAATTATATCATGCACGTTTTACGTGCATCTCTGTAGTGTATATACAGAACGTGGTTTCTTAAACCCACTCGAATGTATGCACCGTACAAATCTTTAAACGTATATATGTTTGCCTACGTTTTCTTTGATGTGAAAATAAGAAAACTACGAAATTTCTTTAAACTTTTATGTAGTTCAATGGTTAACATTAAAACGAAAGATCAAATGTATAAAATTGCAGCTATGAATATATTTGTGCATCGGTTTATAATACGTCGCTAACTTGCATATTTTTCATAAAATATGTATAAATAATAAAAATATATCATCAGGACATATTAACCATTACTGGGTGTGCCAATCTACTTTGTACACAGATATTGGTAATAATTATTGGTGATGTACATTACATATATATATATATATATATATATATATATATATATATATATATATATATATATATATATTTAAGATATTATACAATATAGATATATCATATATCAACAAATATAAAGTATATATTTATTGCCACTTCAATTTTCGGAACCACCTCACCGAAAAAAGTCTTTTTTTCACTTTTCATTCACCAACTACACGTGTACAGTAAAATTTTTGAAAGATGTCCGATCAAGGTTATCTACGAAATGTATGAATTGAGATTTTTGTTCCGCCCATTCTGATAAGTACATAAGATACTACTTTTATTTTATTACGAGTATTATAAAAATGTATGTTACAGTAAAAGCATTCAAAATTCAAAAATAAGCCAACTGGTAAGTTTATAAGCAAATGTAAAACCAAATATGTGAAAAATAAGATAGTGATTAGATTACTGACAGTGTCAATGTTAGTGACACTGACATAAAATAACGTTATTCGTACGGCTATGAATAAAGGTAATGTATCTGAATTAATAAATAAACTTACGTTACAGCGAAAGTATTATCAACAACGAAGATCTTTTTAAAATGGAATGTCCTAACTTAGTCGAAACAATATGATTTTTTGTAAGATATGCGTATTATATCCATCCTTATCGTAACGATTATAGCCTTTGTAAAGAAGAGAGATAAATGTATGCCAATTTGTTAATTCGTTCATGAAGACCTTAATCGGACATCTTTCAAATTTTTTACTGTACACGTTTATCCACCATTTTTTTTTTCTGTGATATGTTTAATTAACTCAAATTTTTAACGCTAACTAGCGTATTATTAATAATTATTTAAAAATATAAAAATTCACAGTGTCTATGTTGTAGGTAGCGACACTATAACGACCCATTTTGGGTGTGATGCACCGTAACCAAAGCTGGATGTAGATACATTTTTAAACATTAATTTTAAAATCTGCAGGTTGTATTATGTACATACCCTAATTAGGGCGGTAAACGAATTGTTGATACAACTGCTATAATTGTTTAAATTTTAAAAATATTTTTGAATATCGGTATTTATATTTATAATTTTATAATGTATCTTTATCCATTTTTTGGTGTGGTTTTTCATATCAAATTCTTGGGAGAAAATAAAAAAAAAAGTTCTTTTCGGTAAATCGGAAATTATCCGAAGTTTCCTTGGTCAAGGGAACTTCAAGAGGGGAAAGAGGCTTTCTTAAGGGTTAGTTCTCCCACCTAAAGTGTCAAACTTAATAATAACAGCCGCTAATTAACTGGCGACCAAAAGCAATAAAAATTAAAACAGTATATTAAAGAATTAATAAGTTCTAGCATTTGAATAAGCTAATTGCTTTCCAACTCTTCCTCTTGCTCCATCCAGGGCCGGATTTACCCAGATTAGGTTGTGGGCCGTGTTGTTTATCATTTTGTAATTAAATTATAACTAAATGCAGAGATTGCTGAGCTACAGGAAAAAGTTTCAATTCAATTTGCTTGGATTCCGAATCACTGAGTCAGATTATTTTACAGGGTAGGGAATTTTGCTATTTTAATCATTTTAAATAAAGGAAGAATTAGATTCTTTCATTCCGACAATGATTTTTAATAATTAAAGCATCTCCAATAAGTAATCGGTTAATTGCAGCAGGCTGTGTTTAAACAAAATAATAATACAACTTAAAAACCAATTTTGTCTTTTAACATCTGTATTTTCTGGTTTAAAAAATATTAAATATCTATTTTTGCTGTTTGAATACTATGAATTAAATTGAATCGCTGTAAAAAAAAGCGCGTGAAATCAAGCGAAGAAAAGAAAAAATTGACGTGTAAACATTTTTCAACTGAAAGTGTATCAAAAAGTACTATTTAAGATGTAATTAGACACTTTGAAGATAATAGTAGTTTAAAATAGAAGTCTCTATCTGATCGTCCAATATCTATAGCAAGGCCAAAATTGGTTAGAACGACAAAAAGAGAGTTTCAGGACCAACAAGGTCCGCAATTAAGATATTACAAAAAAAATATGATGTGGCCAGCACAATACCTTCCGCCAATCCTGTATATTATGTATAAATTCCATACATAAATTTTCTTGCAAAAGATTCAAAATTATTTCATAAACAAACTATGCAAATTGCACTTGACACTAACATCTTCTTCTTCTTTAGCTTTTCCCATTCGTTAGGGGTCGCTATTTTTTATTTTCGTCTTCCACTCATTTCTGTTTTGCGTGTCGTTTTTATTCAGTTCCTTTTCTCTGAAGTCTTTCGCAATACAGTCTTTCCATCTTATTTTTGGTCTTCCTCTGTTTTTTCAACCTCCTAATACTAAACTATTCATTCTTCCAATATATTCTTCATCTAAGCTCATTACATGTTCAAACCAATGTAATCGTCTGTCTTGTATCTTTTTAGAAACTTGTAACACTAGAGTTATTTCCTTACCTATATTTCCGTGTCTTCCCCAACATCTACTTCAACAACCTCAACTCTGCCACATCCGTTTACTTTTCATTGATACTGACATCTGTTAATTTGAATTATCTGAATATATTAGTAAACTTCATGGTTAGCATAGCTGGTTGATTTATGAAATTTAATATCTTTAACTCTATATCTACTGAATATGAAGTATAAAGTGCAATGAAATTGTATAGAGAATAATATATTCCTTAAGTATAATAACGTTAAGTGTCAATAAATCATATTTAACTGCTAAAATCTTCAAATGAGGGTACTTCTGGTTGACCAGTTATAACCAAAATCTAAGCACTTGTTCTTCCGGATGTCAGGTATATGAACAAATTATAATTTTTGGAATCGTGGTATTGAAGTTATGCGATCCGAAACTTTCGTCACACACACACACACACACACACACACACACACACACACACACACACACACACATACATATAGACATCATCGTAAAAATGGTAAAATAGTATTATAGGGACCCTAAAACATGCTTATTCACTAAAAATTCATCATTGAATTTTTTGACCTGACAATACCTTCCTTACCTAAAGGTGACGGAAGGTAAAAAGCGAGAACATAGAAAACTGTGCCGCGATATATTAATAATTACGAATCTCGGTAAAATCTGGAGCACGGTACTTGTATGATGAAACGAGATGAAAAATTTTGGTTATTGACAAGACATATGCGCCTAAAGATCCTAAAAAACTTCCCGGGAGGTTATTTTATCATTTTTCCAAGCTGAAAGAAGTTAAATTTGAGAAAAATAAAGCCCAATTTTTTTTAAAAAAGTACCTTGATTGACAAACATTTGAATATGGAAATGTTTCTGAGTCTTACATTACAGAAGGCAATACCGAAATGTATTTAGAACAATGTATAAGAAGATGTCTAATTATGTTTATTTAAAATCATCCAGTGAATACTATTTTGTTTTGGCCAGAACTTGCGACGTCACATTTGACTAATAATATGACACAGTACTTGAATAAACAAAATATTGGATTTGTCAAAAAAAAAACCTCCCAACTTACCACAAGCTGAAACTACTGAGCAATTTTGGATATATGCAAACAAAGATATTCCGCACGTCTTAAAATGCCGAAAAATCGAATTGGCTTCAAGAGCATTTGGAAAAAAATGACAAATGAAGGTGCTCAAGACCACGGACAATCCTTGATCGCACATAGTTACAAAATGCTTAATAAAAAATTTAATATAGAGTTCAATGCTAAATAATATAATTATTTATAACGAGTTTTATGTACATTATTATAAAGAAATAAATAATCCTATTGTTCTATTTATATGAGGTAAATTTTCAATTGGATTTAATCCGACTATGTATTAGACATACTTTAATTGTTCAGTGTGACTAATCTAAACCGTTGCTCAAAATAATTTTTACTTATTTGTGGAAAAACGACCAGTTCTTTATCAATTTATATTTTGTGAATGCAATCGAATTTCTGTCATCGGTAAAAACAGTTTTATACAGAAAGCTTTTGTTTATACTACCATAAATTTTTGAAAAATACAATTTCTATAATAATAATAATAATAATAATAATAATACCATCTTTTAGCTTGTGTTATGTATATTTATTAAATACTCAAGGTTTCGGCAGCACACACTGCTGCCTTTTACAGGCAAAAATGCATAGCAACAAATAACCAAGGTAACATATTACAATTTCTACGTCAACATAAAGTTAAAACATTTTTAACTGAAAGATCTCACCGTTTAGAATCAACCATAATAAATGTGTAATTGCAAGTAAAGCAAACGTTGTTTAGGGATCTTTCAAAAGTCATTGGCTTTATCCAACGATTGACTAGGCTTTGATGGCAGTCATTTATTTATTGAGGGGTGGATGTGTAACATATGTCCAAGAGAGTAAGTGGTTGCAATTTGATCGTTTTGAATCACCGAACCGGACAAGATTTCTGCTATACTCTACCTGATTTAAGAATGCAGTGTAGCATGGTATAGGGACAACATTTCACAGCTTGTAATTGGTGCAAACGCGAGACAGTTTTAAACTGTCCCAATATTATGTAAGTATTTCAACTTTTTTTCTACATTTGTGTACAATAAATGAGGCTAGCTAATTTGAATGTAAGTGAAATTTATAATTTTAATGTAAATATAATTGTGAATAACTAAAAAAAATAATGTAAAAAGTTAATATAAATACAAAAAATCTGATGTGGCCAGCACATAACCTCTCGCCGTATATTTTACCTGGCTGTATGCATAAAGCAAAGAATATTTTTATAAATACAAATAATATATTCATATAAATCTATGACGTATAAACTTTTTTATTATTCAATAATAGCATGTCTCAACATGAAGATATTTTACCATAAATTATGTTACAATAAATTACAAAGTAGAGTTTACCATATATAAATATTAGGCTGGTAACTGCAATTTTCAATTCGAACAACGTTGTTTACTTTCTCTTCATATTCTTCTAGTAAAAACATTAATTTTGGGCGGTCTAAAATGTATATATGGATTGTGCATCTATTCTTACATATCTTCTTTTACATTTTATTTTTTCATACATGTTATATCTAAATAACACTAATTCCCTTTAATAAAGTGACGGATAGATTGCACTCCGATTATTCTTATATCGATGTGTAATTTTGTCAATATTTACAACTTACTTGAGAAGAATTTGATAGCTTTTTCGCAATTCAAAGTTACTCTAGTCTATAGTACTGGTGTACATTGTCCCATAATGTTTGAAACAAATTTAAGTCCTTCAACCTAGACTTGTCATCTCCATAATAGTCACAGATCAAGAACTAAGGGATTCTCCAAGTACATTTTTCTTTCATTACTCATTATTTCTGACACTGACATTTATCTGTCAGTTACAAATAATTTAAATTATCAACTATTTTTCATGGCATTCTTTCGGCTGTCAAATTTATTACAACAGATTATTTTATATATTATACTTCTTTTATCTCTAAATCTATGGAATATATAATAAAATATTTAAATGTATCAGATAGAGAATTTAATTTTCTTTAATATTACCACGAAAAATTTTCAAAAAATAATATTTAGAAGATTTTTTTTCAAGAATTTTCTACTTCAGGTTGTCCAATTGTTACCAAAACCTTTTCAGATCTTCCCATGAATGTCCGATTGGGAAATACGTTGTTAAAATTTTTTTAAGTCTTATAGTTTTTGAGTAACCGTCCTTCCAACATCCCACACACACACATCCACACACACACACACACACACACACACACACACACACACACACACACACACACACACACACACAGACATCATCGTAAAAATGTTAAAATCGGATTGTAGGGACCTTAAAACGTGCTTATTCAATAAAATCTGGATATGCGATTTTTAGCATGAATCCAATACCTCTCTTAGCGAGAGGTAAAAAACACATCACATGTCATTCTATAAATTAGGCTTGATTTACATTAGCGGTACAATGACAGTACGATGACGGTACAATAACGGTACAATGACGGTATGCCAATTACAAGAGGCATTTACATTAGACGGTACCACGACGGTACGAACAAAATAAAATACCATGACAATATAATTTTGTCTTTTATGTATTATGACGGTTTGTTGTGCATATGTCATGTGTCTATCAAAAGTAGAAAATATAGTACAATGTTTAAAAAATTATCAAATACCGAGTTGTCTATAATTGCCACTACTCTTAACAAAGAAGAAGAAAATGAAGAAAATTCAGAAAATTTTACAAAACGATACTGTTTTGTACTTACTGTGATAATCTATGATGTATATTTTACGTTTATGTCATAAGCAGAGAACTTTTGTTCAATAATGTATGCAATAATTTCTCATGTCTAGCTCATTTTGATTACATTTTGGTTTAACTAAAAGACAAATTTTAAAAAGTAAAAAACATGTCAGTTGTCAATCACGTACTAGCATATGTTTACTTCCACTCAACTGATTTTGGCATGAACATCAACGTGATGTGCACGTACTCTTCAAACGCAACCTTCCACTCCCCGTTGAATGTAAATACTATGCAGTCACTATGATACAATATTTTTCCTCGATTTTTTCAATAGAAACAAAACTATACTGTACCGTGGTCGTACCGCTAATGTAAATCAGTGAATATCAATGTGCCATTATCGTTCCGTCATCGTACTGTCATCGTACCCAGAACGTAGATGTAAATGGGTCCATTAAAATACACTGGAGCAAGAATAACCGTCATCATACCGTTATTGTACCGTCATTGTACCATAATGTAAATCAAGCCTTACTGTCAAAAATATTTTATTATTTATGGAATTTCGCATGTTTGGTAAAAATGGTCCTTAAATGGATGATACTGAAGATGTTCCACCACCAAATGATGTGTCTGAATGTTTCGGTTATTGTAATATTATTATTTTATCTAAATAAAACTTAGATTCGTATTTAACCTTAAAATGTTGCTGCATAAACTGCTCTTGTCAAGATCCGCCCACCATTGCAATCTTAAACCAGGTGAAGTATAAATTAAATAGCTAAAATTTTATGTAGAACACAACAACAATACATTAAACATCATGCAAGAATGCAGACGAATTAAACAGAAAAAAAATGACCAAAAAATGGGCATAGTTTTCGACTGTTTTTGAACCTTTACGCACTGTATTTTGTGCATAGAGGTTACTAGAACAAAAAGTGCAACTAGCTAGGCTGCAATGACAAGAACTACTTTCAATTTCGGTTGCCTGGCAACCGTAATAAATGTCATATGAATCGTGGGACCGCAGAATTTCACCACATTTCACGAAAAACCACATGAATTAAATATTTTCTACCGGGATAACCAATTTGTAATTAATTTAACGCCGTGAAGTCAATCCAAACGCACAAAAAGATAGGACAGTGTTTGTTAGTACATCTACATACAAATAATTAACAGAAGAATGATTTATATTATTTAGAATTGCAGACTAACATAATAGTTCAATCCATAAAGAATTCGGAGAGTACAAATTTCATTGCCGTTGGACCACATTAATATACCACAAAACTTTTTTTGTAATAACCTTGAAACTAATTCAGTTATTTAATTAACTAAGAATTGCTTGTAAGAAATGTTTAAATTTCACAACGCAAAAACTATTTTAATCATTTTATAGTAATTTGTAACACATTGAAAAGTGGAGCGTACATAATAAATTAATGTTTACTTGTAACAAAATTATTATATAAAATCTTTCACCTGGTAGATTACTTTATTTTTAGTAATTGGATGTTGACAACATATAGTCAGAAAAATTAACTATTAAAAGCATAAATATCGCAAAATCATAGAAGCAAATAAGGTCCACCTTAATTAAAAATGAAATATTTTGAATAATTAGCAGATTGCTAAAAAGTTTTGTTCATGATAAACTTTGTTTCAATATAAATCTAATAAATATGATGTAGTCAACACAATACCTCCCGCCATTTAATTTTTATTAATTTAAATACATACCTACATATTTACTAATGCTGGAAACTATATTAAGTTCCTATCCATATAACTATTGTTTCTTTTTAAAACGTTACTATTATTAATTTGATATAATTATTTTTTTGATACTGACATTTATCTGTCAGTCACATACATTTGAGCTAATCTATGTAACCAAGGAGTTGTGTTACCACTCCCGGATTTACACCAAAATCTAATGGCTTCTTTCCATATTAGAAAAAGACAGAAATACATGGTTTCAAAATTAATTTTTTGAATGATATTATTTGAATTAGAGCGCTCAGAGGATCCACTCCCACACACATATACATACCCACAGATATGATCGTGAAAATGTTAAAATCGGATTCTAGGGATCCTAAAACGTGGTCATTTACCAAAATCTCGTTATGCGAATTTTAGCACGATCCCTATACTTTCCTTACCAAGGGTAGCGGGAATCACGATTTTTTAAACAGCTTTTTTATAAAAATACATTCATCTAGATATATATATTGTTACTTTTTTAGCTTGATTTATATTTTTTGGCACCAAATTTACTGGGCGGTATTTTCCCCCGGGTTAGTAGGATAAATAAAGCTTATATATATATATTAAATATTTTTCAAAATAATAAAAATGATCTTGTTTCACAAATTATAAGGTTCATAGAATAATCGAAGCACATAAACAACATAGAAAATTAAAAAAAAAATACGATTGTTTGCCGGCAGTTTTTAATCAAATGGAATATCCGCAACAACTTCCCACAACAAGCTGCAAGCAACGACAATAGGGCAGTGCAAACGAAATGGCACTTTTGATTTACCTTTATACTACCGTTTTCTATGAGTGTGTAGAAAACCTCACCGGTGCAACTATAATAGTTATTTATGCAACAAGAGTGTAAACACAACCTTTATGACATGAGGCTTGCCGAGACACGGAAATTATTGACCGAATGTCATAAAGATTGTTTACAGACGAACAGACGACAATTTGAACACCAAATACCGAGTTCACATTTAACGGATAACAGATCTGAAGTTGAATACTACATTTCTGTCAGTATTGCCAACAAAAATGTATAGAAACAACTGAATTTAGGTAAATCAATTTAAATGCCTAACGTGAATTGATGGTGGTAGCTCTGTAATGTGTAAGTAAAATAAAATACAAAAATCGTTCACTTTACACATTGTCTGCAGTGTGTAAAATATCAACTTTACACATCGGAGTAATTTTTGGTACACGCTGGGCTGTATTTGCATCAAATATCTTACATACGTACCGTAACTGTTGCCTACCACAAATGACTAAAAGAAATTTTAGGTATTGGATTTTTTGTTTTTACATCACTGCTCCAAATGAGAGAGGGTAGGATATGAAAGAAAATCTATCCCCTGAAATATCGAGTACAAAATGTGATGAAAATAAATGACTCGATGAAAATTTTATTTTTGGCACTGCCATCCAGCAGCGTCGTTATTTTTCAATTCTTTTCATTGACTGCACATAAATATCCGCATTTTCCAGTCGGCAAAGGCAATACACTGTTCATTCATTCTGCGCCCTCTTCCTTGTTAACATGCTATTCATATTCCGTTAATATCCACAGAGCATGCGGAAATTCCACAAGGTAAAATGACATTGCTACTTTCATATTTTTGTAGACACACTCTTTTATTATCATCGTTTCTTTCAGTTTCGTATTTAACTCCCTAAATTAATTTTGAAGCCCCCCATTAATTTTAGGATAAAATTTACATTAACTCTGAAAACTCTGAAGCATATTTATACGAAGAGTAAAATTTGTAATCTGTCAATATTAAGTTAATAAAACAGATTATATCAAAGACCAACTAAATTAGAATTAAAATGCCTCATTCCTCTTAAATACAAACATAATTATTCGTATTCAAATAAAGCCAGAAATTTGTAAAATAATCACATCACGAGGCGGTGGGGCGGACATTAAATTTTCGTTTGTGTTCTCTTCACAAATTACAATTGTAAAGGATACAATTGTATAAACGTTTATATACATACACGTATACAGAATGTAACAGAAATAAGTACATTAAATTTAACCAGTGATAGAACTCATCGAGTGCAACAATATTTCTTAATATCTTTTTCTTATAAACCATCTAGATATTGAGTTAAAATGAAAGTTTTGTCACAAATTTCATTACCCGCCTATGATTGAATAAAATGAACAAATGCATTTCAGAAAAGTAGAGCGCGTTGCATAATGCCAAAATTCAAAATGGGACTATGGGCTACTTGCATATAAGAGGATTTTGAAAACTATTATATTTTTCAGGTTTACTTTACTCAACTATATTATTTACATTATAATTTTTTCAAATACATTGTGTTATTATTTAATAAATTTAACATAAATATATAAATTGTGTATCCCCCCTATCTTGATGACGACACAATCACTAGCATTTGATTCGTTAATGTGAGTGGGAGAGGTGAAGGGAAGATCGAGGATCAGACAACGTTCACTATCTCCGTCTCTGTCTTCCCAAACTATAGAACTAGCACGTATGTCATCCGTGATTGTGATGTCATAAAAAGAAAATATTTATTTTTAGCCGTAAGGGACAAAATTTTGAAAAAAGAAAAAATAGGGAGTCTTTTATTTTATATCTATATTCCAAAAAAAAAAAATTCTTAATATCATGCAAGTAGCCCATTCTGAGCGTGCGTTTACAAGCAGCTGTATCCGTTATGGTTGTGACGTTCTGATATATGACCCCCGTTATGCGCCATACGTTGCGACTAAATACAATGATGAATAAACTTTTGAATAAATTGGCAGATACACCAGAAGATGAAACTATGCACAAATCGGAGAAAATAAAAAATAGGTCGACTAAGGTAACATAAAAACCATGCGTCAACTTTTTATGTTACAACAGGTTGGACCGTTGGACAATCAAAAAATGGTAGGATATTTATAGGACGTAGTCAACCAAGAACAACTCTACAATTGACGGAACAAGAAAACGCATAAAGATGATTAAAAGTGATGCAGGCCTAAATGAAATCACAATAAATGTTCAAAATGGCCACGGTCATTGTCAATGAAGGCGACGACGAAATGAATCCTCAACTCTTTTCAGCATCTGCCTGTTGTTGAGTATGCTTGTAGTTGCATTTTCAAGGATATAACTGTTTCTCTTTCAATATCTTCGAAATTTGTCATATGTGACACTTTGTGTTGTAGAGCTATTCTTCGAGTACTAGACCGTGGGCGTGTTCTTCCACGACTTTGAGCAGCAGGCTTAAAGAACCCATGATCTCGGAGATGCTGAACAACATGTACAAAGATAGGAACATTTGGAAGATGACGATTCGGAAAACGGTCCAAATAAATTTGATAGGCTTGGGCAGCATTTCCCTGAACTTCACCATAAGCCAGTGCAATGTATACTCGCTATCCGTATAGGCAGTTAATTTTACTGATTATAACTTTTATAATAATTGTTAATAGATTTATTTGTCAAAATTTATTTGAAGAAGTTGATAACGCACATTTGTCAAAAACAATTGTTCCATTGTTATTGCCACTGGATGAAATTATTATGAAAATACCTAAAGGACTCATTAATTTATGTGGAGGTAAAAATACTAAAAAATTGAGATTTCGAAAAAAAGTTATTAAGAAATATTGTTGCTCCCGACAAGTTCTATCATTGGTTTAAAGTACTTATTTCTGTTACACCCTGTATATTTGTTAGATGTTCAAATCTCTATGACCTTTAACGGAAAGTTTTTAATATTGTATCATCTTCAATATTTGATTACGTAAAAAAAACCATCTCCATGGTGAATTGATTAACTTGTTGGTTCATTTCATTAGTCAGGAGTAGTGAAACAGAAAGTACACAGAACGCCCGAAACTGAAAATCCAGAGAGCTGGGACTTTTGTTTTCAGACGACCGCAAAACCAGCATGTAGCTCTGTCAACAAACGCCCTCTTCCCGACGCCGGTCAGTGGCGTCCGTCCCTTGGGTACACCCTAATACACCCCCGTGGTTTAAAAATACCCTTCTTGAATTTTTTCTGACGTTCCTACAAACTCAATTTGTATAGGACATAGAAGGAATACATTAGTATCTGCAGACAAAACATTTTGGAATGAAATGGCAATGGGCGAAATCTAGTTCACTCTATTGTGGTTTTTAATTAAAAAACTATGAATTTTAAATTTGTTTTTATTTCAAAATTGCAGAAGGTTTTTCTCGAGAAGTTTAATTAATTTTTTATTTATTAACAAAAATAGAACTTTTATTTGTACCAAATACGTTTCCTACCCACTGACATAAAAATGCATACTTATGTAAAAATGTTTGCACAATTAAATGCTGCGTAGTACAGGACCGTATCTTTATTATTTTATGAGTTACAACTCCTTAAACACACAATTTTATTATTTAAACAATTTTATATTAATAATTTATATCTCCTATTTTGAGGCCCAGGAATTATTATCAGTATTTTTTTTGTAATCAACCTGTTCGAATTAAGGGGATGAGATACATTTTCCTCAAAATTAAGTGTAGTAATTTTGTTTAACCATGAGAAAAAAATTATTTACTCTTATTTTGATACCAATTTTTTTTTTAAATGTTTATACAATCAAATGCTGCATAGTAAAGGGCCGTATCTGTATTATTTTTTGAATTACTGCCCCTAGAACACACATTTTTGTTTAATTTTACAACAGTTTTATAAATAATAATTCATATTCCCTATACTGAGGCCCCGAGAATTTTTTCATTTTTTCTCCCGTATTCAGCGGATTTAATTTTGTTTTGTTATTTTGTTTGACCTTGGAATTTTTTATTTGCTTTTATTTTGATACCAATCAGAAAATTTCCCTGAAAATAAGTATACTTATGTAAAAATCTCACATTAATAAGAATTCGTAACTTTATTAATTTCAGAGATATAGTCCTTGATATACAAGTATGATTGAATTACATAAATGCCGGCCAAAAAAATAATCTTCCCTACGCTAATGAGCAACCCCCTCAAATAGTAACACGTCCTCCACTGGCAGTTCATGTGACGTAATTCGTAATTGATGAACAAACAAATTTGTTGACAAATGCATTCGTGGCCAAGGCACACTGCTATTCAACAGCTCAAGCTCGGTGACAATTGTGTGTCCATTCCGCCGTCCATTCATTTCCATGCCAACGAAATTTGTTGGAAAAAATACTGGAAGAGGAAGTTCATTCATCCAAGAATTAAAAGATAATCAATGTCCCGAAACAAAAGATTAAAAATCGTTAATGGGAGAACAATAGTCAATTTTTAATGATAATGAGAAGAATAACAAAAGATTTTTTCATTGTTTTCTTTAAAATAATTAGTCATTATTAAATTTTTATTATATTTTGTTTGCATTATTGTAATTAATATATGTCATTATTGTAATGACATTATTAAAAGTAATACAATTATAATTTTTTATTTTCATCTTTATTTTGATTATTGCAATCAATATTGACATTATTTTATTGTATCCTATAAAATTCAGTAGTTAGTTTGCTAATTATGCTTTTCAAAAATGCAGAAACACAATTCATAGCCAGGCATTAGTCCAAAATTATGTGTCATTCAAATAATTCAGTTATAATAAACAACAACATAAATTTAAATACATATACAATAAAACACATGTCTTAAAAGTTAAAATAATTGAAGACAGTTGGCAGCACATGTAAAATTCTCCCACACATCCTTGAAATTCTTTGATTTTTCCAGTGCAGACACCTTCTTTAAGGGGCACGATTTTAACCAGGGAAGGGATAACATTAACGAATTGTTACGTTATTTCATAACTTTATAAAAAAATAACGTTATAAATAACTTAATAAAAAACAAAATAACGTTACAATAACATTACTTTATTTCAAAAAATATGTAAACTTAGATAACGTTATAGTGAATCGTTATTTGTTATGTTACGGTTACGTAACGTTATTTTGTAATTTTAACATACTCCCAAATGCTTATATGTCGTTATTTACGATACAAGTACGTAAGCTATAGTCTATAGACTAAAGATGCGTTACGTATGTGTACCGTACAATATTTTATCTACGATATAATGAAAAAACCCAATAAATATAAAAAAATACTTTTATTTATGAATTACGATCACAATATTAAATGAGAAGTTTGTCATGATAACAAAATATTCACAGTAGTTTTACAAATTTAGCGTGTTTACAAATTTTAATCACTAGTTGCTCGGCAACCCGTGACTAATGAAATCTTGTTACTAAACAACCGTTTTACAAACTTAAAGCTAACATCTAAAAAACAAATTTTACGCATTATCGTAGTTAAGATAATTTATAGCAAACAAAATTGCACCGACAGGTATGGTCTGGAAAGCGGTGTAATTCTCGATCCAAAAATTGAAAAAAATCAATAATATTGATCTGCGATCGACGGTATATGAAAATAAGATATACGAGAATTTACAGGAATATAAAAATTAAGTATATAATTTACTGTTTCATATAATAAAGTAATAATTATGGTATTGTTGATAACATTAAAATTATTTTCCTGTTGACTGTTTATTAATAGGTTATGTTAATGTATAGCAAATTATACTTTCAAGCATTCCATATAACGGGTGGACCATATCAGTTTTGCAGTTTGATTTTGCTATAAATAAAAAACTAATATATTTTTTTTCATTCTGGTTTTTTTATTCGAAAGTACAATCCTTGCGGTTACTTATGGAACACTATTTCATTCAAATGACTTCCTCGGCTGGCCTTGCAGTAGCCCATACGATCAACCCAAGTTTTCAGTATACGGCTAATAACGCGATTTTCAAACTTGCCACGCAAAAGATCGATTGTTTCACGGCTTGTGTGGCACGGGGCGCCATCCTGTTGAAACCAAATGTTGTCCAAATCCATATCTTCGAAAATGTGCCACAAATAAAAAGTTATCATTGCACGTTAGCGCTCACGGATCACTGTAACGCATTTGCCTTCCGCATCTTCGAAGAAAAATGGCCCAATGGTACCGCCGACCCAAAAACCACACCAAACAGTGCATCGTTCAGGGTGCATTGGCTTTTCAGCAGTCATGTGTGGATTTTCTGTGCCCCAGATGCGACAATTTTGCTTGTTGACGTAACCACCGAGATGAAAATGAGCTTCATCAGAAAAGATGATTTTTCGGTAAAAATGCTCATCTTCTTCCAAGCGTTCCGTAGCCCAATTAGAGAACTGAAAACGTTGCGGATGGTCGTGCGGCATCAGCTTCTGCACTAATTGAACTTTGTATGGCGTCATACCGAGATCTTTATGCAAAATTCGCGTCAAAGAAGTGCGTGAAATTTTCAATTCCTGAAAACGATGGCGAGTTGAGGTGCTTGGTTGTTCTTGCACACTCTGGGCAACAGCAGCAATGTTTTCGTTTGTACGCACTGTACGAGCAAGAAAACGTGTTGTTTTATCCAATAACGATCCAGTTTCACGCACACGTTTAACAAAATTGTCCACATATTGCCTGTAAGGCGCTTCTTTTTTACCGAATTTTGAAAGTAATTTTCTTGCACTTTCGGTAGAAGATTCATCACTGTAGAAATAAGTTTTTAATATTTCCCAACGTTGTTTAAGCGTAAATCGACTCATTTGGTAAAGCGCATATATTATACTAACTTCTTGTCATAACATAGCTGACATTGATGTTGCCAACTCAAAATAATCTGTAGTTCAAAATTCAAACACTGGAGGGGCCATCCTGTAGTTTAGTAAAACTCCCGCAGTCACAAGTTATTTCATTTTAAAGTTTGGGCGTTTCTACAGGTGTTAAAAAAGGATACAAATTCTAAGTGCATATAGTGTTGTCTAAAATGATTAAAAATAAAGCTTAATCAACCTTCAATATTTTTCGAGATGTACAAGGCAGTGAAAAATGAGTTTTTACGCTTACGTCTGCTAGCTCGAAAACTTAAGAGTTACGACTTCGATTAAATGAAACTTTTTGTTTACCTTTCAGAAGTAATCTTTGATGGGCTTTTGTTTTTTTAAAAAAATCAATTAAATGTACTAAGTTAAATGTTGTGGCAACCTTGGCCAATATTTAATTTTCAAATAACTTCGTAACTATTAGAAATTTACTGACGTAGACAAACTTGTCACTATCTTTGTCAGTTTTTCTTCGATTTTTCGTTTTTCTCGGAAACGGTTAAAGATTAGACCTATGTTGAATATTTTTTACCTTCCGTCACCTTTAGTTAAGGAAGGTATTGTCGGTCAAAAAATTCAGAGTTTTTAGTGAATAAGCCCGTCTTTGGGTCCATATTACACGATTTTACCATTTTTACGATGATGTCTGTTTGTGTATGTGTGTGTGTGTGTGTGTATGTGTGTGTGGGTGTGTGTGTGTGTGTGTCTGTGTGTGTGTGACGAAAGTTTCGGATCACATAACTTCAATACCACAATTCCAAAAATTATAATTTTTTCGTATTCCTCATGTTTACATCCAGAAGAAGAGTCAACCAGAAGTACCCTTATTTAAAAAAATTAATAGTTTTTCTTTAAAAAAACGCAGTTAAATATCATTTATTGACATATAACTTAAAGAATATATTATTCTCTATACGATTTGAATGCATTTTATACTTCATATTCAATAGATATAGAGTTAAAGATTTATAAAGATATTAAATTTCATAAATCAGCCAGCTATGCTAACCATGGAAACTGCTAATATATTCCGAGAGATTGAGAGAAAAGGACCTGAATGAGGACGACACGTAAAACAGAAATGAGTGGAAAAAGAAAATAAAAAATAGCGACCCCTAAAGCTAAAGAAGAAGAAGATGTCAGTGTCAAGTGCAATTTGCATAGTTTGTTTATGAAATAATTTTACTGGAAATTTAGAATCTTTTGCAAAAAAAATTATGTATGGAATTTGTACATAATACACAGGATTGACGGAAGGTAATGTGCTGGCCACATCAGATTTTTTTTACTTATTTTAATCAATACTATACACATACCTTCAAAATTGTTTTCCCTTTTTTAACACCTATGTATATGTAAGAATAAATAATTATTATGTAACTGCTCATCAGTGGTTATTTTCTATTTTTTAACATTTCTAATATTTAAATATGTCCCTGAGTCAAACTATGTTACAGAAATCTATAAAAGTAAGGAAACTAGAAAAAATTTTCTTTATCCCAAATTTAAAAAAAATGACTTAATGTTGTTTTTGCCAAAAACTCCTCAATTAACTAAATGTACGATTGTGGATTTTGTTAGAAATGACCTGGTGGTACCATTTACTTAATAAAAATAAGAAAAAGTGTATTTCTTAATAGTTTTTTTATGACATATTGCGTAAAATACTTTCTAGCTTACTTACGCGTTACAGATTAAATAGTTTAAAAATTCCAATATTTAATATTATTTTCTGGACCAATAAACATACAATTCCGCATTCTTTTTCTAGTTAGAATTACAACATTTATTTTTTGAGTAATTGGAAAAAAATATATTTCACCTATTTCTGACAGTACCAATACCAATTTATTTAGATTTGGTATGAATATTTTTACCAATCGCACATATGATCTGAAGAGTGCACTACTTTTATTAGGAACATAGTATACAATGGCAACTGATGAATTAAAATTCGGTAAAATAATATAGCAAAAAAATTCCAAAAGAAGAGGGTAATAAAGAATAGACTATGTCAATATATTACGAATTTTTCATTAATCTAAAGCGATTTTCTTTTTCATTAATCTTACTCGACTTGTTCTTCAAAATCATGTATTACAAGTTTTCAATATAATAATTGATTACTTTTTTATGTTCTAGATACTTGCAGACCGTAAAAGACGACTTGTCGGTATCCCGAAACTACTGTACAACGCCGATAATTTTTTAATAGTTTGCCAATCTCAAACTGTAGACGAAGACTGTGAGAAGCCTAATATATATTCTCAAGATAATATTTACAATAAGTGATATGTTTTGTATAAAATAAAACGAATAAATAAATAACAATTTTGTCACCAAACATTTATTGTGTTCTGTTATATCTTCTCTCGTATTTGAGGTGTAGAAAGTTCTGTAATATACATGGTAACATTTTGTAATACACACTATTGTAAATTGTAATGTAGTTGGAAACCAAACATACCGAAACATACAGTAAAGGGAGACCAAAATAAACCCAGATTGTTATATATTGGAATCCGCAGGGCTTATGTAAGCAAAAATACGTGGAAATACATATTAATACGTTTGTAATAATATGGTTTACATTAATATGTACAAAGCTTCGTCCAATTGATGTTGATACTAAATATAAATTTTGAATTCGATTAACTGTATACATACTTATTTACATCAATTTGTAAATAAATATTACATGTATTGAAATTTGTTATACCTAAATATATTCGTAAATATTTTAGCTCAATCATTATTAAAATCAAAAGAAAATTATTGAATTGTATTGTTTTTATATATTTTAATTATTGTAATCAATAGTTGTCATTGTTGTAATCAATTATTAACAAAAAGGAAATACGAATATAAAATGTTTATTATTTTTACCTTCCGTCACCTTTAGGTAAGGAAGGTATTATCTTTGGTAAAAAAAATCGATGGTGAGTTTTTAATGAATAAGCACGTTTGAGTATCAAAGTGAACTTAGCAGTAGATTCGCAGCAACGGATTCGAATGAAAAATAGCGTTGGACAACCCTGACGTACGTTGACGCTCGCTGCCGTTCGTTTAGGTTTATTTCAACAAAATCAAAAGAAATATAATAAACACGTTAAATATCTAAATCGGTAAGTACATTAAGTATTAAATCAGGGACTCGAGTACATAATAACAATTACAGCTTGATAATATACACTTTAACAAATATTACTGGCTCATAATTAGTCTGAAAAGGATACATACAGAATGAATCATTTGCAAAATGATTTTTACATTAATAAACAATATAAAAACTATCATTTGGTTAAATAATTTAGGGGAACATGGTACGTAATAACTTTGAAATTTTATATCTAACAGATATTATTGGCTCATAGTCATCCTGAAGTGTACATTAATAAACAATACAAAAAATATCATTTGATTATATAATGCAGGGAAACAGAGTACGTAATAGCAATAAAACTTTGAAAATTTATATCTCAACAGATATTATTGGTTCATATTTTTCCTGAGAAGGATACAGACAAAATAAAACATTTTCAAAATGATTGAGGGTCTCTAAAATATGATTTTACTATTTTTACGATGATGTCTGTATGTGTGTGTATGTGTATCTCTGTGTGTGTGTGTGTGTCCGATACCACAATTCGAAAAAATATAATTCTTTCATATTACTCTTTTGTACGTCCATATGAAAAGTTAATTAGATTTTGGTTAAAAATGGCTAACCAGAAGTACCCTAATTTAAAGATTTTAACAGTTTTTCTTGAAAAAACACTGTTAAATATCATTTTTTGACATTTTATATTATTATAAATATTAAAGAATATTTTATTCTCTATTCGATTTAATTATATTTTTTTCTTCATATTCAATGAATTTAGAGATAAGAAATTATAAAGAAATATCTTGCAACCTATGCTGCTAAAAGCTGCACCATAGAAACAGTTAAAATATGTAAATATTACTAATTGACAGATGTCCGTTTTAAATAAAATTTACATAATAACATTGTGAAATGATTTTACTGGAAATATAAAAATTTAAAATAAATTAATGTGGCAAAAACAAATCACATAAGGTAATATAACATCATAGCAACAAGCCAATTCAGCAGATTATTATTAAAAAACATACTGTTCATTTTAGGAGTAGTTCAGTTCAATTCAGTACGTGGTAAGATCAGTTCATATCTCCCCTAAAAAGAAAACGCCCATAGAATAGAATCTGTGCGGAATTTGTACAAAATACGTAGATTTGACGGAAGGTATTGTGCTGGCCACATCAGATTTTTATTATCATCTATGTTCATTCAAATCGTTCATTTATAATAACAACAAAATTTTAAACACAAATACAATATTCTTACTCATTCTACTATATAGTTTTCTTTGTCTATAGATCCAAATAAAGTTCCATTCTAGCCCATTTGAATTCGGTACAACATCTAGTAAGAATACTAATCAATCGATCGGTAGATTTATCTAGTAATAACTCCTGGTAATTTCCTTGTCTTGGTATTCACCACAGCTTCCCGGCTCCGTTTTCTCGGTCACTCTAATTTCACTAATGACGTTGGACGACCCGACAAACTCGGTCAAAGAGACGTGATCGAAGGATTATATAAATCATATGAAAACGAACCACCTAAGGGAGAAGAGATTATATAATTTGTTTCTATTTGTAAGGTAGAAAACAGTGAGTTAATAAAATCAAATGAGAGATAAGAGGTTTCGTTTCTTCTAGTTGCAAAAGATGTTTAAATGTTTGACAATAGTTAACCGGTTTTTGGGGAACTGGGTATAAAAACCAGTTATACTAATCGATTAAATGGAATTATAGATATTTAAATTTTATATATTTTATAATTTTATTATCTTCCGTCCCTATAATACGATTTTAATTTTTTTACGATGATGTCTGTATGTATGTATGTGCATCTGTATGTGTGACGAAATTTGACATTTAACGTTATTATAACTTAAAGAATATATTATTCTCTATACGATTTGATTGCATTTTATACTTCATATTCAATAGATATAGATTTAAAGAATTATAAAGATATTAAATTTCACAAATCAGCCAGCTATGCTAACCATGGAAATTGCTAATATATTCAGATAACTAAATGAATGTGGCAGAGATGAGGAAGTTGATGTGGATGTTGGGGAAGACACGGAAAGTTACGGTAAGGAAATAACTCTAGCGTTACAAGTTTCTAGAAAGATACAAGAGAGACGATTACATTGGTTTGAACATGTCATGAAGAGAGATGAAGAATATATTGGAAGAAGAATGAATAGCTTAGTAATAGAAGTTTGAAGAAACAGAGGAAGACCAAAAGTAAGATGGAAGGACTGTATTGCGGAAGACTTGAGAGAAAAGGAACTGAATGAGAACGACACGCAAAACAGAAATGAGTGGAAGAAGAAAATAAAAAATAGCGACCCCTAACGAATGGGGAAAGCTAAAGAAGAAGAAGATGTTAGTGTCAAGTGCAATTTACATAGTTTGTTTATGAAATAATTATACTGGAAATTTAGAATCCTTTTGCAAGATAATTTATTTATTTATGGAATTTATACATAATACACAGGATTGACGGAAGGTATTGTGCTAGCCACATCAAATTTTGTTTTTTTATTGTAATCAATATTTGTCATTGTTGTAATGAGTTATTAATAAAACGAAATACAAATATAAATATTGAATTACTTTTATTATCATCTATATTTACATTATTGTAATCAATTATTAAAAAAGTAATAACTTAAATTCTATTTTAATTAAAATATCAAAATTACAATAATTTTCATAAAACGTTTTTCAAGCTACAGTAAAATTTTGAAAGTTATCCGATATAGGTCATCTACGAATTGTATGAATTAATATTTTATTTCCGCCCATTCTATCAAATTCAGTAGTGTCGTTTACTTAGTTTTTATGAGGGTACATAAGATACTACTGTTATTTTATTATTATAAAAATATATTACACTGTAAACTGGTAAGTTTATTAGCAATTGCAAAACTACACGGAGAAAAATGTATACTTATTATAACAATAAATGTATGTACTATAGCAATAACTTATCGTACGTATGGTGACAGCATTTTGAGTATCTACGCCAACAATATAAATATTGCTAAAATATAGCAATATAATATGTGTAGATCAACAATAATTTTGATTACCAAAATAGTTATACTGTCAAGTTATAGTATCAATAAAATTTATTAACCATAGCAACGATTTATAACTATACTAATTATACAAATTTGCTTTCGTATGTATTTTACATATTTAAAGTATCAATCTGATATACGTAACATCCCATTTCAGCAATATTTATATATTTATTTTAACAAGAAGGATATTAATACTAGCATTTCAAAATGCTTATTACAAGTATTTGATATATACACTTTAGCAATAAAATGTTAGCTAAAACTAATATCATTGATTGTTACATTTAGGCCCCTCGTGGATTTGTCGACTAGATCATTCGCGATCATTCATAGAATGCGAAATAGCAGAGTTAAATTTATTTGCAGGCTTAAAATAAATAAAAACAGAAAGTAATAATTTATTTAAGGCCTGTAATAAATTTAATCCAATTTACCTTTCTTTCCTATGCAAACTATGAATGGTCGTGAACAATATAGACGCCAAATCCTTATGAGAAGCCTAAAATGTAGCAATCGACTATAATGAATTTAATTATATTGTATTGCGAATAGCAATGTTTATATCAAAACCATGTAGAATATAATCAAATAATCAACACCAGTATTCAGAGTACAAAAATATTATATTTGTCAATGTCTAATTACATATAATCACAGATAGAGAATACAAGAACAACAAAATAGAAACTGTGCTTAAATTTAAAATAAATAATAATAAGTATAATTTCAGGTTGAACTATTCTATTACTTACTTTACATTTATTGTTTGCGAGAAAAGTTTATTTACGGTAATATTACAAATCTTTTGCCTGTTATCATTTGTTAAGCATAATTTGTTATTAAGTGTTGTTTGGCTAGTAATGGTGCGTTTTAATATATTTTCTAAATCCTAAAATTAATGTGAATAAGTAGAATATTTTTCAATAAATCATGTTTTACTTATATATTTACCCCTGGAAAAACACTGTTTTCCTCCAATGATTCTTTGAATTTTCCTAAAATAAAAAAAAAGTTTTAATTGAATCTAACATTAGTAGCTAATTTCTTATTACTTTTCGTTGCTTGCAGTTGTGTCGGTAGTACTTGCAGCTGTGCCTGTTCTACTACTTGCAGTAGAAGTAGTGTAGGTTGGGGTTGTGATGGTTCCGTTAAATCAGCATAAGATATCGGTATATCTACAATATCTAAACTTACATTGTCATCAGTTAAATTTCACTGTTCGTACTGGATTCTGAATTATAAGTAGTAATACTTGTACTATATGTATCTGTGTTGTTTTCATTATTGACACCAACCTACAACACGATAATTCATTACGAATTTGATAATCACTTCAAAAAACAAACAGGGATTAATTTATCATTAACTACTTACAAATGTGCTAGATACTAAGTTTTTATGTTTTTGCTGAAACAGAAGTCTTCCTCCAATTTCTTCATTTATTTGTTCCTCTAAAACATAAAATATATACATTACTAATATACACTGCGAAAGTATTGTTATTAAATAACAAAATGTAGGAAAAAGTACACATGGAATAAATTTACCTTGAAATAAATCTACGTAGATCTCGAAGTCCCACTCGATAAGTATATTTTTTACATAATCTTCTGCCGTTTTATAACACTTATTATTTTAATAACTATACTCTAATTAATACAAATATCTACACAAAACTACGCGAAACGAAGAGCTTACGATAAACGTGAAGACGCGAAGAATCTGGTGTACACTCGTAGAGACTTGCGTTCTGCGTTGTCGACGATCCCATAACAGTACAAATATTCGTCTCAGCAATACTAGATATTTGTCTTTATTATATTATATTACTCTAACATATATCAATATATTTGTAATTTTTACAATAATACTAGCTACTTAGATTTATTATATTTTATTGTTACATTCAGCAAAACACAATTGCTACTAATTCTAGCAATCTGTATATAGAATACATCATTATAAATGGATGTAATAATAATACGATGTCGTTACACCAATAGCAATATTAATATTGCAACACTATCTACAAAATTAAACGCAAGTTTTTAGTAGTAAGTATATATATTTTTGTTGGAAATATAATTTTCTTAACAATAAGTTTTCAACAATCTATTTTTCTCCGTGTAAATATGTGAAAAATAAGATAATGACACACCGTCAGTATCAGTGACACTGACAAAAAATAACGTTTTAAAATGGAATGTCGTAGTCGAAACGTCGAAACAATATACAGTTTTGAAAGATAAGTGTATTATAACCAGCCTTGTCGCAAACGATTGTAGTGTTTTCAAATGAGAGATAAATGTATGCCAATTTCTTAATTCGTTCATGATATAGATGACCTTGATCGGTCATCTTTCAAAATTTTTTCTCCACGTAATATTGTATAAAGCTCTTAAACTGTCAAAGCATAACTTCCAACAAAGCATATGTCAAAAATTAAGCATGATTCAATTTGTTTAGTTATAATAAACAATAACACAAATTTAAATACAAAACAGAAGATAAAATTATTGAAGACAGTTGGCTGCACAAGCAAAATCAACTCAATCCTTATCCTTTATTATTGTTTAGTTTTTCCATCGCAGACGCCTCCTTTAAGGGGCCTGTTTTTTAAATGCTCATATAAATAATACATGGTAAAAATATTGCACCGACAGTTATGGTTTGGAATGTGGAACGATCCTGAATCGAAAAATCAATAATAACGATCATGCGCAGTAGATTAAAGAGTAAATTTCAATGATATTATTTATAATGCGCAGAGGATCAAATTGATATTTTAATAAATATGAAAACCAATAAAATCATTCTGTGACCAACAGTATTTGAAAATAATATTGAAATATGAAAATATTGCATCATTTTCTTTATCATTATTATTATCACTTGTATCATCATTAACAACAAACAATGTTGTACACAGAAACATAAAAACGGATTTTTTATTTATTTAGTAATTGTATAATAGATATTTATACACGTTAAGATAATGTTTATTCATGAAAAGAAAGTTTAAGCCACGAGCCCGTAGGGTGGTTTATACAATATTTTATACAATTTACGAAATAATAATAAAAACCATTATAATATTTAATTTTAACAAAATAAAAAACTAATCAATGAGTAGGCTACCCATGACAATCGTCGTTTATTTATGAATTATAAACAAGCTTTACTTTCTGTCATTTGTGTCGTGAATAATAATGTAAATGGCTAATCTGTGGTGAAAGTATCATTTTTGTGCCTGATGTTTTAAATCCTTTATTTTTTGCACAGTGAGTTAAAATTCTGTGATAGTGACTTAATTTTTTTTTCAATTTACTAGCAAATAAATAGTTACTTATAATTGTTGCTATGGAGTTAATAATGACAGTTTAAAACGTTGTAGTTGAGTAAATAATAATTATTAAACATAAATTCATTCACAAACAAATATTGTTAAACTATTATAATAAACAATAGATGGCACGACAATCACATACATAGTCTGCTATAGTTTATGTCAGAACAAAATGTTTATGTTTATAATGAGAATGAGTGTTTCAGTGTATTTTGACTATTAAGTAACAGGAAAATAGTGTGAAGGTAATTACTAGTGTTAATATTATTATATTTTTGCTTGAAAACATGTAAACAATGTTTTTATAAATATTTAATTAGTCAATAGGTTAATAACCTCAATTTGCTAGACAGGTGATTTCGTTTGTTTTTGCGTTTATAATAATAGTTGTTTATACTATTATATTGTTTTAAGTATATTTTAACATATTATATATCATAAAATAAAATTTAAATATCACTGTGTCCCAGTGTTTCATCAAATGCTATTGTATGTGTAAAATATATCATCTTTACAAGGTCATTATTCTTGTTCTGGTGGCTTTAAATCTTTGTGGCTTCATTCAAAACAAGGATCAACTACTTTAGAAACGACTGAGACTAATTTATAATGCGTTATGGGCCCCTTGAGTGCGAGACTGATATCCCAACAGACCATGTAATCAGAATGAAGTCTAAACGTATTTACTGCCACAGAATTCAGCTTCAGTTTGATGAGACATAGAATGGATTTTCTTTAAGATTTTCATAAGATCTGCACGTGTTTTAATCATATAATTATGTGGGGAATATCTTTTATAATATGCGTATACCTTCTACTTATATTTTAAAATGTCATATAAACATTTAGAAATGGAAACGTATGCAATTTTGGTGACAGGATTGTAATATTTGACCAATACGTTCATACCTATACCAATTTTTAATTTTTGTACCAATTTGGGTTCTACATCCAAAAAAGGATTGGACCATTTTTTTTTAGTTTTGTACATGCATATTTAGACACATCTCAATACGTACATTCCAAATTTTGAAACCGCACCTCAATATCTTTTTTTGTTTCCAAAATATTGGTCCTCAAAATTTGATGATCAATTTTCAAATATAGACCAATAACTCAATAACGAGTGTGTGTTCGGTACTGGCACTGGATTCTATAGAAAATTTTACATAAGCATACCAAATTTCAATCTTCTGGATCCATTAATTCAGTTTGTGCATAAAAAATGTAAAAATTCCAGAAAACGGCTGAAATCTGAAATTTTCTCGGATTTTCTGATTTTTGACGATTTTAGTTAATCGTTAATAAAAAATGTATCCGTAGGAATATTTTAACAAAAATTGGTGCACTTACATTTTTCAGCACCCAATTTTGGGTATGGTAAATGATAGTTTTTTCGGAACCTAATAATGGACCGTAATTTATTTCCAAAAAATATGAAATTATATTATATTATATATATATATATATATATATATATATATATATATATATATATATATATATATATATATATATATATATATTAGGCCCATTCGATAGAGTAATAAAAGAATTGAGAAAAATTCAATTGAAATATAAATAAATTTGACTTTTATTGCTATTTGTCAGTGGGCTATGTACTATTTGCTATTGACAATTTGAATTATTTAGGATGGAAATGAAATAAAACACTATTTATAAAATTATTAACAAATATTTATGTTTTGTTTTATTCTAATCTCAATTTTTCCATACATAGCCTATTGAAAAATAATTATAAAAATTAAATTTATTTAAATTTCAGTTGAATTTTTCTCAGTACTTTTATTATGTAAGGGTATAAATAATTATATGGTTGAATTTAGAAAAAAATACTCTATCGAATGGGCCTAAAATATATATATCATCCAATTTAAAAAAAATAACTTTGTGTGCCCCTTGGTCTTCTATAAGATTGTCTTTTAGTGTTTTATTGTATCTTTAATTAATATAGGAATTATTTGAGGTAGCTCGTTTATATATATATATATATATATATATATATATATATATATATATATATATATATATATATATATATATATATATATATATATGTGGATTTTAAATTTTCAAACTACATGTTTATATCTTTTACCGTTTTCCAGCTATTTTGTATTTAATTTAGTAAAATGCCAAACAACATTTCTGGATGTACTGTGTTTTGTGTTTTCTTATATGCATAGCTAGGCACGATAGTGTTCCCCATCCATTATTGATAAATTGGCCGTTAAGTCGAACTCCCTATTCGGTATATATGACAATAAAACGAGCAATAAAGCGAATAGTGTAGGTAAAAACGTTTGCAAAAAGCTCGGGGTAAAACGTCTATAAATGCAATTTCTCCTGGGTCAATCTTGATGTTTTATCGGGGGCAGGCAGCACTCGTGAGAGGAATATCTCGGCTGCCTATGGATTTATAATCGGATAATCCATTTCCTTTGGCGCATTACTAGTCGTTCCGAACGCTGACTTCTGATTGGTCACCTACGTCAACGAGATTGTATACTCACTACAAGGGTTAAAAAGGGCGGGAAAATATTCATTATATGAATGCCAAAACTTAATATTTATTAAGAAATATCAAAATGATGCCCGTGAGCTGACGTCTGGTAGCCGCCTACACGGTACGAATATGTCAACATCATTACTGATATCTGTTTACAAAAAGCAGATTGGCGCATACAGCAACGGGTAATATGCCATGATGATATATTTATTTTATTTAAATATAGATTTGGAATGTTTTAAGGCCAGTTGCACAAACAAGGCTTTCATTTTAAGCTACTTTTATGGCCGACTTCGCCACCGTTTCCTAAAATTTAAGTAATGCATATGTTCCGATATGCACCTAGCAATATTTCGTTTTCAACAACCAGTAAGCATTGTCTATCTTAATTTAGGAATTATTTAGCTAGGTATATATTTGTATCTATTTCCGTTCCGATGCCCAAATCGCTAAGGATTCCTTAACGTTTGACAGCTGACACTTCCAAATGCAAATTATACAAGTCTGTTGAATATTTTGATAGATATAACGAAGAAATAGAAAGACATGCACAAGATAGAAAAAAAAGAACAAATTATTTTAAATTCTGTGATAAAAAATGAGGTTTGAAAAAGGTTACCTTTTGATTAGAAAACAGCAATTTATATATACGAGCGTATAAAATTTATTAATAAATATATCGTTATTATTCTTTATTTTATGTATATTTAGGGAAATTACATTAAATATTTACATATAATTAAATTTATATTTCTTACAAAAATGCCGAATAGCCAAGTGTCATATGCGACCCGTTTGTCTAATTTATCATTTTTATTTGAAATCAGAGGATTCAGCTTTGGATTTTGTATTGTTTATTCTTTATTTTGCCATTTATATTTTTCTTTTTGTTCATTTCCATCTTTATTTCATTTATATTTTCCATTTCTATAATACAAATTTTAAAATATATTTGTTTAAAAATTTAATTATTTTGTGCACCTCAACGTAATATTAGTAATATCTCTACATAATTTCCAATGTCAATGTGAACAAATACAATTGACAAATATAAATTACAAAAATGTTGAATAAAACTAAACTCTTATAACTATGGACGATTTATTTATATTAAGAAAAGGTTTAGGATTGACAAAATATAAAATACAGAGTGTAACAGAAATAAATATATTAAATTTATCGATTGCAACAATATTTCTTACTAACTTTTTCTTATAAACCATCTAGATATTGAGATAAAATTCTTTAAAGTTTTGTCACAAATTTCATTACCCGCCTATGATTGAATAAAGTAAACAAATGCATTTCGAAAAAATATATCGCGTTACATAATGCCAAAATTCAAAATTGGACTATTCTACGCATGCGTCTACAAACAGCTGTGTTCGTTGTGGTTGTGATTAGAAATTATTGAATAAATTGACAGATACGCCAGAAGATGAAACTATACACAAATCGGAGAAAATAAAAGATAAAATAGAATACCTCGACTAAGATAACATAAAAATCATGTTACAACAGGTTAATCTTTGGACAATCCAAAAATGGTAGAATATTTATAGGATATAGTCAACCAAAAACAATTCTGCAATTGACGGAACAAGAAAACGCACAAAGATGATTAAAAGTGATGCAGGCATACATTAAATCACAATAAATGTTCAAAACGGCCATCGTCATTGTCAATGAAGGCGTCGACGAAATGAATCCTCTACTCTTTTCAGCATCTGTCTGATGTTGAATATGCTTGTAGCTGCATTTTCAAGGATGTAACTGTTGTTCTTTCAATCTCCCAAATTGTCATATGTGACACTTTGCGTTGTAGTACTAGACCGCGGGCGTGTTCTATCACGATCTTGAGCAGCAGGCTAAAAGGATCCATGATCTCGGAGATGCTGAACAAGATATTTGAATACAAGTTATGTTCTGCTTTAAAATAATATTTTGAAAAAAATCGTTCTTAAAATATAAAGATGAAATTAAATATTTAAATTTGGCATTTTCAAAACAGCCATATCAAAACAAGTCATTGTTTTTACTGTAATTTACTGCCGTAATTCTTTTAGATATTTTATTTAATAAAACCTAAAATCCTTACAACTTAAATTCGTTTATTTTTTTTTCGGATTTTCATGAATTGTTGGTAAAACTAAGTACGTATACTTCAAATTATTAAAAAATCTTTCAGAACAAATAATACAACCTTTTTAGTTTTAGTTCTGTTTATTTTATAAAAACCGACGTTTCGGCAGCATGAACTACTGCCTTCTTCAGGGATTAAACAACAAATCAACAAATATACAGGGTGAGTCACCGAAATCGCCGTCTTCGATATCTCCCTTGTCGTTAGAAATACAGCATAAGTTTATTAACAGAATTTATTCGTCTACTCAAGGAGCATAACGTAAAATTATTTTCACATATACAGGGTGTTGCATTACGGCTCGGCGAGAATTGTTTCTCTTTTTTTAAATGGAACACCCTATATATTTTTATATATTTTGAATTGTATTTTATTCACCTATCCGAACATATGAATTTTGTTTTAGTTTTCCACGGCGTTGCCAAGTTATTCCGTTTTTTCTCTAAAAAAGACCGAATACACGCATTGCTTTATAAAGGCTTACTGAAGTTATTTTAATAGTAAGAATTATGAATTTTCTTTTCTGTATAACTGTAATTATACTCTATGTTCTGACATATATTTTTTTAAATGTAATTATAGAGGCTGTTTAATAAAGCGAATCAAATGTGCTCAATTTTAAATGACCATAACTCGTCAATTTCAAATGGAACACCCTATATTTTATTATTCAGTTGTGTGTATTTTTGTATTATCTTCATATGTTATTAAAGGTATCCTATGCCTAAAACCAATAATTTCGGAGATTTTCACCATTTTTCTCTAAATTTATATATTTAACTAAAAATTAAATCTAGTATACTATTGATAAGTTCTTCTTGCGAGAGACTCATATTAATAAATTCATTTACTTAATCCCTTTGTTATTAATAATAACCTAGCTAATGAAAATACTATCATTACAATTGTTTCTTATTCAAAAAAACAATATCAATAGTATACTAGATTTAATTTTTAGTTAAATATATAAATTTAGAGAAAAATGGTGAAAATCTCCGAAATTATTGGTTTTAGGCATAGGATACCTTTAATAACATATGAAGATAATACAAAAATACACACAACTGAATAATAAAATATAGGGTGTTCCATTTGAAAATGACGAGTTATGGTCATTTAAAATTGAGCACATTTGATTCGCTTTATTAAACAGCCTCTATAATTACATTTAAAAAAATATATGTCAGAACATAGAGTATAATTACAGTTATACAGAAAAGAAAATTCATAATTCTTACTATTAAAATAACTTCAGTAAGCCTTTATAAAGCAATGCGTGTATTCGGTCTTTTTTAGAGAAAAAACGGAATAACTTGGCAACGCCGTGGAAAACTAAAACAAAATTCATATGTTCGTATAGGTGAATAAAATACAATTCAAAATATATAAAAATATATAGGCTGTTCCATTTAAAAAAAGAGAAACAATTCTCGCCGAGCCGTAATGCAACACCCTGTATATGTGAAAATAATTTTACGTTATGCTCCTTGAGTAGACGAATAAATTCTGTTAATAAACTTATGTTGTATTTCTAACGACAAGGGAGATATCGAAGACGGCGATTTCGGTGACTCACCCTGTATAAATAAATAATAACAAAAACATTAGCAACAGGTAACCATGGTGACAAATTACAATATATTTAATATACGAAGCCATGCTCGACTAAGATCTAAGCCGTCACAATGATTGAGATTATTATTCTTGGTTTTGAAAATCTCATTGGCTTCTCTAATTAATCTGTTGTTTAGGTGTGTTGGCCTCTCTAGTATTTTTGTTTCTTCGAATTTTATACGGTGGAATTCTTCCAGGCCATGCTCTGCAACTGAAGATTTTTCTGGCTGATTCAATCTGATCGAACGCTGGTGTTCATTCAATCTTGTTGAAATAGTTCTACCAGTCTGGCCAGTGTAAATTTTCCCGCAGACACATGGAATCTGGTAAATCCCTGATGACTGAAGAGGTATGATGTCTTTTACTTGTCTCAACATATGTCGAATTTTAACGTATGGAGAAAACGAAATCTTCATATTCTTCCTACGAAGAATTCTACCAATCTTGTCCGTCATATTTTTGACTTAAGCGAAGCAAACAATACGACCCTTTCATTAGCATTGTTAGTAGGTCTTTTCGGCTTCAGACATTTTTCAATAGAAGATTTAGAAAAACCATTCTTTACAAAAATATTCTTAATTTCCGCGAATGACAAATTTCTGAAGCTCTTCTCATTAGGCATTTAATTGTACCATATTTTTGAGAAGGATGATGAATTGGCATTAATATATTGATTAGTGTGCGTATGCTTCCTGTAGACTGAATGTATTTAAAAAACCATCTTCTTTTCTTTCCAGTAATACATCCAGGAAGGGAATAATGCCATTTTCTTAGATTTCTACGGTTAACGTAATATTTTCATTTTACATTAAAACAATAAAATATGTTACAAAACATCTTGCTATTGTCTGTAATATTAATAAAAAATTGTAATTATTATATCATAAATTAACTAAATAATACATAGGCAACTTATATTGAAAGAAAATAATATTTAATTAATTCTTTTGACAGATGTCAAGCAGGCTGCATTTTATAAATATTTAAGCTTAATTCGTCGGTAGCTTGAAAAATATAATATGCAACACGGAATGTACACACATCTTAACATCATCCTCGAAAGTTACTAGGCCTCGGCTTACATAACTATTAATTTAAATGTGACCATTCGTTTAATGAACAATTAAAACAGAACCCTTATCGAGGCACAATTATACAGTACAATTCAATCATAGAATGTATCAAATATGGAATTAATCCACCCTATACATTAACCCTACCTGTTAGCGACATATTCAATAATGCACGAGGCCACAAGGGGTGTAGTGTACTACCCTAGTGTTAGAGACAGCGCGCGTTACATAGTGCAGTGTACACAACCCTTACATGTCTAGGGTTGGTATGGTACACTCAAGGGAGACAAATAATAAGGGCTAGAGTAATGAGAAATGTTAGATTAAATTGCTACTTACGTATTAACAAACTTGCGGCAAAAATTTAGGTCCGGTACAAGTCGTAAAAGAGTCGTTAAAATATCGTTATAGTTTAAGGTAGTATATACATTAATAAATTTTACATCTCGAGCTCTCAAATCTGAAGAGAAGAGTTGTTGTTGTTCTATTTAAAAATTGAAATTACAGCTGCCCAGAAATATAAAGACTTTGACCTTTTAATGGGAGGGTTAATCGCATCCCAACAGGCAGGACTGGTCTTATTTTCCCCAACCCAAAAAACATTTTTTTTTTAAAAAAGACCCATTTAAAAAAAAACAAATAAAATCAAGATTAACTATTTATATATTTAGTTGCAAAAATATTGGCCGCTAGTATGAACAGTGATTAAGGGTGATTAGCGAGCATTTGACTAGCATTGTTTTATCTTTGTCAATCGTTTATAGATTATTTTAGGCAAAAATACTTCAAATAAAAGATGCGTGGAATTCATTTTTCTATAACTATTACTTGAAGTAATTTTCTCTAAAATGATCCATAAACGATTGAAAGAGATAAAACAATGCTAATCAAATGCTCGATAATCACCCTTAATCACTTGTTCATACTAGCGGTCATAGTGTTTTTCGCACTAAACGTGAAAATGCCACCTGCAAAAAAAAACACAATTTTGCAACATATCACATATTAGATTTTTTCCAATTCCATTTAAATTTTACAAGAAGCAAATAATGATAAATTAGAACTGTAGCTTTTTGAATTCGTACGAAGAAAAGACTACCGCTGATTAACTCATTCATTTCAAATGGGCCACCATTACTATTTCGAGAACTATAAGAGCTACTAAGACGGCAAACAATTTCTACTTCACAAGACAAATTTAAAGAGAAGAAAATAGTATATTGTGTTATTGGGAGTAAAAGTGATACTTGTGTGGCAAGCGTGGAAGTTTGCACGACGAGCGAAGCGAGCCGGACAATTGCACGCAAGGCACATAGATACTTTTACTCCGAATGACACATTATATTTTTTCTTCAAACGTAAATATTTAAATAAAAATATCTACTACTGACGTTACATTTTACGTAAATAACGTTTGCGATTTCAATTGCCCGGTAGCTATGGATACTTATTTGTTCACTTTTTCTTATCAACATTGAAGTGAAAATTTTTACGTTTTAACGTTTAAATAAAAAACTGTGCAATTTTATATCCTCCTTGTGTGCAATTATGTCGTAATTTGAAGTATTATAATGTACGCCCCCTCCTAGGAAATTATTTTAAATAAAAATAGCATTTATGTTAAAGGAACAGTAAGTTTATTTTACAGTACGGAGTAGGCAGAGAATCTATTCAACCAGGGCCGGCGGAAGGGGCGGTCGAACCGGGCGAGAGCCTGAAGCGCCAGTGACAAAGGGCGCCGTGGGCTTTGACAAGGATTTTGATTTTTAATCCTATCAGAATAAAGGAAATAATCATATACCACTGAAATATATTATTGACTGAAACGCACATACGTATTATAATAGTGATGGTCTAATGAATGCCGGCTGCTGGTTGAATCGGCTACTTTGGGACAATTCGTGCGAACTAATATTTCTTCGTCTAGTGCACTCCGTTTAGTGGACATGACGCAGGTTTTAAATGTGAGTAATGGGAAGAGTGTATTCGACTAAGTTCGGTTCGGTACGAACAGGGTCAGCAATTGTCATTTAATAGGGCTTCAGTTCTCCGTATGCTGATAGGTAGAGTATGCGAGTTACAGTCATTTCAGTGTCATATACATATTACAGTTATGTATAACCTCCGGTGCGCGACGACTTTTATCAAATTTTACTGAATCCGGCCCGAGAGCAACCTCTGTACGCCCAGTAAAAGTAGGACCATATAAAAAATATCAGAAAAATGAATTGTTACTTCCCCAAACATTGACAATTTTGTGAACAAAATGGTGTCCCAACCGCAATATTTTTTTTCCGATTGGCATTAAAAGTATGATTTTATTTACAGTTGCTAGAGTATTATATTGTAACTATTATTATTAAACGAAATAATATTTTTTTATAGTTACAATTGTTTTAGTTCATTGTTTTATTTCAAGCCACAGTCATGGCTCACAATTCTCTTTTCGACTAGGTGTATAAAAAAGTGCCCGCCATTTTACTTTTTAATAATGTATCATATGGATTATTTTACATGATTGTAAAGCATATTTGATGTACTTTTGAAATTTGTAAAAAATATAGTTGTTCCATATGAAATTTCAAAGTTGATATTAATTACTAATAAACCGGAAATGGTATCATGAATGTACATCCGTCATCAAGTAGCTTACATGTTGCTGTATAAATTATGTTATATGAAAGAAATTACTAACTTAATAAATAAGCGAGATATTGGCTGGGTCCACTAAAATATAACATCCTGTATATTTAAAGGCATTACAAAAATCTTGAAAGCCACACGACCGATTTGCAAATAATGCACGGGGCTGAAGTTTGTAAACCGAAACGATAGCCGAGATTTATATCAGCCTAATGACGTTAATAACTATTTTGCTGGACGCGACAGTCAATTTTTCTAAATATAGTTGCGCTGTATAATTTACAATTCTAATACAATTTGACTGAATGTAAATTGAATATCATATAATAATCATATTTGAGTATGTGTGTACTGTATAGTGATTATATTAATACCTTTCACCTAATTACGAAATTTCCTATATGAGCACTACATTCGCTTCAAATGTTACAATGTATGAAATTGGCTGGTTGGACATTGATTGTCATTGGCTAATAAAACGTCAAATAGGGATAAAATTATATTATTATACACATGATATTCAATATAAATGAGCACTTTATTATTACCATTTAACATTGAATTAGAAATTGTAACTATTACAGTATTTACACATTATATATATATATATATATATATATATATATATATATATATATATATATATATATAATGTGTCTTAAAAAAATTAATTATTTTTATTTGTTACAGTGATAGCCACAGGACAATATTTATGAAATGTGAATCAACCTAAAGGTAGAAACCTCTATTTTACTATTTTTTATGTTTTCATGGCGAATATAATATTATTACAAATATAAGGCAGTAAAATTAATCATATTTTTGTGAGAAAAATGTATTAACTTTTTGCAAAAATATTAAAATAATAAATACACCAAATTTTTGTCATAATAATTGTGAGAATAGAATAACAATTTCTTCGAAAAACATTCCGTTAAGGTATGATTTAAACAGCGTATAAACGAATTTAGCAGCCTTATAAAATTTTATTCAATTACTAAGAAAATTTCAAATAAAAATTCATATTCCCGTATTCTCCATAAAACTTGTGAACTATTTGCATTTTAAACGTACTAGAATATTCCTTTCTATTTTAATCTGGTTATATATAAACTCCTAATAAATTTATTCGCCGTATTTGCAAAAGTTTGTTCAGTAGTTAACGTAATTGTAAAAGTGTTTTATAAAAATATACGAGCAGTTATATGAGAATATACTACAGAGATCGACTATTACCCATGGGCGTAGCCAAGGAAAGGAGGGGGGGGGTACTGAAAAAAGATTGTTAACATTTTAATATAAAATCAAAAACTACAATTAACTAAAGCAAATAATAGTTTTTTTCTCAAATAATATATTATAATTTTCATAGTGAGTATTTGCCATATAGTAATGTAACATGAGCCTGATATGTAACAAATATCTATTATTTTGGACTACTTAACGCACGCCCAAGCCCAATGAATTTTAAATGCCTCCATAATTTTTTATGTCTCGCACTGCCCTTTGCACGATCTTAGCTGCAGTTCTTTAATGAGCTCCGTACTAAGGCTGCGATGCTGCGAAAAAACATCGATATGATCGATCTGAATGATCACAAACAACATTTTATCAATCTGTTCGTTTAATCGATTTTTATTTATAATCAACTGATTAATTCATCACTAAATCGATCTGATCGATGTCAAGACCATGTGCATGCATGCGAATGTGAGCAGCGAGATCGCTGTCTGTAGTCTAGAGTCTAGAGCAGGGTATCTCATTTGAATAAAGACCAAATCTTCGATATTTTACCTCTCTAGATCTAAAAATCGCATACCCAGAGTTTAATCTGTGTGTGTGTGTGTGTTGTGTGTGTGTGTTTGTGTGTGTGTGTCTGTGGATGTTGGAAGGACGATTTCTCAAAAATTATAAGACTTAATACTTGCTTAAGTACGTATTTCTCAATCGGACATTAATGTAAAAAGTTGAAAAGGTTTTGGTGGAAATCGGACAACCGGAAGTAGCAGATTCTTAAAAAAAATCTTCTAAATATTACTTTTGGAAATTTTTATTCTTGCAAATATTATAGAAGATTATATTCTCTATCTGATACATTTAAATATTTTATTATAGGTAACTTTTAATTTAGAGATAAAAGAATATAATATATAAAATAATATGTTGTAACAAATCTCACAGCCCAAATAATGCCAAATAATGCCATTGAAAAATAAATGTTTGTAACTGACAGATAAATGTGAGTGTCAGAAATCCGGAGACATTACTGAAGATTTTTTCTGGGAAGTACATACATTATATCATTTCTTATTGTATTAATAGTTAAATATTTAGAATTATAGGTTATTACGTATACCCTTCAAAAATACTGTCAATCCCGACAATGAATTGGAAACATCTCGAAAAATTAGAAGAGTAGGGCAAAATTTCTTCAAAGAATGAATTTAAAAATACAAAATCCAAATATAAAGAATAGGTACAATTTTCGATGTAGAATGTACTTGTTAGCCTTGACAAACAGATACGGGGGCCCGTGTCTAAATAATAGCTAGTAATTATGTAGATACGAATCATAATTTTTCATTCTGAATTTCGTGATTTTCTAATTCCTCGACAAGTAAATTCCATACTTCTGGTGAAAATCTTGATATTTTTCATGATAAATTCTGACATTTGACATCTATGTACATAATTACTAATTGTCATTCTGACACGAGCCCCCATATCTGCCTGTTAAGGCCAACAAAGTCGCATGACTGCTGGCGTCATATAATCATGCAACCAATAACGGAAGTGGCGAGAGGTATTGTGCTGGTCACAACAGATTTTTTTTTTAAGTAAACTAAAGCCAAACTTATTTTTTTAACAACCTCTTAGGACGTTGTTTGTAGGAACGTACATATGATCATAGGTTCATTTTACCGTCAAGGTATCAGTTTCAATTGACTACGAGACGTAAGTAGTTCCCTACTACGAAGCACCCTTACATCCGTATTTTGTTAAATACCAACAATGAGATATTTTATACTTGTGTAAAATTATTTGCTCATTCTCATAATTTACAGTTTTGAATTTAAGTTCTTTAAAATTGTCATTATTTCATAAATATTTGACTTGTCAAATGTGGCAGGTGACAGCGTTGTTCTTCTTTTTAAGTTTTCCAAGTAATACTAAGATCTTTTGTTCCAATGTATTCATAAAAAATCGTATATGTGTAACTCGAGAGGTAAACATTTTTGACCAGTCTAGGATTTAATTGCCAGCCCTCGCTTATTTCTGGTGACTAACATTTCCTCGACTGGTAAATATTATTTACCTCTTTGTAGTTTAAATAACTATTGTTAATCAACATCACATACAAAACAGTCTTATATATTTTTTATTTATTGAATTTTTGATTCTTAGGATGCAGGACATGATTCATTTGTTTTTTTTGTGACCCATTGGATATAATATTTCAAAATAAAGTGCATTAAAATTATCGCGAATTATGTAGGTGGCCGGTATACAAAAAGGTTGAGAAATCCTGATCTAGAGGAAGAAGGTTATGAAACTAGGATTGCGAAAAAACATCGCTATGCTCCACCTGATAATAAGATCGATTGATCGATCAAAATGATCACAGATCGTAGATCTGGTCGTTACAATCTTACTCCGTACAATATTTCACCGCCTCCCAGGTGTCAGACTACAATGACCCACCCTAACATTAATCCTGGCTACGCCACTGCTATTATCTTTGACAATACAATGAATTTAAGAAATTAGTAATCTTTGATATTCGCACTTTGACAAAGTTGACTTGTTATAAAATATATAAAACAATGTCCTTCATTACAGTATTAATATTCTTTTAATACTTTGTCGAAGGAAAATAAAAAAAATTTTGTACAAGAATAATTCATACATCTTTTTTATTGTTGGATTCTGAAATCCTACACATAATTTCCCTTTATTTTTCTTATTCATTATCCTTCATAGTCCTTGCGGAATCCTTTCTTTCATTCACCTGCTTTCCTGGATTCCAATAACATAAAAATACGGAGCAATAAATCAAATTCCAGCGCCAAAGGATAATAAAAGTTGCGTTGCAGATATTAACAATAAAATCATATTTACCGCCGTATTAGAAATATCCCTTTCCGTATGTTGACTGAACTTTAAACTCTCCCACCCCTTTACAAATTTTAGAGGGGTAGGAGAGTATGAATTGCCAATAAAAACGTGGACATATACTCTATAATATAATACAAATAATGGAAATACCTTGGGTGCAGTGAAGAAGTATGTAATATATGATATATGTGTAATATAGAATGTAGGGGTTGATTTATATTTAATGGAAAATAGCTGAGGACATCTTGGGTGGAATAGATTTATTACACCCTGCAGAAAACTGTGCTACAGTCGCAATTCGTACCGCGAAGTTTTTGTTCTCTTCGTTTTATATTCATGTACCTTAACCTTGTAAATTTTTATTATTTCTCTATACTATATCTAACTCAATATGTTGATGTCCGGTGTCAATTGGTATAGTCAAAGTGACACTTTAATTGAAGTTCTAGTAAGTTTCACTATTTTAAATTCATCCCGAATATGCTACTATTTATCGGATGATTTTGAAAGTTCGTATTTTTCCTCTACACTGCACCGAAATAAATATGTTAAAACCCGGTGCCAATCGGTACAGTCAAAGTGACACTTAACTTGAAGTTCTACTTAGTTTCACTATTTTTAATTCATCCCGAATATATTGCTATTTATCGAGTGATTTTGAAAGTTTGTAATTTTCCTCTACACTGCACCGAAATCATGTTGATGCCCGATGTCAATCGGTACAGTCAAAGTGACACTTTACTTGAAGTTCTACTTAGTTTCACTATTTTAAATTCATCCCGAATATGTTACTATTTGTCGGGTGATTTTGCAAATTCGTCTTTTACTCTACACTACACCGAAATCAACATGTTGATGCACGGTGTCAATCGGTACAGTCAAAGTGACATTTTACTTGAAGTTCTACTTAGTTTCACTAGTTTAAATTCATCCCGAATATGTTACTATTTATCGGGTGATTTTGCAAATTCGTATTTTTAGTCTACACTACACTGAAAACAACATATTAATGACCGGTATCAATCGGTACAGTAAAAGTGACACTTTACTTGAAGTTCTTATTAGTTTCACTATTTTAAATTCATCCCGAATATGTTGCTATATATCAGGTGATATTGAAAATTCGTACTTTAATCTACACTACTCCGAAATAAACATATTAATGCCCGGTGTCAATCGGTACAGTCAAAGTGACACTTTACTTGAAGTTCTTATTAGTTTCATTATTTTAAATTCATCCCGAATATGTTGCTCTATATCGGGTGATTTTGAAAATTCGTATTTTTAGTGTACGAGGTGTGTTCAAAAACTATCGCGAATTTTGAATTTTCGCGGGTTACGTATATTCGAATTTCGATCTTTTTGTGGCTTTATGTTGGTACTCATGTCTCTCACTTATGTCGACAAGCTCGGCCATTTTGAATGTTCACTTACTTGTTGACAGCTGCTTTGCTTGCACGTGTTTTGGATCGTCTTCGATTTTTACCTATTCAAAAAAATGGAACAAAGAACCTGTATCAAATTTTGTGTGAAAAACGAAATTAAGTGCGCGGATGCATTCCGAATGTTGACTGTGGCATACGGAGAAGCTACCTTGGACCAAAGCAACGTTTATCGGTGGTACAAAATGTTTTCAGAAGGCCGAGAAGATGTGAACGACGAAAAGCGTGCCGGACGCCCGAGCACTTCAACAACAGACGAAAAAATTAATGAAGTGGAGAAAATGATATTGGCCAATCGTCGAATCACCGTTAGAGAAGTTGCTGAGGACCTAAACATATCGATTGGCTCGTGCCATTCGATTTTTATCAATGATTTGGGCATGAGACGGGTCGCCGCGAAATTTGTACCAAAATTGCTCAATTGCGACCAAAAACAGCATCGCATGAACATTGCTAATGAGATGTTGGACTCTGTCCGCGACGACCCAAATTTGCTCCAGAGGGTCATAACTGGTGACGAATCGTGGGTTTATGGTTATGACGTGGAAACCAAAGTTCAATCATCTCAATGGAAGCTGCCGCACGAACCAAGACCGAAAAAAGCGCGCCAAGTTCGGTCGAATGTGAAAGTTTTGCTGACAGTTTTCTTCGATTGCAGGGGCGTGGTGCATCATAAGTTCTTGCCACAGGGTAGAACGGTCAATAAGGAATATTACCTGCAAGTTATGCGCAATTTGCGCGAAGCAATCCGCCAGAAACGCCCGGATTTGTGGAAGAACAAAAATTGGCTTTTGCACCACGATAACGCCCCTGCTCACACATCGTTGCTTGTGCGCGACTTTTTAGCCACAAACAACACACTAATGATGCCGCAGCCACCGTATTCCCCAGATCTGGCCCCCTGTGACTTTTTCTTGTTCCCTAAACTGAAGAGGCCCATGAAAGGACGACGTTACGCTACGCTTGACGAGATAAAGACGGCATCGAAGGAGGAGCTGAACAAGATAAAAAAAAATGATTTTTTGAAGTGCTTTGAAGATTGGAAAAACCGTTGGCACAAGCGTATAATATCTCATGGGGATTACTTTGAAGGGGACAAAATAGATATTCATGAATAAATAAATAATTTTTGAAAAAACACAAAATTCGCGATATTTTTTGAACACACCTCGTACACTACACCGAAATCAATATATTAATGCCCGGTGTTAATCGGTACAGTAAAAGTGACACTTTACTTGAAGTTCTTATTAGTTTCACTATTTTAAATTCATCCCGAATATGTTGCTCTATATCGGGTGATTTTGAAAATTCGTATTTTTAGTCTACACTACATCGAAATCAATATATTAATGCCCGATGGCAATCGGTACAGTAAAAGTTACTCTTTACTTGAAGTTCTTATTGGTTTCACTATTTTAAATTCATCCCGAATATGTTTCTATATATTGGGTGATATTGAAAATTCGTATTTTTAGTGTACACTACACCGAAATCAATATATTAATGCCCGGTGTCAATCGGTACAGTAAAAGTGACACTTTACTTGAAGTTCTTATTAGTTTCACTATTCTAAATTCATCCCGAATATGTTGCTCTAATTCGGGTGATTTTGAAAATTCGTATTTTTAATCTATACTACTCTGAAATCAACATATTAATGCCCGGTGTCAATAGGTACAGTAAAAGTGACACTTTACTTGAAGTTCTTATTGGTTTCACTATTTTAAATTCATCTCGAATATGTTGCTCTATATCGGGTGATTTTGAAAATTCGTATTTTTAGTCTACACTACACCGAAATCAATATATTAATGCCCGGTGTCAATAGGTACAGTAAAAGTGAAACTTTACTTGAAGTTCTTATTATTATCACTATATCAAATTCATCCCGAATATGTTGCTCTATATCGGGTGATTTTGAAAATTCGTATTTTTAGTCTACACTACACCGAAATCAATATATTAATGCCCGGTGTCAATAGGTACAGTAAAAGAGAAACTTTACTTGAAGTTCTTATTATTATCACTATATCAAATTCATCCCGAATATGTTGCTCTATATCGGGTGATTTTGAAAATTTGTATTTTTAGTCTACACAACACCGAAATCAATATATTAATGCCCGGTGTCAATCGGTACAGTAAAAGTGACACTATACTTGAAGTTCTTATTTCTTTCACTATTTTAAATTCATCCCGAATATGTTGCTCTATATCGGGTGATTTTGAAAATTCGTATTTTTAGTCTACACTACACCGAAATCAATATATTAATGCCCGGTGTTAATAGGTACAGGAAAAGTGACACTTTACTTGAAGTTCTTATTAGTTTTACTAATCTAAATTCATCCCGAATAAGTTGCTCTATATCGGGTGATTTTGAAAATTCGTATTTTTAGTCTACACAACACCGAAATCAATATATTAATGCCCGGTGTCAATCGGTACAGTAAAAGTGACACTATACTTGAAGTTCTTATTAGTTTCACTATTTTAATTCGTCTCGAATATGTTGCTCTATATCGGGTGATTTTGAAAATTCGTATTTTTAGTCTACACAACACCGAAATTAATATATTAATGCCCGGTGTCAATCGGTACAGTAAAAGTGACACTTTACTTGAAGTTCTTATTAGTTTCACTATTTTAATTCGTCTCGAATATGTTGCTCTATATCGGGTGATTTTGAAAATTCGTATTTTTAGTCTACACAACACCGAAATCAATATATTAATGCCCGGTGTCAATCGGTACAGTAAAAGTGACACTATAGTTGAAGTTCTTATTAGTTTCACTATTTTAATTCGTCTCGAATATGTTGCTCTATATCGGGTGATTTTGAAAATTCGTATTTTTAGTCTACACAACACCGAAATCAATATATTAATGCCCGGTGTCAATCGGTACAGTAAAAGTGACACTTTACTTGAAGTTCTTATTAGTTTCACTATTTTAATTCGTCTCGAATATGTTGCTCTATATCGGGTGATTTTGAAAATTCGTATTTTTAGTCTACACAACACCGAAATCAATATATTAATGCCCAGTGTCAATCGGTACAGTAAAAGTGACACTTTACTTGAAGTTCTTATTAGTTTCACTATTTTAATTCGTCTCGAATATGTTGCTCTATATCGGGTGATTTTGAAAATTCGTATTTTTAGTCTACACAACACCGAAATCAATATATTAATGCCCGGTGTCAATCGGTACAGTAAAAGTGACACTATACTTGAAGTTCTTATTAGTTTCACTATTTTAATTCGTCTCGAATATGTTGCTCTATATCGGGTGATTTTGAAAATTCGTATTTTTAGTCTACACAACACCGAAATCAATATATTAATGCCCGGTGTCAATCGGTACAGTAAAAGTGACACTATACTTGAAGTTCTTATTAGTTTCACTATTTTAATTCGTCTCGAATATGTTGCTCTATATCGGGTGATTTTGAAAATTCGTATTTTTAGTCTACACAACACCGAAATCAATATATTAATGCCCGGTGTCAATCGGTACAGTAAAAGTGACACTTTACTTGAAGTTCTTATTAGTTTCACTATTTTAATTCGTCTCGAATATGTTGCTCTATATCGGGTGATTTTGAAAATTCGTATTTTTAGTCTACACAACACCGAAATCAATATATTAATGCCCGGTGTCAATCGGTACAGTAAAAGTGACACTATACTTGAAGTTCTTATTAGTTTCACTATTTTAATTCGTCTCGAATATGTTGCTCTATATCGGGTGATTTTGAAAATTCGTATTTTTAGTCTACACAACACCGAAATCAATATATTAATGCCCGGTGTCAATCGGTACAGTAAAAGTGACACTTTACTTGAAGTTCTTATTAGTTTCACTATTTTAATTCGTCTCGAATATGTTGCTCTATATCGGGTGATTTTGAAAATTCGTATTTTTAGTCTACACAACACCGAAATCAATATATTAATGCCCGGTGTCAATCGGTACAGTAAAAGTGACACTATACTTGAAGTTCTTATTAGTTTCACTATTTTAATTCGTCTCGAATATGTTGCTCTATATCGGGTGATTTTGAAAATTCGTATTTTTAGTCTACACAACACCGAAATCAATATATTAATGCCCGGTGTCAATCGGTACAGTAAAAGTGACACTTTACTTGAAGTTCTTATTAGTTTCACTATTTTAATTCGTCTCGAATATGTTGCTCTATATCGGGTGATTTTGAAAATTCGTATTTTTAGTCTACACAACACCGAAATCAATATATTAATGCCCGGTGTCAATCGGTACAGTAAAAGTGACACTATACTTGAAGTTCTTATTAGTTTCACTATTTTAATTTGTCTCGAATATGTTGCTCTATATCGGGTGATTTTGAAAATTCGTATTTTTAGTCTACACAACACCGAAATCAATATATTAATGCCCGGTGTCAATCGGTACAGTAAAAGTGACACTTTACTTGAAGTTCTTATTAGTTTCACTATTTTTATTCGTCTCGAATATGTTGCTCTATATCGGGTGATTTTGAAAATTCGTATTTTTAGTCTACACAACACCGAAATCAATATATTAATGCCCGGTGTCAATCGGTACAGTAAAAGTGACACTATACTTGAAGTTCTTATTAGTTTCACTATTTTAATTCGTCTCGAATATGTTGCTCTATATCGGGTGATTTTGAAAATTCGTATTTTTAGTCTACACAACACCGAAATCAATATATTAATGCCCGGTGTCAATCGGTACAGTAAAAGTGACACTTTACTTGAAGTTCTTATTAGTTTCACTATTTTAATTCGTCTCGAATATGTTGCTCTATATCGGGTGATTTTGAAAATTCGTATTTTTAGTCTACACAACACCGAAATCAATATATTAATGCCCGGTGTCAATCGGTACAGTAAAAGTGACACTATACTTGAAGTTCTTATTAGTTTCACTATTTTAATTCGTCTCGAATATGTTGCTCTATATCGGGTGATTTTGAAAATTCGTATTTTTAGTCTACACAACACCGAAATCAATATATTAATGCCCGGTGTCAATCGGTACAGTAAAAGTGACACTTTACTTGAAGTTCTTATTAGTTTCACTATTTTAATTCGTCTCGAATATGTTGCTCTATATCGGGTGATTTTGAAAATTCGTATTTTTAGTCTACACAACACCGAAATCAATATATTAATGCCCGGTGTCAATCGGTACAGTAAAAGTGACACTATACTTGAAGTTCTTATTAGTTTCACTATTTTAATTCGTCTCGAATATGTTGCTCTATATCGGGTGATTTTGAAAATTCGTATTTTTAGTCTACACAACACCGAAATCAATATATTAATGCCCGGTGTCAATCGGTACAGTAAAAGTGACACTTTACTTGAAGTTCTTATTAGTTTCACTATTTTAATTCGTCTCGAATATGTTGCTCTATATCGGGTGATTTTGAAAATTCGTATTTTTAGTCTACACAACACCGAAATCAATATATTAATGCCCGGTGTCAATCGGTACAGTAAAAGTGACACTATACTTGAAGTTCTTATTAGTTTCACTATTTTAATTCGTCTCGAATATGTTGCTCTATATCGGGTGATTTTAAAAATTCGTATTTTTAGTCTACACAACACCGAAATCAATATATTAATGCCCGGTGTCAATCGGTACAGTAAAAGTGACACTTTACTTGAAGTTCTTATTAGTTTCACTATTTTAATTCGTCTCGAATATGTTGCTCTATATCGGGTGATTTTGAAAATTCGTATTTTTAGTCTACACAACACCGAAATCAATATATTAATGCCCGGTGTCAATCGGTACAGTAAAAGTGACACTATACTTGAAGTTCTTATTAGTTTCACTATTTTAATTCGTCTCGAATATGTTGCTCTATATCGGGTGATTTTGAAAATTCGTATTTTTAGTCTACACAACACCGAAATCAATATATTAATGCCCGGTGTCAATCGGTACAGTAAAAGTGACACTTTACTTGAAGTTCTTATTAGTTTCACTATTTTAATTCGTCTCGAATATGTTGCTCTATATCGGGTGATTTTGAAAATTCGTATTTTTAGTCTACACAACACCGAAATCAATATATTAATGCCCGGTGTTAATCGGTACAGTAAAAGTGACACTTTACTTGAAGTTCTTATTAGTTTCACTATTTTAAATTCATCCCGAATATGTTGCTCTATATCGGGTGATTTTGAAAATTCGTATTTTTAGTCTACACAACACCGAAATCAATATATTAATGCCCGGTGTCAATCGGTACAGTAAAAGTGACACTATACTTGAAGTTCTTATTAGTTTCACTATTTTAATTCGTCTCGAATATGTTGCTCTATATCGGGTGATTTTGAAAATTCGTATTTTTAGTCTACACAACACCGAAATCAATATATTAATGCCCGGTGTTAATCGGTACAGTAAAAGTGACACTTTACTTGAAGTTCTTATTAGTTTCACTATTTTAAATTCATCCCGAATATGTTGCTCTATATCGGGTGATTTTGAAAATTCGTATTTTTAGTCTACACAACACCGAAATCAATATATTAATGCCCGGTGTCAATCGGTACAGTAAAAGTGACACTATACTTGAAGTTCTTATTAGTTTCACTATTTTAATTCGTCTCGAATATGTTGCTCTATATCGGGTGATTTTGAAAATTCGTATTTTTAGTCTACACAACACCGAAATCAATATATTAATGCCCGGTGTTAATCGGTACAGTAAAAGTGACACTTTACTTGAAGTTCTTATTAGTTTCACTATTTTAAATTCATCCCGAATATGTTGCTCTATATCGGGTGATTTTGAAAATTCGTATTTTTAGTCTACACAACACCGAAATCAATATATTAATGCCCGGTGTCAATCGGTACAGTAAAAGTGACACTATACTTGAAGTTCTTATTAGTTTCACTATTTTAATTCGTCTCGAATATGTTGCTCTATATCGGGTGATTTTGAAAATTCGTATTTTTAGTCTACACAACACCGAAATCAATATATTAATGCCCGGTGTCAATCGGTACAGTAAAAGTGACACTATACTTGAAGTTCTTATTAGTTTCACTATTTTAATTCGTCTCGAATATGTTGCTCTATATCGGGTGATTTTGAAAATTCGTATTTTTAGTCTACACAACACCGAAATCAATATATTAATGCCCGGTGTCAATCGGTACAGTAAAAGTGACACTTTACTTGAAGTTCTTATTAGTTTCACTATTTTAATTCGTCTCGAATATGTTGCTCTATATCGGGTGATTTTGAAAATTCGTATTTTTAGTCTACACAACACCGAAATCAATATATTAATGCCCGGTGTTAATCGGTACAGTAAAAGTGACACTTTACTTGAAGTTCTTATTAGTTTCACTATTTTAAATTCATCCCGAATATGTTGCTCTATATCGGGTGATTTTGAAAATTCGTATTTTTAGTCTACACAACACCGAAATCAATATATTAATGCCCGGTGTCAATCGGTACAGTAAAAGTGACACTATACTTGAAGTTCTTATTAGTTTCACTATTTTAATTCGTCTCGAATATGTTGCTCTATATCGGGTGATTTTGAAAATTCGTATTTTTAGTCTACACAACACCGAAATCAATATATTAATGCCCGGTGTTAATCGGTACAGTAAAAGTGACACTTTACTTGAAGTTCTTATTAGTTTCACTATTTTAAATTCATCCCGAATATGTTGCTCTATATCGGGTGATTTTGAAAATTCGTATTTTTAGTCTACACAACACCGAAATCAATATATTAATGCCCGGTGTCAATCGGTACAGTAAAAGTGACACTATACTTGAAGTTCTTATTAGTTTCACTATTTTAATTCGTCTCGAATATGTTGCTCTATATCGGGTGATTTTGAAAATTCGTATTTTTAGTCTACACAACACCGAAATCAATATATTAATGCCCGGTGTCAATCGGTACAGTAAAAGTGACACTATACTTGAAGTTCTTATTAGTTTCACTATTTTAATTCGTCTCGAATATGTTGCTCTATATCGGGTGATTTTGAAAATTCGTATTTTTAGTCTACACAACACCGAAATCAATATATTAATGCCCGGTGTCAATCGGTACAGTAAAAGTGACACTTTACTTGAAGTTCTTATTAGTTTCACTATTTTAATTCGTCTCGAATATGTTGCTCTATATCGGGTGATTTTGAAAATTCGTATTTTTAGTCTACACAACACCGAAATCAATATATTAATGCCCGGTGTTAATCGGTACAGTAAAAGTGACACTTTACTTGAAGTTCTTATTAGTTTCACTATTTTAAATTCATCCCGAATATGTTGCTCTATATCGGGTGATTTTGAAAATTCGTATTTTTAGTCTACACAACACCGAAATCAATATATTAATGCCCGGTGTCAATCGGTACAGTAAAAGTGACACTATACTTGAAGTTCTTATTAGTTTCACTATTTTAATTCGTCTCGAATATGTTGCTCTATATCGGGTGATTTTGAAAATTCGTATTTTTAGTCTACACAACACCGAAATCAATATATTAATGCCCGGTGTTAATCGGTACAGTAAAAGTGACACTTTACTTGAAGTTCTTATTAGTTTCACTATTTTAAATTCATCCCGAATATGTTGCTCTATATCGGGTGATTTTGAAAATTCGTATTTTTAGTCTACACAACACCGAAATCAATATATTAATGCCCGGTGTCAATCGGTACAGTAAAAGTGACACTATACTTGAAGTTCTTATTAGTTTCACTATTTTAATTCGTCTCGAATATGTTGCTCTATATCGGGTGATTTTGAAAATTCGTATTTTTAGTCTACACAACACCGAAATCAATATATTAATGCCCGGTGTCAATCGGTACAGTAAAAGTGACACTATACTTGAAGTTCTTATTAGTTTCACTATTTTAATTCGTCTCGAATATGTTGCTCTATATCGGGTGATTTTGAAAATTCGTATTTTTAGTCTACACAACACCGAAATCAATATATTAATGCCCGGTGTCAATCGGTACAGTAAAAGTGACACTTTACTTGAAGTTCTTATTAGTTTCACTATTTTAATTCGTCTCGAATATGTTGCTCTATATCGGGTGATTTTGAAAATTCGTATTTTTAGTCTACACAACACCGAAATCAATATATTAATGCCCGGTGTTAATCGGTACAGTAAAAGTGACACTTTACTTGAAGTTCTTATTAGTTTCACTATTTTAAATTCATCCCGAATATGTTGCTCTATATCGGGTGATTTTGAAAATTCGTATTTTTAGTCTACACAACACCGAAATCAATATATTAATGCCCGGTGTCAATCGGTACAGTAAAAAGTGACACTATACTTGAAGTTCTTATTAGTTTCACTATTTTAATTCGTCTCGAATATGTTGCTCTATATCGGGTGATTTTGAAAATTCGTATTTTTAGTCTACACAACACCGAAATCAATATATTAATGCCCGGTGTTAATCGGTACAGTAAAAGTGACACTTTACTTGAAGTTCTTATTAGTTTCACTATTTTAATTCGTCTCGAATATGTTGCTCTATATCGGGTGATTTTGAAAATTCGTATTTTTAGTCTACACAACACCGAAATCAATATATTAATGCCCGGTGTCAATCGGTACAGTAAAAGTGACACTATACTTGAAGTTCTTATTAGTTTCACTATTTTAATTCGTCTCGAATATGTTGCTCTATATCGGGTGATTTTGAAAATTCGTATTTTTAGTCTACACAACACCGAAATCAATATATTAATGCCCGGTGTCAATCGGTACAGTAAAAGTGACACTATACTTGAAGTTCTTATTAGTTTCACTATTTTAATTCGTCTCGAATATGTTGCTCTATATCGGGTGATTTTGAAAATTCGTATTTTTAGTCTACACAACACCGAAATCAATATATTAATGCCCGGTGTCAATCGGTACAGTAAAAGTGACACTTTACTTGAAGTTCTTATTAGTTTCACTATTTTAATTCGTCTCGAATATGTTGCTCTATATCGGGTGATTTTGAAAATTCGTATTTTTAGTCTACACAACACCGAAATCAATATATTAATGCCCGGTGTCAATCGGTACAGTAAAAGTGACACTTTACTTGAAGTTCTTATTAGTTTCACTATTTTAATTCGTCTCGAATATGTTGCTCTATATCGGGTGATTTTGAAAATTCGTATTTTTAGTCTACACAACACCGAAATCAATATATTAATGCCCGGTGTCAATCGGTACAGTAAAAGTGACACTTTACTTGAAGTTCTTATTAGTTTCACTATTTTAATTCGTCTCGAATATGTTGCTCTATATCGGGTGATTTTGAAAATTCGTATTTTTAGTCTACACAACACCGAAATCAATATATTAATGCCCGGTGTTAATCGGTACAGTAAAAGTGACACTTTACTTGAAGTTCTTATTAGTTTCACTATTTTAATTCGTCTCGAATATGTTGCTCTATATCGGGTGATTTTGAAAATTCGTATTTTTAGTCTACACAACACCGAAATCAATATATTAATGCCCGGTGTCAATCGGTACAGTAAAAGTGACACTATACTTGAAGTTCTTATTAGTTTCACTATTTTAATTCGTCTCGAATATGTTGCTCTATATCGGGTGATTTGAAAATTCGTATTTTTAGTCTACACAACACCGAAATCAATATATTAATGCCCGGTGTCAATCGGTACAGTAAAAGTGACACTTTACTTGAAGTTCTTATTAGTTTCACTATTTTAATTCGTCTCGAATATGTTGCTCTATATCGGGTGATTTTGAAAATTCGTATTTTTAGTCTACACAACACCGAAATCAATATATTAATGCCCGGTGTCAATCGGTACAGTAAAAGTGACACTATACTTGAAGTTCTTATTAGTTTCACTATTTTAATTCGTCTCGAATATGTTGCTCTATATCGGGTGATTTTGAAAATTCGTATTTTTAGTCTACACAACACCGAAATCAATATATTAATGCCCGGTGTCAATCGGTACAGTAAAAGTGACACTTTACTTGAAGTTCTTATTAGTTTCACTATTTTAATTCGTCTCGAATATGTTGCTCTATATCGGGTGATTTTGAAAATTCGTATTTTTAGTCTACACAACACCGAAATCAATATATTAATGCCCGGTGTCAATCGGTACAGTAAAAGTGACACTATACTTGAAGTTCTTATTAGTTTCACTATTTTAATTCGTCTCGAATATGTTGCTCTATATCGGGTGATTTTGAAAATTCGTATTTTTAGTCTACACAACACCGAAATCAATATATTAATGCCCGGTGTCAATCGGTACAGTAAAAGTGACACTTTACTTGAAGTTCTTATTAGTTTCACTATTTTAATTCGTCTCGAATATGTTGCTCTATATCGGGTGATTTTGAAAATTCGTATTTTTAGTCTACACAACACCGAAATCAATATATTAATGCCCGGTGTCAATCGGTACAGTAAAAGTGACACTATACTTGAAGTTCTTATTAGTTTCACTATTTTAATTCGTCTCGAATATGTTGCTCTATATCGGGTGATTTTGAAAATTCGTATTTTTAGTCTACACAACACCGAAATCAATATATTAATGCCCGGTGTCAATCGGTACAGTAAAAGTGACACTTTACTTGAAGTTCTTATTAGTTTCACTATTTTAATTCGTCTCGAATATGTTGCTCTATATCGGGTGATTTTGAAAATTCGTATTTTTAGTCTACACAACACCGAAATCAATATATTAATGCCCGGTGTCAATCGGTACAGTAAAAGTGACACTATACTTGAAGTTCTTATTAGTTTCACTATTTTAATTCGTCTCGAATATGTTGCTCTATATCGGGTGATTTTGAAAATTCGTATTTTTAGTCTACACAACACCGAAATCAATATATTAATGCCCGGTGTCAATCGGTACAGTAAAAGTGACACTTTACTTGAAGTTCTTATTAGTTTCACTATTTTAATTCGTCTCGAATATGTTGCTCTATATCGGGTGATTTTGAAAATTCGTATTTTTAGTCTACACAACACCGAAATCAATATATTAATGCCCGGTGTCAATCGGTACAGTAAAAGTGACACTATACTTGAAGTTCTTATTAGTTTCACTATTTTAATTCGTCTCGAATATGTTGCTCTATATCGGGTGATTTTGAAAATTCGTATTTTTAGTCTACACAACACCGAAATCAATATATTAATGCCCGGTGTCAATCGGTACAGTAAAAGTGACACTTTACTTGAAGTTCTTATTAGTTTCACTATTTTAATTCGTCTCGAATATGTTGCTCTATATCGGGTGATTTTGAAAATTCGTATTTTTAGTCTACACAACACCGAAATCAATATATTAATGCCCGGTGTCAATCGGTACAGTAAAAGTGACACTTTACTTGAAGTTCTTATTAGTTTCACTATTTTAATTCGTCTCGAATATGTTGCTCTATATCGGGTGATTTTGAAAATTCGTATTTTTAGTCTACACAACACCGAAATCAATATATTAATGCCCGGTGTCAATCGGTACAGTAAAAGTGACACTTTACTTGAAGTTCTTATTAGTTTCACTATTTTAATTCGTCTCGAATATGTTGCTCTATATCGGGTGATTTTGAAAATTCGTATTTTTAGTCTACACAACACCGAAATCAATATATTAATGCCCGGTGTCAATCGGTACAGTAAAAGTGACACTATACTTGAAGTTCTTATTAGTTTCACTATTTTAATTCGTCTCGAATATGTTGCTCTATATCGGGTGATTTTGAAAATTCGTATTTTTAGTCTACACAACACCGAAATCAATATATTAATGCCCGGTGTCAATCGGTACAGTAAAAGTGACACTTTACTTGAAGTTCTTATTAGTTTCACTATTTTAATTCGTCTCGAATATGTTGCTCTATATCGGGTGATTTTGAAAATTCGTATTTTTAGTCTACACAACACCGAAATCAATATATTAATGCCCGGTGTCAATCGGTACAGTAAAAGTGACACTATACTTGAAGTTCTTATTAGTTTCACTATTTTAATTCGTCTCGAATATGTTGCTCTATATCGGGTGATTTTGAAAATTCGTATTTTTAGTCTACACAACACCGAAATCAATATATTAATGCCCGGTGTCAATCGGTACAGTAAAAGTGACACTATACTTGAAGTTCTTATTAGTTTCACTATTTTAATTCGTCTCGAATATGTTGCTCTATATCGGGTGATTTTGAAAATTCGTATTTTTAGTCTACACAACACCGAAATCAATATATTAATGCCCGGTGTCAATCGTACAGTAAAAGTGACACTTTACTTGAAGTTCTTATTAGTTTCACTATTTTAATTCGTCTCGAATATGTTGCTCTATATCGGGTGATTTTGAAAATTCGTATTTTTAGTCTACACAACACCGAAATCAATATATTAATGCCCGGTGTCAATCGGTACAGTAAAAGTGACACTTTACTTGAAGTTCTTATTAGTTTCACTATTTTAATTCGTCTCGAATATGTTGCTCTATATCGGGTGATTTTGAAAATTCGTATTTTTAGTCTACACAACACCGAAATCAATATATTAATGCCCGGTGTCAATCGGTACAGTAAAAGTGACACTATACTTGAAGTTCTTATTAGTTTCACTATTTTAATTCGTCTCGAATATGTTGCTCTATATCGGGTGATTTTGAAAATTCGTATTTTTAGTCTACACAACACCGAAATCAATATATTAATGCCCGGTGTCAATCGGTACAGTAAAAGTGACACTATACTTGAAGTTCTTATTAGTTTCACTATTTTAATTCGTCTCGAATATGTTGCTCTATATCGGGTGATTTTGAAAATTCGTATTTTTAGTCTACACAACACCGAAATCAATATATTAATGCCCGGTGTCAATCGGTACAGTAAAAGTGACACTTTACTTGAAGTTCTTATTAGTTTCACTATTTTAATTCGTCTCGAATATGTTGCTCTATATCGGGTGATTTTGAAAATTCGTATTTTTAGTCTACACAACACCGAAATCAATATATTAATGCCCGGTGTCAATCGGTACAGTAAAAGTGACACTTTACTTGAAGTTCTTATTAGTTTCACTATTTTAATTCGTCTCGAATATGTTGCTCTATATCGGGTGATTTTGAAAATTCGTATTTTTAGTCTACACAACACCGAAATCAATATATTAATGCCCGGTGTCAATCGGTACAGTAAAAGTGACACTTTACTTGAAGTTCTTATTAGTTTCACTATTTTAATTCGTCTCGAATATGTTGCTCTATATCGGGTTGATTTTGAAAATTCGTATTTTTAGTCTACACAACACCGAAATCAATATATTAATGCCCGGTGTTAATCGGTACAGTAAAAGTGACACTTTACTTGAAGTTCTTATTAGTTTCACTATTTTAAATTCATCCCGAATATGTTGCTCTATATCGGGTGATTTTGAAAATTCGTATTTTTAGTCTACACAACACCGAAATCAATATATTAATGCCCGGTGTCAATCGGTACAGTAAAAGTGACACTATACTTGAAGTTCTTATTAGTTTCACTATTTTAATTCGTCTCGAATATGTTGCTCTATATCGGGTGATTTTGAAAATTCGTATTTTTAGTCTACACAACACCGAAATCAATATATTAATGCCCGGTGTCAATCGGTACAGTAAAAGTGACACTTTACTTGAAGTTCTTATTAGTTTCACTATTTTAATTCGTCTCGAATATGTTGCTCTATATCGGGTGATTTTGAAAATTCGTATTTTTAGTCTACACAACACCGAAATCAATATATTAATGCCCGGTGTCAATCGGTACAGTAAAAGTGACACTTTACTTGAAGTTCTTATTAGTTTCACTATTTTAATTCGTCCTCGAATATGTTGCTCTATATCGGGTGATTTTGAAAATTCGTATTTTTAGTCTACACAACACCGAAATCAAATATTTAATGCCCGGTGTCAATCGGTACAGTAAAAGTGACACTATACTTGAAGTTCTTATTAGTTTCACTATTTTAATTCGTCTCGAATATGTTGCTCTATATCGGGTGATTTTGAAAATTCGTATTTTTAGTCTACACAACACCGAAATCAATATATTAATGCCCGGTGTCAATCGGTACAGTAAAAGTGACACTTTACTTGAAGTTCTTATTAGCTTTCACTATTTTAAATTCGTCTCGAATATGTTGCTCTATATCGGGGTGATTTTGAAAATTCGTATTTTTAGTCTACACAACACCGAAATCAATATATTAATGCCCGGTG